>JALIRH010000001.1:109993949-110558949 GCA_023055505.1 Callipepla californica brunnescens
CAGACACTACTGACATTCACACCCAACAGATAAACTGTACATAGGCCAGGTTCTTACATACGTTCTCTGGTTCATTTTGCAGCAGTGACTCTGAATGTTTGTAGATGGTATCCTGACTACTAAAAGATTATAATCCAAATTCCAAAAAAAATGAAGTGCATTTTAAAACAAGTGTTCAACCTTTTCTTATTCCAGATAACCGTCTCATTTGAAAAAACATGTTCCAGGCAACAGGAAGACAGTGAGGAAGAACCCCTTCCGTACTGACCTGGGGGAACTTCATCATTTCCTCTCGTTCTTTTCATTCTATTATTTTTTTTTCCTTTTAGTCTGATTTATACCAAAATGATGGCTTTTCAAACAGCTAGTTATGCTACCAGTGCTTTTGGCTCTGTGTCTCTGTGATCTGGCCATTTGTCACTCACACAGCATGAAATTGGAGTCCAGGAGGGAGCACTGGGTTCTCACTCCCAGACTCATCATTTTTCCTTCCTGGTTTCTTAAAGAAAAAAACCAATTCTAGGTCACAGTTACTATGCCAATGAAGGCACCAGTTTTCAAACATCAGAAAGCATAACACAAACCATAGGTTCACTGATACAATAGAAGAAGCAACCCTTTTCACACACTACAAGTAATCCTTTTAAACTTGACCTACTTTAGAGGACACTTTCATTCCCTCCTTTTATAATTTATTAAGAATACTTCTGTTACTTTCTGTTACAGTTTTACTGTTTTTAATTTCCCTACTTTACACTATCAGTAGTTTTATTCTACACATTAGCAGACCATGGAATACCTTGTCTTGTTACTTCCATATTTTCTAATTGCAACACTCCATCATTAGTCAACAGGTTCATAATGTGGAAAGCAAAGTTCCTATTTCATTTCATGCTATATAATGCAATGCTTCTGGTTCAGTAATTACATTGTGCCAGACTTGTGATCAATCCTGAGATAGCTCACTCTTGATGGATAGCCCCATCATGGACTTTATAAGAGTTAAAGGAAGGAGCAAATTTTTAATTTTGCTCCTCTGTCAATTTAGTTACTTGAACACTGCTTTTTCAGACTGATATTTATCTCACTGAGATAGGAAACGATTACAGAAGTAAGAACTTACAAAAGAGAACTTCAGTTTGAAAAGCACTTTCTGAAGTTTTGGTTTGCGAAACAGGAAAGATATAAATTAGACATTCTTCCACAGAAAGATGTTGTCCATTACTCTGTTAATGGAGAGCAGGTCTTTTAGTTCAGTGTGTTGGAGAAAACCATTAACAACTTACTGTAACTTTTCCAAGGTCTGTGTGAAATAAGCTGTTGGTCTTATTACTACTACTGCTTAGTACCAGGCCTATGAAAAATAAACATCTCCAAAAGGTTTATTTTTAGTCACAGGAGTGTTTGTGAGTCAAGCAATTTTCTAAATGGGCAACTAAATTTCAAAGTACCTTGGGATGTGGGAAGTGCCCTTCCTTAACATGGGAAGAATTACAGCTATAGTCTTTAAAAAGTGTTTGCCAGTGAGTTGTCAAGATGTCCAGAAGCACTATGCTAAGGAAATAACAGTGGGAAGGGCTATGAGCTTTTTGATCAGATGACACCCTAATGCCTGGAGGTTATGGTGAACCATAATATGGTACACTTTTCTCTAAAGTACCTGCTGGGAACCGATATCAGGCACAGAATTTCTGGCCAGAGAACTATTGTTTTGCTTCAATAAAGTGACATTCATGTTCCAGTATATTTTTATAGAATCACCTGATTTGATGAGAAAATCTATAGGTGAAATATTCTTTTTTCTGTAATAAAATTATATCCCACTGCTGTTTGACTTTTGTACCAGTCTATGCCTCAGACTTTTCAGTCTCCTCTTTCACCTGTCTTCCTTCTGATATCTCACCCTTCCTCTAAGAACTGGCAGTGAGATCCCTACACTCAGGTATCATAGAGTTAAATGTCCTCCAGAAACTCTTTCATGCACTCTGAAGAGAGTTTGTTCATCTGACCATACCTAAGATGTGAGCAGCAATGTTATCTTCTATCCAATACTTTGGAAAGGATTGAAGTTCAGTGTTTATCTGGATGAAATTTAAAGGGAAAGGGGGTAACGGGGATTAGGTTACTCAGGTAGGTAATGCATACTCTGCTGTGATGACGGTTATAAAGAAAGCTGAACACAGTGACTAGGTGACAGGAGCAGCCATAAAGGTGACCCCCTAAAAGGTACTGTCAAATGTGTCAGTAACAAAAATCCACTCAGGTAGGGGACCCAGAGATGGCAGGGCAAAGAAACCATCATAACAAAGTCACCTTCCAAGAAAGCAAAAGTCAGAAACACCTGTTTCAGGAACTGATATCCTATCCCACTAGTGTAGCTACAGGTATAAAGATTAACTCCCACATCTGCTCCAAATAAACAACTCTGAGAGATCTTCTCTGCACAAGATCTCTGTGGGAGATGTCCAGAACAGGTGGATGCCTCACTGGCAGTACCTGGCTGACTCCATGGATCATCTCTGAAGCAGGACACTTTCCATTATCAATTAGCTTCACTCTTGGGGCTAGTCAGGAGTGTCATACCGGTAACATCTCGTAATATACAGCCTATGTGCAGGTTGTTTTGTTGGAAAAAAAAGCAATAGTCCAACTGGCCAGGTATTCTGTCCCTGAAATGAATGCTTCTGACCCTAAGTATTCACAAGTCTAAATTCTGTAGTAAATTTTAATATACAGATTTGCTTTTTTCTTTTAAGAAATACTTGCTCTCCTAGTGGTAATTTATTAATAGCTTGTAATATATAGGTATATCCTCTTCAACGAGTCTGTAATAGAGTCTGTAATCTGTAATAGAAGAGTCTATGGAAACCAGGCCTCTATGTTCCTGTCTACTATGGGCCTCTGATAACCCATGATCATAAGAAGTGATCCTCATATGTCAATGACCTCTACACTACGACACTTAAAGAAGAAGAAAGAGAAGACGTGGACACTGGGCAGCAGGTGAAACGATTCTGAGTGGGTACAGGCTGGCTGCTGGACCCATGGTGCCCTCCCCCTCCTATGGTTAAGATCAGTGACTGCAGGGCTTATACTTCACCTCTTGGCTTTCCAGAACCAATATGCTTTTCTATCTACTCTGGCATGCATCCAGCTTTTAAATGGAAATGTCTCTACTCCTTCATACACTTTTTATTAATGCTGAGGTCTTTTGTTTGCTTAGAAGCACAGCAAACTGCTCCTCTGAAGAGGATTCAGGAGAAATGCTGAGGAGCTACATCAGGTGATCCATTTCTGGCTTGTATCCTTTTACACTGCTGCAGCAGAATTGTAGCTGAGAAAGTAAACACAGGGCAGAAAACTTTGCATACAATGGTGGAGAGAACTAATGGCTTTCTGAATGACTAACACTGGACTATATTTAAAAGAACAAGTTCTGTTTCAGTTTGGGTCTGGAGAGATCTTTTCACCTGTGAATATAGCAGAGGACTAACCCAGGCTGGTGTCTGTCTGGTAAAGTTCTTATTCTAACAGACAAGTTAAGGGCTATCAACTACCTCTGAGATGTGTCAGACTGAAAAAACAGCATTTCTTTCCAATGAAACATGCATAACACGATTTTCAAAAAAGAGATTTATATTTGACCTTTTATATTAGATCATTAATTTTTAGATTTTTTGTCTCTAAAACATCTTGATAATATTTTCTGGAAGCAGTTCTTTCAGAAGCAGAAGAGACCCTAACGACTTGCCCGGCTTCATTTGTATCACAAAAAGATCCTTTCTGGGTATCAAAGTGCACAGCCAGCTCCTCCTCCTTCCTGTGGCCTGCCAGCTTCCCTTCCTTCAAATTGTTTTCCCATCTGCAGTATTTATACAAATTGCAACGTTTCTGCAAGGAGGAGACAAGGCTGTTTATATTGTAGGCTTTACTCAGGCACTTGTCAATTTAACTGGACTGTTCTCTAGAAAAGAAAATTCAGTCTATTTGGAGATGCCAACCTTTATTCAGGATGAGCAAACCCATTCAAATGATGAGTCCCTTGTGCCCTTTTCACACTGTCTCTTTTGATAGATGACCATTGTTAAGTCTGAGTGGTTCATATGTTTATTCGCTTTGTAGAAAAGAATTATTTCCCGTAGAATAAAAATCTTTGTGAGAACAAGAAATGTAGCTCTGAGAGCTTCAGTTCACAATTTTCATCCAAGAGTTCAGAAGTAGTTTAGGGAAAAAAGACCAAAAATGGTGAAAATGGAATAGACTTTAAAAAGCCTCCTCTCAAACCTCCTCTATCACTGCCAAACAGAGGAGAAAAAACTTTGGGTGGACATTATCTGCTCTCATCTCTTGTTGTCAGTAGAGCTTCTTACATGGCACTGATGGTGGGAGGAGCATGGCTTTTATTGGCCAGAGTGGTTCCTACTCCTCACCAGCATTGCACTGATGTCCTCCCCATTGCCTACACCAGGGGAAGCTCCTTGTGCTCAGTACTATTTTTACTGCTCTTTAGTTGATAGAGATCTGAATAGAAAGGTGTGTATGTGTGTGTACATATGTGCATATTTGTAGAACCTGAGTGAGGTTTGGAAGAGTATAGGTTCTGATGGAGATGGGCACCAAGGACTCCAGGGTAGGAGTCCACAGATGATGCGGATGAACTATCCAGTGCTTTGACTTGCCACTGTCCAAATGCGTTCTACAAATCTATTATGCATGACATTTGTACTTGGATCATATTCACCCCTGTGGAAACAAACTGTTGTTTTATTTCATTTTTCACACCCAGTGTGGTAGAACAGGTCTTCTACCTGCTGCGCAGCATCTTCACCATCATTACGGTAATGCTGAAAAATGGATCTAAGAAGAAAGGGATGGAGAGCAAGGACAGATGAAGAATTTGGAGATGCTCCCAAAAAGAAAGCATATTTCCAATGCCAATAAATCCTAAAGAAACTTGAAGTGCTTATATCTATCCAGTGGCCAAGAGGACATCATGTGCAGCGACTCAAACTCTCCTGAGCCAAAAATAATAATAATTAAAAAAAAACAAAAAAACAAAACTCCTTTGAAACTGAAAAATGGAAAGGAAGAAACCGGGTCTGTTGCTAAGAAGTGTTCATACTGATTATTCAAACTGATGGGATGAGACTGAAATAAATAGATTTCAGGCTGAAATTGTTCCTCCAGAACAAATGATGAACTTTCCTGGTGAGACTGTCAGAAAATTAGGCATGCACCAAGGAAAATGAAATCATACAGCCAGATGGTGAGGTGGAGTTGCTCAGGCTGGTTGTATAACACACTTCAATGAAAGAATTTCTTGCCATGAGCCCGGGATCTAGAACTTCTCTGGGATGGGTGTCTGAGTTAAGTGAGCAGATATTGTTTATGTGTTACAACCAACTTCATTCTTTAGGGTTAATTCTAATTTGATATACAAAAACAGATGCAAGAAAGCAGGTTTCAGTACATCAGATACAAATGTGGAGCTTTGGCTGCCTTGTTTTGTTCATTTTTAGTGGAATCATTGTTTTTCCATTAAGCTTGCTTTCTGTTAATGTCTTTCTTTCTTATTCCACTCTAATCTTTTTAATCTGACATTTTAATTGGAAAGATTTGTTCCAACCTTATATCTGCTCCTTTGACATTGTTGTATATATAAAGAAAATCATTTTGGAGTTCCAAATGAAGATCGAAGTCTCTTCTTAAGTTGGTGTAGCGAGAGGAAAAGCAGAGCAGAAATGTCCTGTTCTGATTTATCCATCATTATGCACAGTGACTGCCTGGAATTTCTGCCACAGACAAGCTTTTTGTATAAAGGAGAAAGAATGGAAATAGCAGGGACTGAGCAAAAGAAGGTAGGTACACATTTTAAATAACTATTAAAGGAAGGGATAATGTGAGGGATTTGTGAGAACTAAAACCAAACACTCCTCCAAACTCTGGATATTTCAATCTAGGATTTTGGTTTGTTTCTTACAAAAATGCAACCTCCAGTGGTACTTCAGTAAATTTCTGCAACCATTTGATATGCTGTTATATTGGTGGGAATCTCCAGGGACAAACAGCTTTGCAAGAGCTGAGCATATTTGCGTCAGGAACAGAAAGAATGCCTCAAATCAATTCTCACTGTACTCTCTTCTAGTGATTTCCTATACATCTGCACCAAAGCCTGACACAGCGCCAGGATGACTCAGTGGGGTTACAAATGGACAGACAACCTCAGCACAAAAATAACAAGCAGTCCATCTCTTCAGAGGCACAACAGAAGATGCAAAGAGTGTATGAGAGTGAAAATCAGGATGTGGTACTCTCTGTAGATAAAGGCAGATGCCACGATGTCATGAGTTATCTAGGGGTAGCCAGCCCTGCTACCACCTGTGTAATATTTTTTCTCTGAGTTACACAGAACAATTAAATTTCAAAGGAAATTTGGCTGGAAACTTTCAGCAACTCATACATATTGTGAAGAAAACAAACCAAAAAGAAACAAGACACCAAAAAATCCACACAAGAAGCACCCTATGCATTTTGTGCCATAACAGTGACAAAAACAAAGTGAAGCAGACAAAAAACTTTTTGTCTGTTTTATTTTGTGTGGGTATATTGAACATCATCCAAAAGAAATCAAATCAAGAAACGCAACACCAATTATCAAATATGTATAAATTAATCCTTTCTGCCTGAAATACCAATTCAAAGGACATATTCACCTACTCATCACATTTCCCACCAACATTAACTGAATGAGGTCATAAGCCCACTAGGAGTGGGCAGGGAAAAAGTCATCACATGTTCTTAGCAGCATGTGATGATAACTCACTGCTGAGCGTGGTCGGGCTTGCATTCCACCTTGTCCTCCCTCTTGCAGTCTGTGTCTGCTCGGGGTTTGGGTGGCTTCGTTGCTCTGGGGAGAAAACCATCCCAGAGGTACCAGCATGGGAACTGACTTCATCCCTTTATTCCCTAAGTGTATCAGCAGCAAAGGCTGCTGGCCATGGATCATCAAATTGTAGAATGGCTTGGGTTGGAATGGACCTCAGAGATTACTCAACATCTTTAAGTCAGTCCTAAGTGGTATCTGAAAGCCCAGAACCAGCATGGGAAGTCCTGCTGCCCATGGCATACATGCTGCCTAATGAGATACCTGTAATTTTCCCTTCTGGAGTGTAGGCGTGTAAGTGAAGAGCACAAAGCATTACTCAGGCTGCCCATGCTGGTCGATGATCATGGTCCCAGTTTTATAACAAGGCACACCCTCCAGGTGCTAGGTGCGTATCATGAAATAGGAACTGACATCTACCACACAAAGAACAGTGTGTGAAACCACCATATAGGATGAGCCCGTGAAACCAAATGGCCAGCCTGCACATCACTGTGGGTGTTACTGTCTATGTTTTCCCAGTCATCTTAGCACTAGATGCATATGATATACTGATAGCTGTTCTTTGTTTCTTTGCACTCCTTCAGTGCAATGTTTTCTTCCAACAGTTTGCTTTTTCTCTTTTACAATTGCTTGCTCCATCACAGATAGCCTCCCAGCACTTTCTCTATCCATATCTCCTTTTCTCTGCTGGGACTTTGTTCTAAAATCTTATTTAGAGGTGAAAATATCCCTCTTTCTTCTATCTACAGAGTTGTGACTATTACCATTAGAAGGTCAAGCAACTGCAAAATGTGAAATGTAACTGTAAAATGAGGAGCCTTCTAGTATCAGGAATTTGGGAAATGCTTGGTACCTGGTGGTGAAAGGAGCAGAGGGGAACAAGGAGGTTAGGGGAAAGAAGGATGCTATGGGAAGCAAGGGTTTTATGTATTTGATCTCCTTTTTTACCAGACATGGATACATGGCGAGGATGACCATTCCCCATTGGGATGGGTGAATCAGGATCTCTGGCTATGCAGGTGACTTAAGTTTTGTGCATGATCAGCTCCTTAAACCACAACCTTCACAGCACCTCCACAACCTTCACAGCACCTCCCAGCACTCACTGATGCATATTCAGCACAATGACTTGGTCTTTCTGTCCCAGAAACTTGTTTGTCCCCTTGCCTTTCTGACTCATTGCTGCCACACTGGTGGCCAAGAACTCAAAATTCAGAACACTGCACTAATCAAATATACTTTTAGTGTGACCCTAGTCTCATACAGGACAACCCCGCTACATTTTTCTCTTCTGGCCACCAGGCAAATATTCTTATCACTCTCTAGATTCTTCAGTTAAGCAACAGCACTGTTTCACATTGTAGAGCCAATGTCTGGAACACTTCCCCAGTGAATAACATTATCAAAGTAGCATTTAACTTGCGAGAAACTCAAGGCCATTGCAGGTTTCCTAGGTGATGCTTGTTAAAATCATTTTAGTTAGGAGAGTTCAGAGGGGTACCCACTTTGCAGCTGATCCTCTAAGAGTCACTGATCTCCAGTGCATGCTGCAGATGACGTTCAGGTTGTTTATTGGAACATGGATATTTTAGGAGGTGATTGAATAATTGAATGCTTGCTTTGACCACAGAAAAGTGGATTTGCAGAAGCTGTAATCCCTAGGAAAGGCAATTAACAGTTTTTAGGGTACCTCATTTAGGATAAACAGTGTTTTACAGTGAAATAAGTTTCCTGAAGACTATGTCTACCTAGTAGGTTAGCACTTATGGCTGTCAGGTTGCAGGCTGGTTGCTTGCATACTCACCCATTGCTACAGTCATCTCATCAATGCCGGAAATCCCAACTAATTCTAAACACGTAATGCTAGCAATAGTTGTAATGTCAACAGAGTGCTAGCAGTAACTCCATTTCCCATTCCCTCCAGTTCACAAATCCAAAGGTTTGTAGATGATCAGTTGGATCAGGACTGTAGTTCAAGAATGCTGATGGAATAGCTGAGTTTCTGTGTAGATGGAGGCCCTCGAACACGTGTGGTCTGATCAATGACAGCTAATTCATCAATCACTAAATCAGCTCACAATGATTTGTATCTTTCTCTACAAATCATAGTGTCAATTACTCGCATTCCGAATCAGATGTAACCAGGGTATTACTGCTCTCACATCCCAGTATTGTGTTTTCATTACTCAGTTAATACGCCAGCATGAAAAATGGCCTCAACAGTGAAATCCCCAAGTTTTTGTTTTTTTTTTTGGAAACTTCTGGGGTTCAGCTTAATAAGCCATAATACTGAAAATGTAGAAGAGCAGCTGGAGGTGCTAAAACTGTTGATGCTGGCCTTCTATACTTGGTCACATATAATAAGCATGTCTAATCTATATGGAAGAGTTCAGAAGTAAAACAATGCCCAGGTTCTTCATGGCTGGTAAATTCAGCTTTGCTGCTGTTTCACACATCAGAAGGAGTTATGCACACCGTGTGCCTCTGATTACATTTTAGGTCATTCCTGGTCACTCTGAGTACCACTGAGCAGAAGCAGAGCTGTGTGATTTCACTACGGACCCAAGTTTTAGTGAAACCCCTCAGAAGTTCAGCTGTGAGATGAAGATAGTTAAAAAGAAAACTAAAAAAGAAAAACTATGAAATGAATAAATAAATGAAAATGTGAAAAATTACAACTCGTGCATATTATTTTATTATTATTATTCCTATTTTTTAAATGTAATGAATTTACTAGATCAGGGTGGGAGATAGGAATTTCCATGTACGCGTGAAAACATCAAATACAAAAGGATATTTTGGGAATTTATTTATATTTGTATAATTTATTTATTCATTATTTAATTTGGGAGTTTATTTATATTTATGGGAGCCGGAGAACATGACCTTTGAGATCCTTCCAACTCAGAAGATTCTATGATTCTATGATATAATAGTAAATGAATTTTGCTGTACACACTGGTAAAACATCCCTGGATGTTTTAGCACCAAGTGCGCTGGAGAAATAAAAACATTAGTGCTTTGGATGAGTTTTCAAGGAATGTTTAGGAAATATTATAATCTCCACCAAAACAGTTTTGCATGTTCTTATACTTATCTTGGGAGATGAACAGATGGGCAATTCTGAAGCAGCGGGGAAATAAAAAGGAGGAAAAAATTTCTAAGAGGAGATCCTGAAAAAGACATAATGTGGAGACAAAATGTATTTTGTATCTCAGATGAAGGTTTAGGGAGAGCGGATACTGGGCATGTCTGACTCCATCTCACAAAATTGTATTGAGCCAACAACCTTTGCATTGCCTCCCAAGCCACTGATGGATGCTGCCTGGTGCTCATGTCCACAGCAGTGTTCCCTGAAACAAATGGAAATGTAGAAGCCAGTGCATGTGTTCAGCACACCTGTTGTGTTATACAGGGAGGAGAAATGTCATGTAACGCTGAACTCATGCTGGGAGCAGGTTTCTTCTGTCCTCAGCCCCAGGACAGGGGGCTGTCCAGGCAACAGAACTGGAGTTGAAACACTGGCTTAAATTTAGCTTTGCTGTGAGAATAGGGATGTAGTTGCTTCTTGTTAGAGAAGCATAGAATAATTTGGGCTGCAAGGAGGCACTGGAGGTTTTCTGTACCAATCCCTTCTCAAAGCTGGGACATCCAAGCTCGGTGGTAGGTCAGGTTCCTAAGGACCGCAGCCAGAAGTTTTAAATGTCCCCAAGAATGGGACCCCCACAGCATCTCTAAGCAGTCTGTTCCCATATTTGACCTGGTCCTCCGAGAGTTTGTTTACAAGCCCCTAAATGGATTTTCCGCTGCTGCAACCTTAGTCCATTTTGTTTTGTCCTCACACTGTCTCTTTGTCCCTTCAGCTCTTTGTAAGCGATTCCTGACATGCTGTTTCTGGAGATGCTCTCTGTTCCCTTGGAATGGTCTCCCTTTGAATTTGTGCTAATGAGAGGTTTGGATTTTTGCCTGACCACTACTAACAGCTCATTACTAAATATTTGTCTATTCTACATCTCATTCCAAGAGTTTTCTCCAAGTACTGTTCATTTTTGTGAATACTGCTGCAGCACTCTTTGTTGCTGTTTCATCTGTGCATCTTTCTGTTTGACAGTAATGGTTGCTGGAACTGTGGTGCTTGGTGTATTTTCCTTATTTTCATTGTGGGCTGACCCCAAGCTCCACACTGACTGGAACGTTGCTCAGCGGCACTTAGTCATGCTCTGATGACCTGTGTCAGTTTTCAATAACACTCCCGGAAAACATACAAAATTTTTCTTTCCTATTTTTTTTCTTCCTTCAAAGAGCATAAGAAAAGATGTTCTAGGAAAGGAAGTCTTTTTTTTTCTGAGCATCATTTTAATAAACAAATATTTTTTATTCAATATTAGGAATTGCTCAGGAGGTCTGATTCAAAAATGGAAGAGAAATCTTTCTGATTGAGGACTTTTTACATAAACAGAAAAGAAAAATATGTTATCCTGCCTAGCCTTCACATATATCACCTTTACATAACTGTTTTTTGACCATATAATAAAATTAGTATTTGAGTATAAATCTTATTTTCTTAATGAATATCACAGTAAATTGGCTTGACAAAGTACTGTTGAATGATTTTAAATTCTTTCAGGCATAGTCAGGTGAAAGTTAGAATATTTGGCACAATATGCATGGAAGAGCTATATATTTACAAATCTGCATCTGTCTTTTTTCTTCATAGCCAAACTCATAAATGAAGCAGCTGTTCCAAAACTGTCAAGGTAATGTCTCTTGCTCCCATGAAGTCACCACATCACTTCTATTGCCATTACAACCTAACACTGTCTGTTCCTAATGTCACAAAACACTGAATTACCATTGTTTTGGAAATAACACTGAAGCGATGATGACTTTAGACACAGCCTTCCTGCAAAATGTTTTGAAGGAAATCACCATTTGAGCAAGAAAACTTTTGAAAACAAATCAATAATAATAAATATTAATTGCTCTGCAGCTGTCAATTAGTCTCAAGGAATCAATATTTCTCACAATTAAAGTACTTTGTCTCCTTCCTTTTCCCTTTATTCTTGTCCATACAATATGAACTATTGGGATTTTCTACAAAAATAACATATTGTGTAAATAATATAGAAAAGACCTGAATGCAATTTAAGATGCTCACAGGTAAAAATACATGCTTAAGTATGAGCAACCTACACAGAAATGCAGAATGAAAGATAAGTGACTCTGCAGCTTTACTGCAAAAAAAGATCCACTATAGCACATAACAAGAAGAAAATGAACTAGTGTCCTTGTGCTTAAGCATAAAAAATAAATAATAAATATAAAAAGAAATGCTAAATTTAAGAATATTGTCTGCAATACACATGTAGGAATCAGTGTGCTTTAAGTGTGCCTTCTGTTTAGGTCTGAGCTTGAACTGCTTTTTGGTACGGGAACTCGGGATGGATGTGGTTCAGCTGGGAAGAGTTCTGTGACAACACTGTAAGCAGTCTGGGGTGTAGAAGTTCATCTGAGGTAAGGAGCGATGGAGGACTGGAAGTACTGTACTGTATTGCTTTGCAGGAGTAGTCTGGGTGGTGACAAAATCACAGCCTTTACTGGGGATAAATGAAAACTTCTTGGCACAGAGAAGCCAAGCTACCCCGCTGGATATGAGAAAGATTTGGAGTGCAGTGTAGGTGAGCAGAACGTGGAAGGGAAAATTACTTTTGTGAGAGCCCAGAACTGGGAACAAAATTCATGATGGGTATGAGCAGGGCTTACACAGAGGGAGATATGACAGGAATATGCCAGACATAAGAGATGTTGTAGGCCTTAAATTAAGGAAAGAGAGCTAGAAGGGTGGGGGGAACAACAGAAGCACTGTGAACAGAAAAACAGACAGTGGGGAACCTCAGTTGATCTACAGGTGGCCAAATGGACACCACACAAGGTGACTTGCATGCATACTGTGAGACCACTACTGAGTCTGGTAACATGACATGGTATGACTCTGGTGGGATGGGCTTCCTTTTCACTACACCGACTGTAAAACAAAAGTCTCTGTTGCTTGGTGTGATTGTTAAATCTCCAGAGACTTTTGTCTGTCTGGTCCACAAACCACTAGTGCTGTACTACTACACACAGTCCCAACAGGTTCCTGTGGTCTTCAGAAACAATGCTGGGTGGAAATCTCAGCCCATTTCTTCTTTGGTCCAGGATTGCCCTGGCTTATTTATAGAAACACAGCACAGAATTTGACAGAAATGGAAGTAAAGTGTTGATGTAAATTGATTATTTTTCCCAGGTTAATTTAATGTCACAGTAACTCCTGGCTCTCAGTCTTAATAGGAGCTGTGAAAATCGGGTGGCCAGGTCTGAATGGAGGGGAGATGAGCATGATTACAATCCCATCAGCTCTGTATGTTAATGGCTCAGATGTCTTGCAGTCTTCTTTCAGGCTTTGCATGCCCTTTGTGACAAATATAATGGGAGAAGGGAGTAGCAGCACTGGAACATCAGCTTTCATCTTCTATTGAACAACCTGTCTGAAAGCAGTGGTCCTACCTAAATACACCCTCACTCCTGAGCCTGATCCTATTTGTTGTAGAGTAAGAGGAGGTGGGCTAGAAGCTGTGCCCACGACCTTAGGAAAGAAACCTCCCGTTCTGTTCTGAAACTTGGGAAGAATTTCAGATTCAATTGCATCATGCTTGCCATTTCAAAGCCTTCAGTGACTGATTTCATACTTGGAAAATATCAAACCTGAGTCCGACATGGAAATAAGTGCAACTCAGCTTGTCTAAGAGCCTCTTTTCTGGGGACTGCTGCAACTCCATGACAGCTCCCTCGTACTCAGAAGAGTCTCTAGAGAATGAGCAAGCATACTTTCTTAGCATTAATCGTAGCAATAATCACTTATTTTAAAATGAAGATATTTTCTTTTTCTATGTTTTCTTTGAGAATGATACAATTCAGTGTTTCAAAAAATGATCTTTTTCATTGCTTTGTGTTAGAGTTAACAGTAAATATTCCCTATGTATTTAAGAAATGAACTGAGCTATTATACCTACCCTTTATATAAAGGAATCAATTTTCATTTATATACTACCTTGGTTCTAACCCATGGAATAGTGCCAGCAACAAGAATTGAAACCAGCTTGCCTGCAAGCACCTGGGACCATCTCCCAGAGCCTTGAGGCATTGCTCTTTGTGGCATGCTGGCTCAGCACCTAAGTAGTTTGCTGCTTTTGTGTGATCTCTAATCCTGAAATAGGTGGCAGTGTTCCATGGGATGCAGAGGGACCTTAAGGCACCCTGAAAACTCTCATGGAAAATGAAATTCCATGAAGTCTGAAGAAAGTATGGAGAAAAACAGTGGAAAATAGATCTTGTTTTCTTCAGATGCTAAGCAGTAAACTAAGCAGTAAACAGAGACTGTGGTGATAGAAACTACTGAACAGGACAGTGTGCTGGGACTCTATGAAAGAGGTGGAAACCTAGAGCAGGGCCCAAGTCCCTTTAGAACAGTGGGTGTGTGGCTGTTCTGGATTAGGTTCTTCTGTGCCGCTTGTGAAGAATTAAGTATTAACAAAGCAACATGAATGCAGAAATATCTGTACTGATAACAGTTCACCCACTTTAGACGTAGGAGATACAGATTCAAGTTCCTTCTGTAAACTTGGTTACATACACAGAAAGAACTGCCTTGTACCTCCAGAGATGCTCAGGACAGCTGTGGCTTCTGCTGTCTCCATCCAAATAGTTGTGCCTGAGGTGCGCTGCAGATGCATCTAGCATCAGGCCCCAGCAGGGAGATGCATTCTCACATTCCCCCACCTCTACTTAGAGAATTTTGATTTCAGAGAATCCGGCTGTTGCCATAATGAGAGCTCCCACCAGCTCACTATTGGCATCAGCAGTTTTAATTAAACATGTGCTAACCAACATAACCTTTTGGAGCTGAGGGCGATCAGTTAGCTCTAGGTGCTGGTGCTATGTAAACAGCAGAAGGGAGAACAGGAGGGAGTCCTAAATAGCTTGTTTGCACATGGGTGGAAAACAAGCTACCTCCAGGCTTCAGATGTTGAGAAACTGAATGTCATAAACATACACTTTGGAGGTGATGCCAGTCACTGCATGACTGATGTTGCAGAGCTAGTCTCAGTCATTTTCACAATTTACTTGATGGACTTAGGTCTCCCCAGGTAGGAGTCTCCTTGTCAAGACATCTGCAGTGTAAATGTTGACACACAAATTAGTCATTCTTGGCTGCCTTCATCAGCAAAGAGCAGAGGAGATTGGTAAGGAATGATGATACCCACCATGAACAGTCATCTAAAATGAATCTAAAATCAATCAGATATGCTGTATCATACAAATTTCTATTAGTACAGTGGAGATAGGTACACTGGAGATATTAAAAGTTATTGTAATCACAGATATCCTCATAAATCTTTTTTATAAGTTTTTTTTGTTGTTGTTGTTGTTGTTTTTTTGTTTTTTTTTTTGCAGTCTTTTCGCCTAATCTTCTCAACAAAGTCTGGAAAGTCTCTCACACACCCTGACATGAAGAAGGGAAAGCATCACCTTTTTTGCATTGCTATGGACTTGATAACTACCGTAATATGTAAGAATCTTCAACGGAATTACTGTATTTAAACTGCTGCAGTCTTATATCTTCCATACTCTGTGAAGCTTCTACACAATTAGAGTGAAGTAGGTGTAGAAGTCTCACCAGATCAGAACTTTTCATCTGCACCACTGCTTGCATCTCATATCAGGCTGAGGATATGTGAGACTGAGGAATCAGTGCCTTAGTATCAGAATTCTCACAAGAACAGAAAAAATCTAATAACTGATAAAGTATGATTTCCTTCTACAATCTTAGAAAAAGATATTATTCCTCTTAAAGTGCTTTAAAGTCCACTTCAGTAGTTTAGCCTTAACAAAGTTCTTTAAACGTATTAGAGATATGTCACTTTTTAAAAAGAAATGCAGGGCAAGGTCTTTATAACTCTCTTTTTGGTGCTAGCAGCAGAAGGTGGATTGGTGAGCTAAGAGAATGAATCCTCCTTTTAGCCCTAAGGAAAGGCTGGCAGCAATGCATGCTCCTCAGAAGGATGATGACAGTTTGCCTTTGCTCTAATCTGACAGATTGCTCCAGGTTCTGAGCTCAGCTGCACAAATAATACATATCTGCATCTGGGAATGATTCTTGGCATATGTGTTGCTACAGTTTTGAAACCACTGTCAGCAGAGCTAAACAAAACTATTAGAAGAATTTGAACTTAAGAAAATATTTTCCTATTGAGGGTCAAAGCTTGGAGCAAGCTGCCTGGATACGTTATATTGCCTCAGGATGGGATATTCAAAGTTTAGCGGGACTAATCCAAGCAATCTCTCCAACTTCCAAGTTGAATCTCCCTTCAAAGCTGGACCTTCTTTAAATGGAGGTTTGAAGCAGATGACCTTCAAATGTTCCTTCCAATCTAAATTATCCTGTGATTCTTATTTACTGATTTCAGCTTGCCTGACCTCACATTCAACACAACTGTTATGAAATCAATAAGTTACTTGCGATCTGTAACATTCATCCGGTTTAAAAATGGAAATGATTCCAAACTTCTATTTATAATTTCAGTGGTGACCTCTTATCTATTCTAGCTGAAGTTTAACTGTCTGTTGCATACCAATTACATATTTATTGTCACAGTTGTCGTTAATTCATGTTAACAGTGAATGTCTGCCATTCTCTTCCCGCTTTTAGAATTAGTGTATTGGGTACATTCTGCCAACAGTGCTGTAGGATCTCCCTTCGGCTGTAATTGTGGATGAAGATCTGCTTGCACACTGAGATGGCACACTAGAGCTTCTACATCAAATTAAGGAAAATTTGCTCCTCGTCCTGACATCCTACCAGGGGAAAAACAGTACAGAATTACTTAGAGACAGCAAGAGACAGGTACTGCTCCTTCTTCACCTTACCCAACATTTATAACCACTTGTATAAAATTGTACTCCTTCACTCAGGCTCTGTTCTTAAGTGTACTAAGGTGGATTCAACTTTGGACATATACATTCAACTCCCAGGATAGTCCCCATCTGAAATTCAGCAGTAACAATTGGTTAAAACTAATTTTGCACGAGAAGTCCTTGGGTAACCCAGCAAGTCTGTACTGTTTTTGAATGTAGCAGATATTTAGTATGATACACCATGAGTGTAGAAGAGTAGAAGGTGCAGAATGAAAAGCAACAAATACAATAATGAATGTCAAAGCAGTCTTGGCCTAGTGTGACTCAAGCTCAGAGTAAACTTAATTTGCAGACAGGTAATAATTAATTTATAGATGAGTGTAAGTATTAATGTTAACAATTGGAGTTGGTTATATAAGAGCTGAAATAATTTTAGAAATGGATAAATGTATACAACATTCAGTTCACGATTAAGATAGCCAGATGTAGATGTTAATAGGAAAATTATGTGTCTGAGGTCTTTTCATACTCTGTCAAGATCTAGTCAACGGAGATGTGAAAATAAATTACCTGAACAGACTAAGGAGCACAGTATATTTACTGTGCTCGTTATAATTTGAGATGGCTTAGGCTATTTGAGACATCTTCATAGGGCCCTTAGATCTGATTCATCTGATTCTACAGCAAACTCATTATTTATTGGTCTCCAAATAGGATGCCAGATAGGGTACTTAAAGGGATCTGGGGTGACCCTAAATGCCTAGGTTTATGCAGTAAAAATAAGATTTCAGTTGATCAGATCACTCTTTTGATAAGAAAATTAATTCAGCAACATGTGGCTATCCTGTGCTTTTTTTCTGATTCTCTTCAATGATTGAGGCATCTTTGGGACTGACAGACATGACTCAGAGCTGATGGGAAACTTACTGGGCCTGTAGTTGGAGTCCAGGCTGAATGGTATGGGGCACCCCCACTGGCACCAGATGCCTATGTGAAAGAGATTGGATTAAGTTCTGTTGTATTTTTTTGCCTCAGTATGAATGGTCTCATTTATTTAGTAAGCTCCTTTATTCTTTTTACCTCACTTTGAGCCAGTGATTGCCACAGTGTCTGAAGAAAAAGCAAATTAGAAGCATGGAAAATTGCTGAGACTATTATGCCAGGAAAACAGGATGCAGTCCAGCTGCCAACAGGAGCTGTATCACTGCTTCTCAGCACTTTGTAGCAGCCCCAGTCTAATGACAGAGCCTCAGATCCTGACACCCATTGGACTGGAAACCATAAAATTCCTGAACCTGACCTGAGGGTGAGTCCTCCCAAGGTCATATTTCCCGCCTTTAGAAGGGAGGAGATCATCTTCTGGCACAGACACTCAAATATCTTATCAGGGATAAACAGAGGAGTGAATAATATGCATTTCAGGAGGAGGGGGAAAAGCAAAAGAAAAAAAGTCTGAGGGCTAGTTTTATGAAAATGGTCATAGGAGTCATTAAAGGTTACCTCTTTGAATAAAATACTTGAATAAGCTACTATGGTGAGGGTAGAATGATACCCCCTATACAATAATCTGTCCTCTGCTGTACCAAGTTCCCATCTAGTTCTCTTTTTTTACAGAATCACAGAATCACAGAATTGTAGGGGTTGGAAGGGACCTCTGAGATCATGGAGTACAACCCCCTGCCAAAGCAGCTCCCCAGCCCAGGTTGCACAGGTAGGCGTCCAGGTGGGTCTTGAACGTCTCCAGAGAAGGAGCCTCCACCACCTCTCTGTGCAGCCTGTGCCAGTGCTCCATCACTGCACTGTGAAGAAGTTTCTATTTTATTATTTTAATTTTAATTCATAACCATGGCATTTTACTACAGGCATCACAGTCTTCTCTTCACCACATCTAACCAAGCTTTCTTTGAGCAAAGCATTCCCTGGCCATGGACAAAGCTTGGAAGCAGTGAGGAGATGGAACTCTTCCCCTTGTGGCTGTTAGCCATGTGCCCCTGGGTGGGTCATGCCACCCTATGGCTGTGATGCTCAGTGACAACACTGATCTTGCTGCTCCATTGTGAATCCTCTCCATGGGAATCCTTGGTAGTTACTGACATCTCAAAGGACTGCAAGGTTTGGCTGTCAAGTGGAAACCCAGAGGCTCCATGGGGTGACATTCAAAACTGAGGCAATGTGCTGAAAGTGTAGAATAAATGCAATACATCAAAGTGCAGGAGGTAAGAGGAGTAAAACAGGAAGACAGTAAAATATCTCAGGACAGCAATGGCACTGCTCACAGTCCTGAATGAAGAAAAGCTGAAGACAAACTCCTGGAAAAATAGACAGGCACAGTAGAACAGAGTAGACAGTATTCCTTATATTCTCCCATTCTGTTCAGCCTCAAATTAGTCACTTTACAACATTACAAAAAAGTCAAGAGAAACCTATTATGCTTTTAACAAAAAGAGTTTTTTTCTTTCTTCTTCTTTTCTTCTTCTTTTCTTTTCTTTTCTTTTCTTTTCTTTTCTTTTCTTTTCTTTTCTTTTCTTTTCTTTTCTTTTCTTTTCTTTTCTTTTCTTTTCTTTTCTTTTCTTTTCTAATTCAGCTGTAAAAAGAAGTATGAGAGAGAGCTCATAGCTTTACAGGAAAGTCAGACAAGTCACCATTCTGGCCACAGACACAAACAGTCTATAGTAACTCATGAATGAGATAAACATGCCAGTAAAACAAGGATATACAGTAGGTTGAATCACAGCCATTCATTGCAGTTACATGCCCTTTCCCTCTGAAACACCTGCACACTCTATAGTCGTTATGCCTTAGGGGTAAGCATCACCTTATGTTCACCTTTGCCTGCACTGCCAGGATTTAAGAACTGCTCACCCTCAGCCTAGATTACAGTTAGTGGAAAGATACAGCCTTTTTGTGCTATGATTCAGCAGTTTGGTGTTTTAATGTCTGCTTTAAGATGAGATCATTCAATTGCATTTATTATTTCTCTCTAGTAACTCTAAAGGGTGCCTGGAGTATTTGAGGTAGAGAAATTCCTATCTATATTGTTGATACTTCAACAGAATCTAACACTTAGGCTCCACTCTCAGCTTGCACTGCTTTTTGTGAGGGTCTAAATGCCTGGGACCTGACAGGAGCACCAGCAACAGAGGCTGGGAAAAGTTAAGCTATCCAAACATGATCACCTGTGGGCATTGGAAGTTGTGATTAATCAAAATCTGATCTGATCTGCAGCCTGGATTCTGACATGGAGCTGCTGCACTGGTTCTAAGAGCTTGGATTTGTAAACCACCACACTGCCTAGCATGGCCAAGGGGAATGGCCATCATATGAGAAGGGAGATGGATGTGCCTGCTCCCATAGACACTGAATTTGATTCAAGTGGTGCCTAGTAGCCTTTCCCTGGTGTCACTGGAAAGATGGATGATGAATGTTGAGGTTGCTGGGTACTGAGAAAAAATGTACCAGGTCAGTTTGAAAGCTTATTCCCTGCTCCCTAGTATGGGAGATTATTTCCATGCTCCTAGTATATCCTTTGAACTGCCCAGAGAACAAACACCATCACTGAATACATCCGTAACCTATCAGTTTCAGTGACTACTACTAAAATACCTAGCGAATAAACACTGCAATACTTTGACATTTTAGAGACCTGTCTCTCTAAGGGCTTCAAAGTACTTCACAGATGTGCACTCAGACTGTATTAGATAAGGTCCTGCATTTTTGAGTAATTAGTGAACCACCCTGTTCAGTTTCCCAGGTGATGCCCCTAATTGTCCCTAACAATCAGAAAACAACTCAAGCTCTGGCAATATTATAAGAACGTTTGTTGTTTTATTCTTTTTGGTGGGTACAAAAACCACAGTTTCTTACACAGAACAAGATTATAAATAATATCTGTAACATGAGTGACCCGTAGTCTCTTTTGATTCTACACTGCAGACTGATGATGTACTCTAAACATTTTTTCATTTTCTTTCTTGTATTAGACAGATGCAAATCTGTGGAACACAGAATGATGGAACAGAATGAAGGTAACAGCAAACAAGAGGATGACCAACAACTTTTATAAAAAAAAAAGTCTCTGAATTTTATTACAGTGATGGCATTTTATATCAATTATTGCAATGAATTGTTCCCTAAGATGGTTAGAAAAAAGAATTGTGTTGTCCTCTACCGAATTTACATCAGTTAAAAAGCAAGCATGTTTCAATATTCCTCTTTTTTCAAAGAAAATGTAAATAATAATTTCTTTATTTTTTTTTCACAGGATTTACATATTTATTATTTTCTTATCACAGTTTAGTGATTCATTTCTACAGCTGAACAGCTGAATATTCTTCCGTTGTATATATTGATGTTCTGGAGACACAGGTTAGCATGTTCATTGACTTCTATAGCTATTTTTCTCTCTTTGTCAAGACAAAGACCGAAATGTTGTCTTTTCTGAGCATGTTCTTCACAGTTTAATGCGCTAAATTGGCAAGTCTTATTAGTTTTTAGTCCACTCAAGTGAAATTTGTTGCTGTTAATACACCCTTCCCAGCCCCCTCCCCCCAACAAAACTAAATTATGAATTTTCCTGATATAAAATCTGAGTTTGGGTTTCCGAGCTGAGCTCATGCACACATTGTTGCTGATGATGACTGGCGCATTTGGACGTACTTCCCTTTCTCAGCCAAATTATTAGTTCATCAATGACACTCCCATGTCGTTACAGTCTGTGCTGTGTTCCCATCAGTCACCAACACAGTTTAATTAAGGCACTCGATTATTTTTTTGGTTTTTATGGTAGGTCCGATGCAATTACAGCCAATCCTGAACTTTGTCTAATTGCAGTTCCAGAATGCACGGCCTTCGGGCAGTCGGGAGTCAATACGCGGCCATTTTCACCCACACTCCCCGTGATGGATAATCTGGCTTTGTTTCTTATGGCTTCAGAAAAGGTAAGCTAAGATTAAAAAATAAATAAATTTAAAAAAAAAGGAGAAGAGAAAAAAAGTGTTAGAAAGGTTCTACCCTTCAAGAAACCAGAACACAGCAAACACCAAAATATTAAATTTTAGACATCTGCATTTTTTTCATTTTAACATTAAAGTTAATATAATCATATATATATAATACATAGCATACTAGGGGAAAAAGGTGTGAGATTCTGAAGGTAAATTTTATTACAATAAATCATTATCCATTTAAATATAAGTTCTGAATTTGAACAGGAAATTAACAGAAGAGGGAACACTTTCATGTAAAGTACTTTAAACTACATTCATATATAGTGAAATGAGAGTTGAGACCTTTTGTGAACCTGAAAGTATTAGCACCTTTGAATAAAGTCATGGACGAGTGTTTATAGATTGAGACCTTCAACGAGGTATTTCAAGGTTAAAAAAAAAACTACTGAAAATTGCATACAAATTGATCTAACTCTTTCAGTTATCTTTGTGATAATTCCACTGATCAAATCTAAAGAAATTATTACTTCTACTCATAATGCATCCATTCACAAATCTCTTTTTGTGTATGTATTTTCCTGTAATTAGGGAAGGTAAAAACTTTCAAAGGAAATACAATTCCCTGAGAAAAAAAACAACACATTTTCTATAGTTTTCTACATTAGGACTAAATTTTCCACAGGAGGATTTTAAGTTTTGCTACCTCAAAATCATTACCTTCAGATAAATCAAAACAAAATATGTTGTTTAGAGGCTGATTGCCTCAAACAGAAGAAAAAAACATTTATTCCATCTAACTTCAGACATCCTTAAATCAGGAATCTAATCTATGTGGACTTTCTTGTATCGATAGAAAAAGTCAAGGTGCACCTGGCACAGCAGGCACCTGAACTACGCTGTATTAAAACAGATTTCAAAGACAGTGTTAAGGTAATAATTAGTGGGTAATTCTCATTTCTAGCTAACAGAAGCCATACTCTATGCAGCTGACTCTTGTAACTGATGCGCAGGGATGCAATCTGGAATACTGATTGGAAAAAGAGGGAGGCAGGAGAGTGCATTCACATAGGAGCAAAGGGATGACAAACATAAAGTCGTTTTATTTGCCTTGTTACTGATCTCTGCATTCAGAGCTTTGTCCCTCTGAGCCCGGTTTCTCCTTCCAAGATAGCAGTGAAATCCTAAGCTGAGATAACGGGAGATTCCTTTAAAACTCCCAAATGCTTCCACATTTTCTGGGTGCACCTCTAAGAAATGCACCTGCTTCATATTGCACTGCTATTTCTAACTCCTTCAAAGAAGAATTCTTCCAAGTACAGCTGCCCTTATGGCACAGAAGGATATATATAAGAGCACCTTCCCAAATCAATTGCTCTAAAATGCTCAGGATAAGGCCCAGCTTACAAAGGCTGTTATGGCATTCTCCTCAAGCTGAAAACTTTGGCTTTGTTAACCATCAATTGCAACATCCAAAGTAATCCTCTGAAAAGTCTCCCTGCTGCTGCAGTACTCTGTGGCAGGGACTGTTACCCAGCAGATCTTGTCTTAATTCAACAGCTAGATATAAAAATTGAGAAATAGATAATGAGTGAGTGAGGACCTGGACCCACACAGAGTTCTACTGAATACAAAAAAAAATTCAGCTACACCCAGCAGCAAATAAAAAACTACATTTGCAAAGCACAGATACAATGCAATGTGGTGTAACTCCACATGGTGCACGTCCTGCTGCAAATGTGCATCAGGGATCATCTGTCTGCAGAAATGCACAGAACGTGTTTCAGTCAATGGCAAGAAAAGGTCTTTAGCTGAGATTTGGGGAGGGATGAGAGACCAGATCAGATCAGAACGCAGCCTGGGTTGAAAGCAGGACAGCTTACTCCAGATTTGGTAAATTTCCCAGCAGATTGTCACTGTGCACAGCATCTCTACATCCCTTTGCCACTGGGAAATCAGAGAGCTCATGTTTACAGGGGATATGTGAGCTGTGCAAAGGTTGAGCTTTTTCTAGCTGTGCGGCTTTCTGGCCATTGACAACATGTTCAGGACAGAAAAACAGTAAAAACGGGATCTACCAAAAAAGAAAAAGAAAAGCAAATGAGAAAAACAGTTTCTCAGTAGACTTCCATGGAACAACAGAAAAAGCTGCAGTAAGGCAATTCCTCTCTTCTCACAGCACAGGGTGACAACAACTCAGCAACACACTGCAGGAAACAACCCAGACAGTCGACAAAGCCAGCAGGAGCAGGTCAAACTTGTACTCAGGAAGGTGCCATAAAGCAAACTAACCAGATATGTGTCCGTGTTTTATTTCAAACTAAGCTGTGGGTAATGAGCCAGGCTAATCCTGTGCTTGATTGTGCTGTTACTATTCCAGATTTATGGCCTGGCTTTAAAAATGACTTCAGGAGAGGCTGGGATAAGAGGGAAAACTCCTGGTATTTGCTGTAAATGTTGCCCAAGTTATGGAAGTCTCTGTGCAGTAAGTGTACGCAGTTAGCACCGTTAGTTTTCACACTCAGCAGTAGTTTTCGTATTAATGTCATTAGTTTTGATTAAACTAGTTGTTGACTTCATCATGTGAAAATATTGACTGTCCTGTTCCTAGCAGGAAATAGGAATTTAGGAAGCTGATCTCCTCAGTGTATGCAACGCAAATACCCAGATTCTGGGTTCCTCTGTTGTTCAGATGTCTCTAGTGCTTGGGTCACCTGGGAATTTCTTTGCACAGATACTGAAGTTGAACTTTCAAATACTTCTTATATACTGACTATGAAATTGGAAGTATGTAAGTCAAGATAAGTACATTACAGATTTACTAAGCCATCCTTTAGAATTTGGCTTTGTTAGCCATTCATTTTCTAATTTCATATAAATATAATATATATATTTGTAAATTATGTAGTTAATTTGATCGGTTATAACCAGCACAAAGTGGGAGAGCAAGCAAAGGCAGTATAGCTGGGGGCTGGCTGGTGGGTCTCATAGCCCACTGAGGACCATGGTGGTGGTGATGGTGGCTGGGAAGGTGCCCCTTTGTTACTCGTGGGTTTGATGGAAGGAACCCAGCAGTGGCTTTTTCTAGAGCAGCTGAAGAGCTGGGTGTTGGCTCTGCATTGCTTCCAGACTATCAGGTTGACTGGCTTACTAACAGAAGAAAATGGAAAAGTGCTGCTTGGGAACGGGGAAGGGATTGCTCCCACTTCAGAGCACATTTCCTTCCCTGCCACGGGCAGATGCAATACCCTGTTACCCCTTCTGAATACCTTTACCACATGTATGTGTACCAGTCTTATGTTTCCATTTTCTGCTCAAAAAAAAAAAAAAAAAAAAAAAAAAAAAAAAAAAAAAGTGATAAATGTTAATTTCCAAGTGGGTTATTTAAGCTGTTTTCTATCAGTTTAACACATAAATAATGAAAACTATTTGATGTCAGCTTAAAAATAAGCATGTTGGTTACTCATGCAAGTTAGAATTGCTAAGCATCTTTCCATATTAGCAAGTTTTAGTTCTAATAAGATCCCTTTACTCCTCAGATAAATAAACACATCCAAGATTTTGAGGTTCTAAATGCAGACCTATATCTGCAGAAATATGCATGAGCAGCACTGTGGCTCCATGCTGATGCAGGCTGGCAGAAATCTATGAGCAGTGTGGGCAGGAGAGGGCACATGGGTGGCCCTGCACTTCTGGTGAGTGCGACCTCACCTCAGCAGGCTGCCTCACACAAGCATAAGCTCTTCTATGTCAGGTTCATGTGCTAACATTTCTCCAGAAACTATTACAGCAAATAAGGTAAGTAGAATGAAAAATTTCTGGAGTCAACAAACATCTGCTCAAAAATTCAAATCAAGTTCAATTAATTTGAAAATATTTAAATGTTTGCACCCTGAAATGTTTTTTAAGATGTTATCAGAAGTTACCACTGGCCCAAAGATGGATTTTCAATAAAATAAAACCTTAGCTTTAAAAAATATCTGTTTTTTTCTCCTGTAAGAATTAATCTTTCTGATTTAAACAAATTCCATGAGAAGTCCATGGAAAGTCCAAACTTTGTCTTAGAAGACAAAATTTTTCTGCCCTTATTTTTATTTAGACTAACAGTAAAGGTAAAATAAATTCTGCAAGTATAAAGACAGCATTTGTTGTACTGGAATCATAGATCTGGGCAGGAACTCAGAGATGGCCAAGGCACATCACGCTTAGCTTGGAAAGCCAGTTAGGGCCTGCTCAGTAATTCAGTCAAAGCTTCAGCTTCTTTGTTTTCTTTAGGACTCTGTTTTGGATGCATTAATTGTGCTTTCTGAGTTCAACAAGAAATATGCTTTCTGTGTCTTTTTTACTGCCAACCTGTACTGTTCACAACAAAACAGTAACAAACTAATTTACTAAAATTAGTTGTTGATATGGTCTAGGTTGGCTTATAAAAAGGCACTTATCATTGGAAATTCTTGACATGAATGTATTGTTCTTTGCACTGGGCTGGGGATGCTATCAGTGGTGGGCACTAAAGAATTTTAGGGAAAGGATCTCTTTTTTTTTTTTCACAATTACTTTCATGAGATTATTTCATGGACCTTAAAGCCCATCCACTTCCAACCCAGTTGCCATGGGCAGGGTTGCCAATTGCTAGATCAAGCCCTAGATCAGGCTGCCCAGGGTCCCATCTAACCTGGCCTTGAACGCCTCCAGGGATGGGGCATCCACAGCTTCTCTGGGCAGCCTGTGCCAGGGCCTCATTTCTTTTCAAGACTTTTGTTATGGAGAGCAGGCAGTGAGTCTGGGAGATTGTCACAGTAGTGACAGTCATGCCCGGAGCCATGATGACACCTGCTTAGCTGGATGGTCCAACAGCAAACTGATGTTTTACCGTGCGCACATCAGGCACGGCATAAAATCAGGTTCCATGGCAATGAACATGTATCCAGGACCACGAGTTATGTACAACAGGGAACCAAAGAAAACTGCACCACAACATGTTTGGGAAACTCCCCAGCCAGCGCATGCCAATTCCCCCCCCTTACCGCAAGAACCCACCTATTCCTTGCAGCGCTCCAGCTACCATGCTCAAGCACCATGCTCTGCTCACTCTGTGTCTGCTCTGTACTGTATGGTTCGGTACTGTACCGGCTGTGCCTTTAGCCTGTATGCTCCTCGGGACAGGGACCTGTTATGTGCTTGGCACACTTCACCTATAGTGCAGCGCCGTGTACTCCAGCGCTATATGAATAATAAATAAAAAATGATCATCACATCTCCAGTTGTTTCCTCTGAGTTTTTTTCTGGGTGGCAACATAACATTTCTATTCATCTCATTTTGTTTAATTTTTGTTTGTTCCTTCCTCTATACGGATAGCTTAGGGATTTCAGGAGGATGTGACCGTTAGAAGAGAGATTGCTGTGTGAAAATTAAGAGGGCTTGAGGTAGCAATGAGATGGCAGCGTCCTGGCAGTGCCTCTGTTACAAAACAGCCAGAATAGCTTGGAAGCTATGGAAGAGTTATGTTTAGAAGCTGCGTGCCATTTCCAAAGGTCAGGGAGCTGATCTGCCTATTTTACTAATGATTAGTCGGCGAGATAATCACTGCATGGATGAGATCAAATGCATCGGTAAACTATTCTTTCATGCTTACTAAGGGGAACTCTGCAGGATGCAGCTCAGCAATTATCAGCATTACAGTCTGAAATCACTGCATGAGCATCTGAGAACTGTGAGTCCTGAGCAAGGAAAAGGGCATATGTTACTGAAAGCTGAGGGCAGTAATCAAAGCCTGTTCACTGGTTAGTGAATTCTGGTGGTTATTATGGTGGGCAAAGCTTGACCTGAAGCAGGAGATTGTGGGGAAAAAAAAAATAGCCACACAATTAGCATAAAACATGTACCAAGGGGAGGGTGAAGGGGAAGGGTGGTGAGGAGGAGGAGAAGGTAAAACATTTAGACTTCTTGTAACAGTGCCTTGTCTTCCATTAGGTTAACTATGGTTCAGTGACGTCGCCTATCCTAAATCCTCATTGTAAGGAAGATCCAGTTAGGGCCCACAGAAAATAATAAAAGCTTACATCAATTTGTCACCAGTAGAGTGACAATCTTTAGGAGGACAGACTGGCCAATCAAGTAATTAAATACTGGCCCTCTGGATATGTATTTTAGGACCTCAATTTCAAATGAAATTTCCCAACAGATTGAATAACATTGGGTTGTTATAAAGATAATATTTGTGTTAAAAATTTCTTGCAATGCAGATGTCTATTAGCAACATAGAATAGTATACTGTACATCTGCAGCCAAAAAAACTGAACCACTTTGCACTGGAGTTTTCCAAAATATAAAGCTCTGTTTAGAAGCAAGCACCACTAGACAGACATGTCACAACACTGCAGTACAAGATGCATCACCCACTCACTGTAGTAGGCCCTAAGTCCTACCCCTAAATTTTAATACTTTCGGTTCCATATACGTTGTAACCTTCTCTATAAGTTGCTAAATTCTGGGTATTCTGCGAGGAAGTTGGGTTAAAAGTCTGTGCACTCTTTGCCACCTTCATTCGCTTCGCCTCTGCCCTGGACTTGTAACAGAACTCTATCAAAGCCACCAGCATTGCCAAGCCCAAGCCTCCAACCAGAATGTAGAAGACTCCAGCAACGTTGCTGAGACTCAAGGCACTCGTCTTGTCCTGGGGAAACAGAAGCGACACAGTTAACTCCGGCATCCAGACCCCTGCAGCACAAGCTACACAGTAAACATTGGAAATAGAAATAAACAACAACATTCAGCTGAAATTAAATGACCATCGTTTACATGCCTCTCACAAAACTTTACCTATCAGGATCTATAAAATGCATTTTAAGCACCTACTTTTTCTGGTCAACATAGAAGCATCAGAAATCTATTGCCAGTGTATCAGGATGCCATTGTTTACTTATTGCCAAGGATTACTTCCACTAGCTGGAGTATTAAACAATGACACATCCAGCCCTCGTTAGGGGACTTTTAACACTGACATCAAACACAAAGCTCTTTAAAAGCTTTGGAATCCAGAAATCCATTTACATTAAACAAGATTTTGCTTGATCTTCACTAGAAGACAATTTTCACTTGTGGTAGGCATTGCTGTTACTTTAAAAGATCCAGACTGACTTTCTGCTACTTAAACGACAGGTAAAAATAACAAGTGAGGCTTAAGTTATTGGAACAAACACTTCTTGAAAGTGTACATTGTGCCATACACATTATCATATATTTGCCTCTTACTTCTTATTGTATTTTGTTTCTATTTTATTCTAGATGCAGACCTGGAACATGCCCATGGACTACTAAGGCTCTGCAGTTATATGATCTTATAAAAAGTGATTTATTAAATCTTACACATTATTTATAATTTAGAATATAATTACAACATACTTTAGCAAATTAGTAAATATATAACATCTGATAAGCAATCACCTTTTTAGACTTACTGTTGTAAATAATTATTCTACATTTCTTTATACTTCACTGCTTAGTTATGATTCACATATGGTTTGAAATCCATGTGCAATTTATAGCACAGTTATCGAGGAACTCCCTCAGGATTGACTATTGCTACATTCTGTGCCTTAAGATACTTATAAAGCTTTATTCTTATGCAGACTATATTATCTTTACCTAAAGTAAGGAGAGTACTTAACTTCCAATTATAATTTGTATGAAAAATTAACTTATTCTCAGTATTTGGGTTTAATTTAAAGAAGCACTATTAATTGTGCAGTCAGGAGACCAGCACGGTAGCAATTCCCATGGATATAAAGAGGTGCTCTGGTCTTATGGTTGGGGTTCTGCTTTGGCTGTCCCTTTTTAGCTGGATAAGAGGATTCTGAATGCCTATACATGACTTAGATCCTCTGGTTATAATTGCTGACACGGTACTTGGGAACAGGGAACAGGCAGGGCTGGGAAGGATCTGATCTAATCGACACAGTAAGTCGAGACTTTCTCAGCCATGCTCTATGGGTGCTCTATCATCTTCAGTTTTCACTCTTTTCTCCAAACCATTTGCAAGAAAAAGCAAAATGTGCAGGGCATGGATGGTGAGCAGTTAGGGCCCTTGGCTGTCCTCCCAGCTCTGGGCACCACATGGGCATGTCTGGGGCCTGTGTCTGGCCTTGTCCCCAGACAAATGTCAGTCTCCACTGCCCAAAGCAGCAAGGATTACTCTGAGCATGGACTAGGGTAAATTCAAGAAGGAATAGAAGGCAGTGAATTACTGAAGACTTTCAGTCCAAAGCTCAAGTTAGGATTTCCTTGGTTCTTCAAGGAGCCAGAGACCTCCCTAATAGAATCCAGACACAGCCATCCTTTGCACAGAAGACAAAGGAAATCTTAGTGCTTCCTTCTGTCTGAAAACACTAAGCCAGCCAGCTCTGAAAGGAGAAGGCATATATGAAGCCAGGCCATATAGCTCCTGGGCAGCATGGGGTGACAAAGCATCCCCCTAGGCAGGATGTAAAAATACAATTCAACATGCCTGCCTCAAAAAAACTTTGCCTTATAACTTTTCAATGGATGCCCTGTAAAGGTAGGATTAGGTGATTTAGGGTGACTTATATTCCTGAAGACTTCAAAAAGCAATAGTGCTTCTTTAAACTAAATCATGACCCCCATCAAGATGAGGCCAAGTCAATTCATTCTGTGAGTGTCTACAGCTGCTTATTTTACTTCTAAGTAATTTTGTTCATTACTCCCTTTACTGCTTTGTGAACACGATAGTAGGTCCCGAACTGCAGCGACTGACCTTACTTCCAGAGTCCTTGGGTCCACATTCACCTTTATCGTACCACCATTTGTTTTTCAGCTTGTCTAAGACGCCTGCCTCACTGAGTTTCAAAACGGCAAGGTTTACAGGAGTTCTTCACGTGGAAAATAACATAAATAACATTATATATGTTATTTTATGTTATTCAAGTAAAACTACATAGAATCGCATTGCAAAGTGACAGAGCAGAGGCCACAGTGGGTGCTATGTCATGTACTGTTGGCCCAGGTTTAGAGACAGACATACGACCGGGACCTGCTCCATCGCTTTAGGTAACAGGCACATACTGCTGGGGAAGATTTGTAAATAAATGGTATGCAATTACTGTGAACCCAAAACTATTGGCATAAGCACATTAACAACATAGCCTCCAGAGACATAATACAATTGCATATATGACTTAAGAAACATATTGTGTTCCTCGCTTTCGATCCATTTGTGGTTTGCAAGCATACAAACTAGTGACATGACTTGGCCATAGCTATTTCATTTACTGCCCTCAAAATGAAGCTGGCAAGAGAAGGAGCAGCTCCTGCTGACTGCCACTGCAGCCCCTGGCACAGACCTGCCCTCTCTCTGGGTGCTGACCGCCACTGCCCTGTGCCTCTGTTGAGATCACCTCTACCAGGTTTGCATTTCTATATCCTATTCCAACATTTTTTTTTCAATTTCAAGGCTTTTCTTTCAATCTCACTTATTCAAATAAGTTCTTGAGGGGTTCCGGGTTGATTATTAATTACTGCTCAGGGTGTCTTCTCTTTCTTGAGGGATTTGCTGTGGATGAGACAATGGAATTCAACATTAGAAACCTGATCTTATGCCTCAAAGCCATGAGCTGCTATGAATTTACACTGAAATTACTTAAACTCAGTGAATAATTCCAGGGTGCTACGATATCACCCTGCTTCATGTAGTTGCAGCAGTTTATTTTCTCAAATCCTATCAAATGTTTAAGCCTTATTTTCCATACTTTCTGCTGCGAAACACTGTCTGTTTAAATCTTAATGTGATAGGCATATAGTTATCTATTTATGTGCAGGTGTGCATGAAAATACAATATATATAAGAGAAGGAGGCAGATAAACAAAAGCAGCGTGTGATAGACATGCTGCTGGTGATAACGGATGACAGAGACTGGTCTTGTGTGTGCCAGCAGATTCCAGCAGGTACCATTAATCTCTCATAATGCACCATAATCTGTACCCTGCTAAAATGTCAACTCATGAATTCAAAACTTAAAATAAAAATAGATAACACGATCCAAACATTATTTGCTATGGAACAGCTGAGTTGACTAAAGTAGGCATTTTAAAGAGACAAGGGTCTTGTACTCTATAACTGGTTTCACTGGAAAGCTCTGACAGTTTCTGTACACATGTATTTTTGTATATATCAACACACATAGATTTCATCTACACATAATAGCTCCTGAAACTTGTTTGTAGCTGTTAGCTTAATGGATCCTGGACTTCAACATCTTCTGGTTACTCTTTGTATATATTTATATACAGATTCACCTCACTTCAGCATTCCAACCAAAAAATTATGCCTGTCCAGGCTTCTCTGTAGTTAAAAGGTGGGTTTAGCTATTAAGGGAGGTTGAACCACACCGTCCAGATTCACTATTGAGGAGGCTCCAGTGTCACATCAAAATGACAATTTTTGATAGCTGATTGAGAAAATCCATAGGAACTCTCAAGTGAACTCTTTAAATAAAAGAAACCCTTTAGCCACTTTCCGAATCCCACACACTGAGTTCATATCAAACATGATACTGCTAGTATGGATTTCTCAATCTTTTTCAGTATTCAAACTTACATTTTGCCTTCAGGCTCATTGGTATCAGGTTGTGCAGGCTGAAAGTGGGATGTGCAAGTCCCAGAGGAAGAGAAGTGGGCAGCAACCTGGGATTCTGGCATGTTGCCTATCAGTACAATCCTCTGCTTGCTTCTAATATGAGTGTGAAATAATTCATATTATCTGGATAGCCCTCATCTGTGACTTGCCATGCACTGGCACTGAGATGTGTTTCAGTGCTCCCAAATCCCAGCTGTGTAACAGGGCTGGCTGTGACAAAGTTTGGGGACATCTGGGTCCCGTTCTTACACAGGTGATCAGGAGTTCATGAAGCTACTGCACACTAAACTGATTAAAGTGGTGTAATAATTAGGGCTCTGTACAAACTATCAAGACCAGCAGCAAGCTTGGACAAGTCAGAAGACAGATGTTTCCCAGCCTTTTTTTTTTTTCCCCAGCACAAACAGTTCAGGTGTATATAACCTGATGCAGGCAGGGATATTTTTCTTTGCCACTGTAATTCTTTTAATGCCGGCCTTTCTGCACTGTCTCTGTGAAGAAGCTCTCAGGTTTTCCTTTGGGATGAGTAATCAATTTCATGGTCAAAATCACTGTACTATCAACAATAAATAACTGAATGCAATGGAGAGCATAAATAAGGCAATTCATTCCTACTCTTTCCTGAAATACAGCTAGTCATGTGTCAGGGGCCAGGCCCTTGTTCCTCCTCTCCACTATTTTTGCTGAAACTCTTCCTGAATCCCAGATTAGAACAGACAGGCACGATGGGAGTTCACACTCAAGCCAATAAGTGAAGCCCAGCTGAGGGGCTGCAGATTTGAAAATGAAAGTTTTAGCTGATGGTTTTCAGAACACAACATATATATCTGCTTGCAATCACAGGAAGAGACTGCTGGTGTGGTGATTTCAGGTGTATTTTAGGCTGTTTTACCTGGTTTTACACTTTATAGGAGATTTTCAGCAGCTACCATGATGCCCACATCACCTTGGCTTTCAGGTCAAGTCGACTATCTAAGACATCTTTCTTTCTTTGAAAACCTTCTCTCCAAATAAGCATCATTTTGATCACGCCAGTTGTGTGCTACAATGCGTTACTACAGTGCTTGCACAACTGGTTGCTGAAAAGTCCCACTGACATTAAAAGGAGCAGAAATTAAAAATCAGTATGATCTACTGTACATGAGCAAGGGCAATCTACTTGAATCACTGATGAGGATAAATTCATAATTTAGAATTAAGTTTCCCATCAGGTTCAGTCTTTTATACAGCATAAAATTATAACCTTTTTTTTTTTTTTTCTCAGTTTGTTTAGCAATTTTTGAATTGTGAATGCTGGACTAAATTTCCGACTAAAGCAAACTGGCATGAAAGTCAGTGTGGTTTTTCCAGTGTATAGCTCCTGAGAATCACCCTTATTTATATGTAGAATCCACCTGCCAAAATCATAGAAGGACAATACATAAAAAAAAAGATAACTACAAATAACATTTATATATGAAGATGAGTTTGTCTCTAGCCACAGTGCAAAAACACTATGTGATGTAGCAGAGGAGACTGTGCTCTTCTATATACTGAAGACAATGGTGGCACAGCTTGACCTGAGTGCAGGGACAGTGGATTTCTACCTTCATAACATGTCCTCAGTCACTCCTCTTGGCATCTTCACAACTTGGATATTCCTCCCATCCTGTCCTCCATAACTTTAATCACTTACTATTGGAAGGACTTTTTAGAGGCCAAGGCTGAATCTGGTGCCAGCAACTTCAGCAAAATCAAAGTGCCTTAAAATGACATAAATGGAGTTCTGAGCTCCTTGTGTACAGGACAATGAATGGGAAGTTATAGCATTTAAATGACAGTGCTGAGTGATTCTGAAACCAGTACGCAATTTTAGGAGATGGAGATTTAAAAAAAAAACAGTCATGAGTATGCTTTAGGAACTTTTCCATTACTCACTGAGGGCTGATCCATTAATTAAGTGAAAGGTCAGCCTCACCTGCTGAATGAAAAACAAGGGATGCTGCATTCTCCTGAGGCTGCCAGCAGAGACAGGAGGAGAACTTCACCAGCGCAGCTTCGTTCAACCCAGAGCTTTATAAAAACTATGGAATATAAAGGCAGAATTGGGTTTAAATCGCTCTCCAGTCCCAATGAATGGATTTGATGCTGGCATGCAGCTGAGATTAGTAGTATTTTCAGAAGCCCTCAAATGACTGTTGGATCTCAGCCTTCTCCTCAAATATGACATCTTCTAAGGTCACCAAGCTATAAAGGAAGGCAGTGCCAGCTACCTAGCTGGTAAGTCTTCTGAGGGAAAGCAGAAACTGTGGTTCACATTATGAACCGCTTTCTGAATTTTGGAAGATTGTTACTTAAAGGAAACAATGACAGGAGAGCTTACAGATGAGCTTTTAAAAGCACAGAGTGGAAGTAGGAGAAATCTTGGTTTGCAGAGTAACACAAACCTTAATAGCTCTTATGAAACTCCCTGATTTCTGAAATTCGCTCTATTACAGTGGAGAAGGTTATTCTGGGTTTAGACACTCAAATCAATCTCAGAAAGGAACAGCATGGCTGACCAATTAGGAGCCAGGTGCTCTGTTGCTTTCAGTACAAGAAGAATGTTCTTACTGTTCATCGTTACAATAGGAAGCCCTGTAATTTGGGCCAGAGCTGCTAAAAGAGCTCAGATTTTGATCTTTCTAAATTTACACACAGAAAACTAGCATTGGTTAGGTTCAGGACCCCATGGCAGTTGTCAGCTTTGCAAGAGAGCTCAGCATTCTGTTTATTCCACTAACAATCAAGTGATAGCATATAAAATTAGAGCTCCGTTAATTCAACTGAAAGAATCTGATTGATTGAAAGAATCTGATTCTATAAGACTGTCACTGAAGATGGGAATGAATTTTGTAGCTGATAAATGGCTAACCAAAAGTTTTGAGTGTCAGAGTAGGAGTAGTTTAAAAACAAGATCAGATGTTGCTGTAATGCAGAATTTGAAGAGCCGAGTAATATGTACTCATCTCCATGATGTATCCATCCCTCCTGAGCAAGGGTTCTGTAGGCACATGGTAGTTCAAAATCACTGGGCTTCCTCTCAACAAATACAATCCTTATGCACAGGTCTGGCTACTCTTCCCTCTGTGCATAGGAAAAAAAGAAAAATGCTTCTGGTAGGCTGCCTGTAGTCCTAGGACCACAGGTTGTGCTCCATCGTGTTCCTCAATCTTATCTAGCAATGTCCACTCTATTTGCCCACTATATTTTCTACTCCATCATAAAGTCCCTCCTGTGTCACCTATTTTTATTGACAACACATTCCTACCTCTCTCCAGCATTCACAAATCCTCCTAGGTTCTCCATTCACTGCAATCTGTCTTTTCTTTTTTCTTTTTTCTTTCTCCTGTTACTCGCCATCACATCAAAAGTGCTCCTCCAACATCTTGCAGACACGTTCCCTGGTCCAGCCCTGCTATTCCTCTTGTGCTGCTTTGTGACTCAAGCCACCAGTAAGTAAAAATCTTTGATCTGCTACCTAACTTTTACCTCATATTTCAACCACAGTAGACTTGTGAGGAGTGTATTTTTAAGAAAATTGAGATCTATAAATTATAAGACTTCTTGCCTGTGACTTCTTAAAGAATTAAATGCCTTCTCCACTACCAACAGTGCAAAAATTCAGGGTAGGGTGGAGTTTGTAATAGTAGCAACATGGGAGATTCATGGTTCACATGTCAGCCTCCTTAAAAGACAGTGGTGTCTGCTCCACTTGCACATAAGTGCTATTGAGTCTAATATGCCTATGCACTTTGGAACAGAAAATAGAGACCATTTTTGAAACTGTGACTGCTGGCAAGCAGAGCGGTGGGAAAAAATAGGTAGAGCAGCAGGATTGAAGGTAAAGTGAAGAGGATTAGGACAGCAGTTCTGGGTGAGTGCAACGCAGCCCAAGGGATGGTCCCTGAGGCCAGGACACAGCACGAAAGAGCAAGGGGACTGAAGGAGGAGAGAAAATAGAAAAAATATATGTAGGCAACTGTAAAGGAAGCTATATAAACTGTGTATGACAAATCTGTCAAATTTAATAATCTGTGTCTGACTAGCTCTGTGCCTGCACCGTTACCTTGTGCAGTGTTCTCTTATATATTGTTCACACACAAGCACATAAGTATTAACACATGCTGCCTGGCACTGAAGGGGAATTTTCAGTATCTTCATCCTCCTCTACTACCACATCTTCCAGTTTCACAGCCCAAAAGGAAGCTGTGATGAGGCCGTGACACAGTAGCACTGGCCATGTGGAAAATTTAGAGATGAAGGAAGGATAAGATGTCATTACCTCAGCCTAAAATTCAGAAGTGGTGAAAGGCTGTGAATGCCACAGCAGAGACGGCTTTAAATTCTGGGAAATTCCTGCCTAGTGAATTCTGCCAAGGGAACAACTATGCATTTCTGTTTGCTGGTAAGGTATCATAAAAATGTCCATGCAAAGATATTTCAGCCAAAATTTGCCCACCCACTTTGGCTGCTCACAAGAAAATCACAATTGGTACCAGTTTTGTTTGTGTGCGTATGGGCCCTGCACTAAATTCCTGCTAGGAGGCACTCACGCTGATTTGCATCCTTTTCCTTTACTGTCACTGAAAATGATTTTGGGGAGTATAATGTAAGTGGAAAATAAGCCTGAACCGGTGTTTGCTCCTGAGGGTTTCAAGCTGCTTGTTTGCAAGAGAAAGCTCTGAAAAGGCTCATCATGATCTCAAAAGGTGCAGATTTCTGAAAGCTGGCAATAGATCTCATAGCAGGGAGTGTTTTAAGAGTTCCCTTTGGGATGCTTAAACAAATGCAAATATTTTTGCTTTGACAGTAATTGCATACACCTAGATTTCGACTGCAGGTGCCGGCAGCGCCGTGATAGTGGAGAAGCTATTTCAGTGCAGGTTAAACCCCAGCAGATGCACCAATTACTTCACATACTGTTTACCCGCTTTTGGTGACATTGAGGCTAACCTTGGAGTCACCTCCCCCGCTGCCACATTCTCCTTTGTCGTACCACCATTTGTTTTTCAATTTGTCCAAGAGGCCTTGTTCATTCAGTTTTAAAACTGCGAGGTTAACAGCATTTCTTGAAACGATAAAACATATTTTGTAAGAAACTGCACAGCTGTTAAGATGTTAGAAGGAATGAGGACTTAAGCTGTTCATAAGCTTGATCCACACACTAAATAAACCTCTCATTTCCATATTTCAAAGCCCTTTGCAGCATACATAATTGTAGTTACCTTCAAATATGAAAAATGTATTTCCTGTATAGAAAAGATTTTCAGAGTGGCTTGAAATTAACAACAAAATTCTATCAACCAAGTAAAAGAGTTTTTTGCTAAAATGATGATAAAACTCTGTCTGAAATTACAAACCATTTACACAGATTTATTTGAATCTATGTTTAGAAAATGTACTTAGCGTGGGCCTGGGTTGATTTCTCAATCAGATGGGAAAAATTCATTCCCATGTCCTACACAGGCCAGACCAAGCTGGCTTAGGCCATGCCCTGACAGTTGCTACACCACTTACACGTTTGACATAGAGTAAGTAGTGTTATTCCACATGGCTCTGGGGATCCTGGCTCTGGTCTGGGGCTCCAGAGGCAGCAGCAGGAAGGATGAGGTGACACTGAACACAGTTAGCAGTGTGTGTGTGTGCTGGCTGCTGGCAGTAGTAAACGATAGGAAAAGTGCCTGGGAACAATGGTGTCACATCCTTGAGACACCATACATCTCCAATGGGAGACAATTATTTGTCCTGGTAGCTTACCTATTGCTCTTCAGGGACAAGAAGTTGTTGTGAAACATGGAGGTTTCCTATTTGAATGCGTTTAATACTGTCTGAAGTTTCAGTAAGAACATCCTAAGGACATTTAACTGCATGCAGATTAAAGAGCAGTCCCAGTACCTTTGCACAGTAGAGGCTTAGCTGAAATGCAAGACCCCAGGTCTAGCCTTGTCTTAGGTCCCATCTCCATGCGGAGATGGAGACAGGACAGCAAGGCAGAAACACAAGCACTAGGAAGCCCACACTGAGCCCAGCTAGGTGCTGAGACACAAGTGGGGGTTTGGGATGTCCTGGTGACTTCTCCCTGAAGGGTCTACGTGCACTGCTGTGTCACTGCATGGAATGTGATTCCCACAAGGCCAAAAGGGGCTCTATGACACAGAGTCCTCTATGTCAAGTTTAGTGCTCTTCCTCCAGGTGAGAGAAACACCACTTTGGGTCTGCCCAGGTTTTGAGCCCTCTCCAACACGAAGGCTAATGAGAAGCACCATTTCTATCTGATGTGAAATTCGGGCTGTCAGGACTGTATGGAAACTCAGGCAAAAGAGAGACATGGTCCTAGGATGGCGGGAGCTTCTGCCTATGCTTTGAGGTTTTCCTCTTGGTACGCAAAGAACTATGAAATTGGATGGCAGAGGGCAGAAACCAGAGATCACCATGCAAATCCAGTGAGGCTCCTAGATTTAGTAGAGGAATTACAGTCCCTGTATATCATTTTAAAATCAGTTGACAACTAATCTGTCAGGGAATTTACACATTTCCTGAGAAAGCTTTGCACTTGTTTAGGAGTATGACTTCCTATCATTGTTACTAACAACCTCAACAGTCATATCCTAATGGCACACAACTACATCAGTATTTATCAGTAATTCATAATAATGTCTCTGTTCCTTTTTCAAGCATCTGTAGTGCTCCTATGACTATGAGACAGGCATTGCTTCTCATGCATGTCTGCCCAGGCCTGTCTATGACTGTGTACAGACATGGAACAATGGCATCATATCTTTGAGGCGCAACAAATCTCTAATAGGAGAGAAGTATCTGTTCTGGTAGCTTAAATACTTCTCTTTGGGGACAAGAGATATCGAGAAACATGGAGTTTCTCTCTTAGAAGCTGTTTAATACTGCCAAGATCTGCCTGTCAAGCAAGAGATGTATCTTAATGACATCTTCTTTTCACCAATTATGAGAGGATACAACACCTTCAGAATACTTGCAGAAGTGTTGGGGAAGAGAGATTCTTTTGATGACAGGAATCCAGCAGATATGGCACCGGAGGCCAAGGGGGATTGTAATTCACCCTCACTGGAGATGGCTAGTCTCTTGTCCATGAAGATCCCTTCTGGTGTTTGAGTAGAAAATTTATCTCCCTCATTAGCAGTGTTTATTCTTGGCATGAATGTATAGACTGTGGTATTTCACAGCTCATGGAGTGGAGCATTCCTTGCATCACTGACCCCGCCTGTGGGAGTAGTGTCAGCTTTAAGACATACCTCCACTGCCTGGTAATAGCTCCTGCTTGAAACAAGACAGGTCTCCACTGATCAGCAAGTCTGGAAACAGCTTTCTGTAGAACTAACCTTACCTAGTATCACTGTGATTGCATTTATAAGAGATTTTCATGCAGATAAAGTAATTGTTTGTCCCTACAAGTGCAAGTCTAGGCTGTTGCAGGACTGGCATCAGAGTGCTCTTTGTGGTTAAAGCTTTAAGGGGAACTTAACAGCCAGGCTGACAAAAGTGATTCTGTACGAGTGCTCTAATTATGGTTTGCACTCCAGAGAGAGAGTAGAAATAACAAAATTGAAATGAAGTTGTTCATTTGTCCCTTTTGTTCTTGGAAGCAATTGCTTTTGAGCCAGTTATATTTACTACGGATTTTTTTCTACTCCACTTCTAGTTACAGAACTTACACTTTTTGCCCTTCAGAAAGATAGCAGTGTAGCCAGCGCTGCCACTTAACAGCCACCTTTCTAATATACTAAATGTAATTTTCACTTTTGAAAGAATTTTAGCACTGAGCAATAAATAAAAAATTATCCTAGAAACATTGTTTCTTTGACTATGATCAACACTTCTCATTCAGAAAATGGCTTCCATGCATAACTTGCGCTGTCTACAGAATCAGTGTCAAAACTCCTGCTCTTTTTGAGGAAAACCAGACCAAGGTCTAATTTAATGCTGTTGTGTCTAATTGTCACACTGGGTAGCAATAATATAAATAGCCCCCTTGAAAGTAATATAGATGCAGGCAGGAGTGATCACTCCTGTGAAGGATGAAATGCATCTCAAGGAACATCATTAATGCTCCATTCCATGAGTCACTTCAGCACAGTCCTGCTTTCAAACAGACTGAAAGTCATATCAGTCTATCTGTAAAAGCATCTTCATATTATTTCCTCTAAGCTACATTTTAAGTAAGAACACTAAAGCTCATTGAGTTAGACAAAGTTCTTATGCTTTCATAGAATTTATGAAAGTTTTTATTCAATGTTCATCTTATCTCGAGTTGCCTAAAAAGTAGAAATTTTTTTTCAGCATTGTAAATAAATTTAGAGTTTTTCAAGCTTTTCGATTTAATGCCTACTTTGGCCTTTTACGTGGCTATTTAAAGATGAATGAAAAAATTCTAGGCAAATTAGCACTGACTTCTGCCCAGTGCCCTGAACGTCAAAGTGAAGAAGTTCAATGACACATGGATAAATGACGGGAGTAACTACAATTCTCTTAAGGTAGCCAAACATTCTGTCATCTAATCAGGGAAATGCATGAACGGACAGATGAGATTCGTATCCTACAATAATGTAAGTGTTCATGTTTATTTTCAGTGTTGGAGGGGGAGAGCTTGCCAAATGTTTGAATTTTTCTTTCAAAACATTGAAGATTATCAAGGAAAATTTTTTCCACAGTGTTTTAGAGACGCTGCAGCTGGTTGATAGTAATTCTAGAATAATAAATAAATAAATAAATAAAACCCATTCATGAGAGGGTTATTTAGTTGGGTTATTAGCCATATCCATAGACAGTTTCACAGCACAATAGAGAAATGGAAATAAAAAGGATGACGACGTAAATGTGGATTTAGCCGCAATAATTGCTCTGAAATTAAACGGTATTGTTTATAAATGTAACGTATTATTGTCCTCATCATGTCTAGTAGGCCATGTAAAAACGGGTTAGTTTCACACCGCTTTCTCTGTTGCTTTGTTATCCAGGTCCACCTCAATATGTGGAAACAATTTCCTTCTGGTCAGCAAAACACAGAGAACAATGTTGTATCTCGCATATAAATGCTCTAATTGAGACCCTGGTAAGTGCAGTGGTGATTACATTGAAAATTATGTACCTTAGACCTCAGAGCGAGGCTAGATCACTCATGATCTTCCTCGATAGTGCTGCATTCTGCCACAGAGGAAGACATTTTGAGACTTGACTATCTGTGGCAGAAATGTTGTTCTTTAAATTATGTTCTTTCATCGTTAAAAAGTAGAGCTGCATCCTCAATTCGACACTTAGGCAAAACTGCCATTAAATAACAATTTGTTTATCAATACAGGAATTGAAAGCTCTGCAAGAATAAGAGTTTAACAGTAGAAAGCCAGCAAGTGCTTTAATAAGTGCCTCTTAATTCCTGCTGTCACTGAACAATCCTGCATTTTCTATTACCCAGAAGAAAACAGAGTCCTTATACACACATGTACACTAATTCAGCCCAGACTGCAGCCCTCTGCATCACGGTGATTCCTCACTTCACTTTTACATGAGTGCATGGACAATGATTTCAGTGTATGGATCACAGCTGTTACGCAAACTGCCTACTGATTTACAGTATGAAAAACTTGATGAGAATTAAATCATTCTCACTCCATTAAAAGCACTTTCCCCCACCTCATAAATAAATAGTTAGAAGCTGTTTAAAATGCTAATCAATGTCACTTGTTTTGAAGAGCCTTCTTGTGCCACCTGAGGATAGACTTTTCACAGTTATCAGAAGATTAAGCTGCACAGAAAGGTGACAATGCACCCACACAGCCCTTTCCAAAGCAGCATCTATGAAACTGGAGAGATATAACTCATCTGTTACCCAAAAGAATGACAGCATGGTGCTCACACAAAGCCCTGGGAAGCTTGCAGAGAGGTCTGCTTAGACTTCCAGTGAGTTTGGTCACAACAACAGTTAACAGAATACCCATCTGTTGGACTTCAGTCTTTACAGAGCAGTCAGGCAGGCATTATGCACAAACACTAAGTACTGTGGTAATCAGTAATCACATGCTTAGCTGGAGAAGGGATCCATGTAGAGACATAAAGGTCCCTACACCATGAGGGAATGAGGCAAAGACCTGAGCTGGGGACCACAACAAGCAGCAGAAAAGCACAGGATGGCTTGTGTGGTGAGATCATTCAGTTCCAATTCCCTGGTGTGGGCAGGACAGCCACACACTAGATCAGGCTATCGAGGGACCCCATGCAGCATGGCCTGAACACTTTCAAGGATGGGGCATCCACAACTTCTCTGTGCAGCCTGTGCCAGTGCCCCACTGACCTTTTTTTCCTAATGTCTAACATAAATCTCCCCTCCTTTAGTTTAAAACTGCTCCCCCTCATCCTATCATCATCCTATCACTACACTTTCTGAATCAGGAGTGGGTGCTGCTGAAAATCTGAGGCAGCCATGGGGGAACAGGACAGGAGAGGGCACCAAATGCTGCCCAGTGCACTGCTTGAAGTATCTATTTCTGTACCACAACTGGGCATCGAAAGGAACCAGAAATGAACACATGAAACGCATCCTTCATGGGAAGGCTGAGTCTGTTTTCAACAGTCTGACACTCAGAGCACCAATATGTTGTGCTCTGAGATGTTCTTCTGAGGCAGAAAAAGATCTCTCCAGCCTGATTAGACTTGAACTACTATCCATGGTCTCAACTACAGCTGCTCCCCTAATTCCCAGAAGCACAGTGGTTATGGCATGGCTGGAAAGCACATCTCTTAGCACTACTCAACACCACCTGCAGAAGCCATTTGGAGAGTCAGCCGTGGCCAGAGCACATTTAGCAAACAGACTTTCTCCATGAAGCCAGGTCACAGGATACCCATTTTTGAATAATAAATGGCCTACAGGTCCCAAGGTACTCATTACAACAAAGGCAGGATCTCTGCAGGGAGCATTTAATAGCAATTTTTTAAGCAACCAGTAGAGTTTTGCCTGGGAAACTTAAATGTCTTAGCTATTTTAACAGGTTTGACATTTTCCTGAATCCCTTTTCTGAACCCAGACTCATAAATCCTGTGTAACTGCCACATTAGATGCCGAAATATTTCCCTGAGTGCTGGGCGGACTCTTGGAGAAATTCTGACTTTACCTTCACAGATGGTGGCACTGCTGTTTCACCATTTAGCATTATTCTGGGGTGGTTTTTTCACTTGAAATAATGAGCAAGCAGAAAGTGTAAAAACAACATGACTCACTGAGGAGATTCTAAACACACAGAGCCATCTTTGCTTAACCTTCAGCTGCATTGCACACCGTATCACCCCAGCACTGCTGGTGGCATTGCAGCAGAGTACTGAGGCAGAAGCAGAGACCCTGACCATATAAAAGCCTTTTCTCAAATATTTCTCACAGGAATCAGAAAACCTTAGAAATCACTTATCTGCTTAGTAGCGACAGAATGCAGAGGGATGCCACCTCTCTTTAACCTTAGATTCTTTAAATGTACAGCAAATTTCAAACAAATAATAGCAGAATTTTAAATTACTAAAGAACAGTAGATGGGCTAGATACAAGGTACGGATGAACTGGCAAAATACAAGGTTCTGCTTTTCATTCCAGTGAAATACTTGACTGGTTTGTCGTTCCTATGTAAGTAGTGACAGGCTAGAAGTGAAAACCAAGAAACTGCTGCACAATGGGAAGAAAAGCCATGGACGTGCTGGTACGCCTGGAAGAGAAATTCAACAAAATAAAGATTTTCCTTTATCAAAATGGTATCATACTGAATCCAGAGATGTGCTGACAACCACTGAAGCCTCTCCAGCAACTCAAAGACTACCTCTCCTCTGAATTTTGTGCTGTTCTGCTTGCTGACAACCAAACTGCTCAGCCTTCCTGACTGGAGAGACCTTCCCTCAGGATACGACAGAGCATGCCCTGTGAAGCCCAGTGACAGTATTTCTGCACTGTATGTCATAGTTACTCTCTCCTGAAGACCAGTGACCCTATTTTGGTGACATAAGGCACAGTTATTCCTCCACCCAGGTGGCTGGGAAGAGAAGGACCCAGCAGCCCCACTCAGCACTGCCTGGCTGCAGCTTAGGGCCTGGCTCAGGCCTGCCTGGTGACACACAGGGTGCATTCATACAGCCTGTTTCTATCAGATGTTCAGATCGTTTCAAATGGGAAAAAATTAAAATGCAACCTTACACGCAAAAAGAGGAAAACCTGCCTTGTTTTCTGAGCTGTTTATTTTAACCGTGATTTGAAAAGTGCTGATGGCAGATCGTAACACTACACAAATACAGCACAGTTGAAGGGCATTTGACAATTCATCAAGAGAAATTAAGTGTAAAGCTGCATGGAGATGGCTGAATGTGCTTAATAAATTAGAAATGAAACAAGCACTCTGTTAATGAGGAAGATGTAGCCAAAGCTTACATCATTCCATACTCAGAAGGCCTGAAGGATCAATCAATAATGCAAATATTAAAAAAGGAAGCTAAGTGCAAGTGCATTTTTACAAGAAAAACAGCTGAAATTTTAAAGACAAAGGACCAACTTTGAAATCATGTATTTTTAAACAGATTCAAAAATTTATGGGAATAATTTTTGTACTAGATTGATGAAGGTTTGCATGCTGTGATACTATTTAAATGAAGAAAATGAAGCACAGCACCAAACAGTTTCATGTGTATCTATTAGTGCAAACAACAAGGAGCCCTTGGCACTTGCTCTGACAGCTCACCCATCATTTCTATTAAATACGGAATGACTAGTATTCAAGTTGAGGACTTTCACAACGATATTAGCTCTACTGCATTAAGTCTCACAGGCTTTCCTGCCAAGATCCTCCACTGCTGTATACGTACTTCTCAGAGCAGAGACATGACCTGCCACCCCAGGTGAGTGCTCAGCTGAACACACATCAGGACAGTCCCCAGGGATCTGTCTGGTCTGTAGAAAGCTACCTCTTGCTGAAAACTTATGGGCAACCTGTGTCTCCTTGGCATCAGACCGCAGTAGAAATTATCATTTATTCATTATTTAAAAATCACCTGTTAAATTATATCACCTCTACCAGAAGAATACCTAAAAACTTTCTACAAATACTATAAATAGAGTATCTTTATAAGAGTCCATACTTACTACTTCTCTTTTTTAGAGCTGAGAAATTTGAAGCAGAGTTCAAAGATTTCCTGTTGTAGCTGATTAAAATAAGTACATCGCTCTTTTTTTAGACATCCAAATAAGGTGGTTAATTTCCAGGGGCACTGAGTATTTACAGCTTCCATGCATATCCTAAGTATGCAGCTCAGTTACTTCAGCTGAGCTTTGTAGACAAATATTAACCAAACTCTGACGCCTTGAGGATCAGCAGGAGATCCAATTAATGGGAGACCCACTGCTGCTAAAAATTGCCATAGCCACTTAGAATTCAAAGAAGTTCTTACAATTTACTCCAGCTAGAGGTCTGATGATTGTAGCTTAAAATATTTATATAAATCAAAAGCTGTTTTGCAGTGAGATACTGCAATTAGAGTATGCAAATGTTTCTTGGCACAAACAATTAAATGTATATTTTGATTGAGTGAAAACAACAGCAGTTGACCTGGGAAGGCTACTCAGCTTGTTTCTCTGGTTTATACAGTAAATAAAAACAAGTAAAATTGTCCCTAGGGTAACTCCTCATATTGGTTCAACAGATGCAGAAACACTAGCTTATATCAACTCTGAGCTATCTTAATTTTGGCTAACAACAATGTAATCCTGTTCACATGGAAAAACACCCCTTTTCAAAGTACAGTTCTTATTGCTGGTTTCAGCATAAGCAGGATTGTGCGAATAGGCTGCTGCAGCCAACACCTGCAACTCAAAATACATTGTAAAAGCTCAAGTGGGATTTTTCAAAAGTGTCTTAGCATTGGTATAACTCAGTTTCCGCATGGCTAGGAATTGTTCAGAGGATACCTTTAGCCCACTGTTGAAACCTTCTCAATTCTGAAACGCTGGGAATCTTGGGCCTTTGTTTATTCATCCTACAGTGCTGAAAGCAACCAAAATATTTTCAAATTGGGAATGTTTAAAATAAGCATTTTAAAATAATATATTTACCTAACTCCTTCAGAGTGAAACTCACTTCTGGTATGGTCAGCACAAAGCCTGGTACCTTTTCACACCAAAGGTGAAGCAGATCTCTGCTCAGTCTTGACACAGTGGGGTTTTTGGATGCTGCTTCACCTGACTCTCCAGTAACTTACATTTAGAGGTGTTCAGCTGAGAGAAAATAGCAGCATTGGTGAGAATGGGTACGGAATCTGTGGCAGGGGCACAGGATGCAAGTAAGTGACAGGGAGTAAGGGTTTGTGGTGGGGGCATAGCAATGACCCTCTACCACATCTCATACCCTCTCTGGACTGCATCAGTGCAGGCCTAAGTGACACTACATTATATTATCCAGGTGTATGTCATCTTCATGCTACTCTTTCTGAAACAAAAAGACAAATGCTGCAGTTTACTGTCTGCACAAATTACTATTTGTTTTTTTTTTTGAGTGGATGGCTTGTTTTCCGCAGGACTGAAAACATTATTCAACATTACTAATGTTGCCCAGTAAATTCAAATATTTTACATAATATCTTAGCTATATTTGTAAGACATTCTAAGTTTATGCTTCTGAATGCCCTGGAGTGAATATTTTCATTGAGAATGAGACCAGGAAAAATGTGTCTCCTTTGCAGGCAATTTGGTGCTTTCTGAAGAGAAAGTACAGTTCTTACACTCCAGAAAGTCCTTTCTTCTCTACATCCATCTCAATAAGTTCAATATCACTGGTGGGTTAATATTACCTATTAATAACACACACTGGCTACCCAGCAAAGAGGAAGACTTGGGTATATCAAAGACTTCCAGCACATAGTGCATGGCTGCCATTTCAGCAGCTTTTAATTTTTCACTCCATCAACATGTCCCAGCAGTGGCAGAAATATTGTGCCCTGAACTGAGAATTTCACAGCTTTCATCTGTGGTAAGACCTAGCCCTGGGCTGAATCATCTGTCCTCAGAAGTGGAGGTCACATATGTGACCTCCAGAAAGCCAGGACTCACTGCTGACTCACCAAGAACCATAGAAAGTAAAATATTCTGTGGGACTCACTGTGAAAATGAGTTTTTCTGATTTCTATCCATCATCATTTTTCAATGTGCTATATGATCCTATGTTTTCCAGATAGAAAGGCGGGTAATATAATAAACCCCAAATCTTTATGCATTACTATTGAGCTTCTCTGGAATTTTTGGAAACTGGTCTAAAATTGGCAATATCAGACTTCTGCAACTTCTCACTTACACTAGGTTGAATCTTAATAAATACAGAATGGCAATATGACTAAGAGGGACTATACTTAATTTTACATCATCTTTTCCTGTTATCCTATTCCTTATGATGCATTTCCTTCCTTGCAAGCAGCAAGACCTCAGAACAACAACTGATGACTTTAAGATGTCAGAGATGTTTAAGATTAAGAAATTGTAATCTTCCATCTGCCTTGATTGTAGCAGAGTTTATACAATAAAATAAGCTTTCACTAGAAAATATCAAAGACTTTTCAGATGCAACCCTCACAACGTATGAGTAGATTGAGAAAACCTAACAACACAAGATAACACTTTATTTCGGGGGCACATAAAATGATGAAATAATTAATTTTTCACTCGTGGCATTCTGTCTCCCTTTTCCATGTCTGTGTTGATTAAAATACCACCCATAGAATTTCAACTGTATTAATAAGATAAATTATCTGCAAGCATCATGACTTCAGCTGGGAAAGTCAATTTTCTTTAATAAAGGCTCAAGTAATGTTGTATTTCCTTTTCCAAAAATACCTTTGCAATGCTAATCTTCACTTTTTATGAACACTTAGTCCAGTAAAATACGGCTGTCTTCAGTAACTTGGTTTAGATAGACAATGGTTCCTATTACTACTGACAGCTTATTTATTTATTGTTTCCTCCACACTGAATTTAAAGTAATTTAAATTATCTTATACTAGCGATTGGTGCATCACTCGTATTGACTGCTACTACCTAAGTTAGAATATTACTTGCTTAATGTAGGTTTTCTTTGAAATAAAATTTCTACAACGAAATAAGAGAATTTCACCTGTATGTCAGCATACTTTGCCTTCTCCATATCAGGAATGGAGGAATTGCTACACGTAAAGGTGCATGACTGAGCATCCATGTACATCTCTTTCACAAACTACATTACTGTCAGCTTAGGGACTGTTTGCAGTCAGCATCAGTCTTTCTCTATTCTGTTTGGACTTTCAGCTGTCGAGGTCTAACCAAGTTTCAGTCTCACCTCAGTGAGAAAGAAGCATGAAATGACTGTAAAGCCAAATACTGTCAGCATACTGTATGGTACTGAAAATGATGTCATACAAGCACTCTGCTTTTGCTCAGTAATTTTTCTTTGTGAGGACAGTAATCTGACATGGGAAAAATGCAAAGGAAAATGAAGTTTACTTCTCGGAGTTTATTCACCAACATCAGTGTCCACAAAGGTATTAAAATGACATAGCCACCAGGTTAGAAGCCGTTGATAATACTAAGAAATTACCTGATTTTTACTATTTCCAAAAGCAGACACTAGCTCATGATGTCTGCATGGCTAAGATACTGTTATGAGAGCTAAACTTAGACTGGGAAGAGCCATGAGAGATTTCTGTACTGCTACATGCTCTGTGACTTCATACTGATGTTCTTCAGAAAAAACTGATTAGAAGGAAGGCAACAAATGGAAAGATCCCTGCTAAGAGATGGTTTCTTAAGCTTTCATCTAATTACAATGCAAGAACTTTGAAGTTCATTATTTTAATTAGAAGCAGGGACTGAGAGAAACAGAGGGGGTCCATTCCCCAGGTGGGAACTCTGGCTGCAACTGCAATGCAAACAATAAATAATACTGCATTACTTGAGCCTTAGTGAAATGCTGGCTTGTGTTTTGCCTAATGGCAGATCAATACCGTACAAATGAAGCAATTACAGTTGTGTCATATAAAGCCTTATTTGGTCAGCAGCCAAAATAGGGATTAGCTGGAAGAGTTCCTAGGACTTTCTGTCTGAATATTATTGCAAAAGTTAATGGGGAAGATCTGATAGGCTGAGACAAACATAAATGGTGCCAGCAATCAAACGAGATGGCCAGCCCAATAACTACTGTGCTGATAATTAAAATGCCCCGAAGCCAGTCGAACATCAGTCCAAGATCAGGTGAAACTGACACACAAGGACAATCCAATCCCTTTGGCAACCAGCTATATAAATGTTGCAATCATTGGTGCAGATATTCACACAGCAGTGAATGCAAATGCACCAGCACTCGTGGCCAGGTAGTCTACACATAGTCACAGGTAATACACTTCCAATGTTTCAATCACAGGCAGCCAGGCTATATATAGAAAAAAAAAAAAAAAAAAAAAGGTATGGAAAGGATCTTCACAATAGATAAAGAGATCCAAGTGTTGCAATTTTTGTCCTGAGCTCATACCTGTGTGCCACTCCTTTTTAGTAAAAAAGCTGGAGAGAATGAGGTCCACTGGTGATATATATTTCTGCTGTTGCTTTATAGAGGAAAGATGAAACAATGTGTGTCTAAATGACTGCTGTTTATAAGCCATTAGCTAATCTGCCATTCCTACTGTTTTGTCTCTAAAACGGCCTCCTTCATCAAAGACACTGAGAAATTTACAGTGAGGCATTCATTCTGAAGAACACACCTTCATGGATTTAAGTTAATAATGCCAATATCTGAAATAAGAACAGACTTTACATATTCACAGCACAGTAAACACTTTGCAATTCATCTTCACTATCCCTCTAAGGTCAATGGGCAATTGTCATTACCCTCAATTTGCCAAGGTGAAATTGAAGCCATAAGGTGAGCTGACCTCCTCCAAGTCTCCTGGGAGATGGGAGCAAGATCACAATTAAGCTCATCAGTCTGACATGACTTCCAGCCTCATGTTCAGTCAACCACATTTCATTACCTCTCAGAAATCTTTGGGCCTTCTCAGGCAAGAATTTATAGAATTTAGCCTTCTGTCCTCACAAGGAAGTCACTTCCTAGAGGCAGACTAAGTTTAAATAACTGTGCTTCAATTCCCTCAACTCAGTCTTTAACCATGAAACATTTCTGATTTTTCAGCACATCCTGCTGAAAGTGAGGGACAGCCAAACTGAGGGCTCTGAGTCCCACAGTAAAAATCTTGCTTCTTGACCCCACTGTTAGGGGTTCCACAAAGCTTATCAACCACTCAGAAATTCTGTAAGGCCACTTAGGAAGCTAAGTGTTCAGTGGGTCCCTGGAAAGAAGGGGCACAGAGCACAGACACTTGTTCTGTTCAGTTCACATACCCTTACTATTTTGCTGTTCCAGCATGCAACTGGGATTTAGATGAGAACAACCTGACTGACTTGTGATTCAGAGAAATTGTCACCGAAGTCTGGTGCCAAGGAGCAGCTTTTGTACACACAGATGAGACCAGCAACAAACATTTTGCTCCATAAGCTCCTGAATACCAAATAATCCTGGAATTCCAGGAGGTTGAATGTGATGGCTGGAAATGTTACATCTGTAATTGCCGCAAAAAGATTACAGGATAGCACAGACTGGGAGAGGCCTTAGAATGTCTCTGGTCTGGCCTCCGGCTCACAGCAGGTCATTTCTGAGAGTAGACAGGATGCTCACGGCTTTGCCCAGTTGTTGCCTGAAAACCTCTGAAGATGTACAGTGCTCAGCGTCTCTGGGCTGCCACTGCTTGACTATCCTTATGGGGGAAAAATTTCTCCTTACATTCAGACTGAACCTCACCTGTTTCATTTTATGTTCATTGCCTTTTACCTTCCTGACCTGCACTGCTGCAAAGAGCCCCATTCCATCTTCTCGGGGGCCACCACAGAAGCAGTGGAGCCCACTGTCAGCTCCTCCCCAAAGCCCTGTACCCCAGGCTGGGCAAGCCTAGCTCTGGGAGCCTCTCCTCACACAGCACATGCTCCAGTTCCTGACAATTTTGACAACCTTCTGCAGAAATTGGTCAATATATTGATGTTTTCTTGAATTAGGGACCAAAAAAGGATGTAGTATTCGAGATACAGTCTGAATGTTTGCAGTTATTTCATTTGATGCCAAAATATCTTCTCTTGTGGCCTACAAATTGGATGAACTAAAGCACTCTAATTGAAACAACCTTGGATAATTGCCCGCTATCTAAAAGAGATGCCAAAAGTAGCAGTCTGTTTAATTATCTGTGTTAGGAAAAATTCTGAAGTCTTCAAGAAACCCTGGTGATTTTCTGTTCACTTTCAACACTTTCATAGCCCGAATTCACATTATTTAAACTCTGCACAACTAAAACTAATTGTCATGTGTGTTTTAAAGGAAAAAACAGCAAAACCAACCAACTCCCTATCAGCAGGTAAGGTTAGAATGTAAATGAAATAGTACACATTGATTGAAACTGAAGAGCTGGATCTTAGCACAGAGCATATGAATGTGGGCTGATCCCACACATTACACACAGAAGGATGTGTAATTTTTTTTAATAAAAACCAGCAAAGAGAGAAGCACCAACCTACATCCTAGCTCTTGTTTTTTTGTTTTTTTTTTTTGTTTGTTTGTTTGTCTTTTTTTTTCTTTGTGTTGCAACCAAAAAGATGCTTTCGTGAAAAGCTTCAAATTCAAAATTTTTGGTTAAAATGGAGAACATGAAAACAATCAACAAGGAATGTTTGCACGTAGGCACCTAAAACAAGGGTGATTTAACTTACCCACAATAAGTTGAAATATTCTGTAGGAAATAATTTACAGATTTCCAACCATAAACAGTGAGTTTTTCCATATACTCAGTTTTAAGATCCAAAATTGATCTGAATCACACAGTTGAGACAACCTAAAATGCTATATAAAGAATTTCCACACAGATGTGTGCAAAGTTAGTTGCCTGCATTTATATCAAGGAAGCCAAACTTCTCATTCTAAATATAAAACAATCTTTCCGAAGGCACACATGGTTACAAATTTTGGCTTCAGTAGATTAAGCCATATAAGCAATAGATTAGACTACTATACAATTATGAAGATGGGAAGCCTACCTTGAAGGTAACAGATGAGCTGCCAGATGTTGGGACCACTCTCACCTTTAGACTTTGGTTATCCCTGATGCTCATAATGGAAGGTGCAAGGGATTTGGATCTTCCTGAATATATGATATTCCTGGTCACATGAAAGGATGGAAGGAAGGGAAGAAGGGAGGAAGGGAGAAAACCCTGCCTCTTCTGGGTCCTGGAGACAGATTACTCTTTTCATGTATCTTCAGAGTGGAAAGAAATAACTGAAGCGTTAACAGAAAAATAGGTCTCTGTATCAGGTCATGCTTGGACCTAAAACTCCACTTTCATCCAGTTGACCTTTGGCTTTAAAGAAGTATAAGGAAAATTGTCCTCAAACACTGACAGTAGAAACCTGATAGTCCTGCTGAAAGCTGTTAAAAGAGTCTTGCTCAACAAAAGAACAGAGAGAATTTTTCAGCATCATGTGATGTGCTAAAAGATATAGTAAAACAGGAGCTAAATCCTTTTTCAACTTTAAGAACTTTGTGACTTAAGTGGAAAGGATAGCAGAAGAACTGAAACAGAAGATGGGATTTAGTCCTCTAGCTGGAAAAATTCTGACAGACTTGTACAAAGGACATCTGAAGACAACTAACAGTGAAAGAGCAGAAGTTTTGACTCTACTTTCTACCACATGCAAGGTAGATCAATTCAGAGAAATGACTACCAACTGACCACACGTATTTGTTCTATTAAGAATCTTTTTAACTCATGTTGGTTTGTGACATACATGTATGGCCATTTTTATCTGGAACCTGAGCATCTTGGGAATATCTTGCTGATGTGGGGAAATAAGATACATTTTAGAACTCAATTTTTTTTTCTTTTTTTTTTTTTTTTTTACTTAATTGGGAACAGTTTTCCACTTTGCCTTTTGGGATGTTCAATCCCTCCACCACTCAGTGTTCTGAGTTATGAAAATACTCAGCTCACTTAAACTCCATGTGGAAGAAAATAAATTGTTTTTCCTATTTCTGATTTTTGACTTCTTGTAAGAGCCAAGGCTGCACAGAAAAAAACTTAATGACTATTTTTTGTCTCAGAAGTCCATCTGGTACCTACCATCAATTGGAAGTGGGCAGTTTTGAAACTACCACAAAGATTAATTGCAAGCTGTTGTGAAGGTGCTATTTGTTTTCCAAATGTCAGTTCCACAGAGAGGTATTGTTAAAAGCTGCTGAGATGCCTTTCAGTGCCCTGCTCCCTTGCTTTAGTCTACCTACAATTTACCTGGACAATTACTATCTTAGTGGGATAGATCTTTCACGTGGTGGGAATTGTACCATCAACTTCAAAGGGTGGCTGGATTGTGCCTTTAATGAACACATACTCTGAAGCCTGGCCATTTCCTGGAAATTGACACCTAAACAGCCAAAGAGTTGTAATAAAAAGGAGAAATAATAACAAGCAGCATTGTTAAAATATAAAGAGCTGCATCTTGCTCTCTGCTGAGCTGCTATAAAAGAGACTGGAGAAACAGCAGGGAAAAGGACAGGAGAAATTTACTTCTGAAGTGCCACGAAGTAGAGTTTGTCCTTCAAGTATCTGTAGATGGGAAACAATGATAACCCTTTTTCGTATCCCACTGGCATACTCTGGGGCTTAATGTTTACCAAGGATAGACAAACTTCCAGAAAGTCAGTAAGACATGTACAGCCATGATATTGTTATTTTTAAGAGATTCTGGTTCTTCACTGATAGTTTCAGGGAAGTTCATTGATTATGCTTTATTTACACACATTCTTTTTTCACCTGATAGAAGCGAACAACATGACAGACTTCATTTGGTCAGATTTGGTAGCTCCTATTTTGTTTGTTTGCATTCAAATAATCATGGAGCAGACAAACAAAAAAACAAATGAAGAAACGTGATTTTTTTTTTGATGTCTTCATTTCTTCTACAGATATTGATGGGCCCATCGGTCCTTCTGTAAGACAGCACTGAAATTTCACCTTCAGCAATCACTAAATATCAGAAGGAAAATGCTCCCATCTAAATATCCTGTAAAAAACGAAAATGAAAATACAAACAAACAAACAACAAAAAAAAAACCACCTCATTGTGCTGCTATGCCAAGCCTGAAGATGAAAAGGTAGAATAGTAGTTTAACCTCTTATAGGGAGACCAACTGCAAATTTAAAAATACCTGCTGCTAGTGCAACATTTAGATAAAGATTACCTTTCTACGTCAAAGTTTCACTGCTGTTTCCACAGTGTTTATCACTGTGCTCCTCACTGCAATATCTCCAGCTCACTCTGTCAGTCCTGCTCAAAAATCTCATTTCACACTGGTCTCACTAAGATCACAGGGATCTTCCCTGGGAGTGAGGAACAGATGGACAGAAGCAGAGGTACCACCATGTGGCTTTGTACCTCACCAGATTTTGAAAACAAATGATGTTCACAGTGAGGAGAGATACAGAAAAAACAAGTTCAATTTCTTTTTTTAATGTGTTTCTCTTACTCCACCAGAATTCCTAGCCTTGCCTGTAAGCAGCATCACCATGGTGGCAATCATTTCAGAAGAGCACTGTAAGGAGCTAGGAACTAGTATTGTTTATGGATGCTATAGAGATATACAGATATAGATATATAGAAATATAGAGATATATTGGTGAATAATGGATGATTAAAATGTGGTATTGGTGTGAAATCCCTGAATTTGACCTCTGTTCTTTTCAAGCAAGGGGAAGCCAAGAAAACAGGAATCTCAGCATAGCCCCAGGCACTGTGTTGGTTTTTTCAAGAACAGAATTTTAGTTGGGAATTTTTCTTACTGAGTTTTTATAAGGTCATTTGTTTCCATGATGCAAAATGATTTGAAAACTGGAATGTGATCTGTAATATCTTATGCATACTGTGAACATTATCCCATTTTGACTGATGGTGTAGATCATATTGTATGACTTCACATAATATTCTTCCCTTTACTTTAGGCATAACAAGGCATGAATTAACACCCCATTACCCATGCAGTGTCAGAGCTTATAGCATGGATATTTCTCAAACAGGTCAAATCCTTCAGAATGCATCGGGTTTTCTGTCAACCAGAAATAGCATTTACTAGGTAAAAAAACAGAGAGTGGACCACTCTTTAGTAAGAATATAAAAGTCAGGGGTCAAAAGAAGATCAGTCAACAGGAAGTCTGGCAATGAATGTTAGCAAGTTATTCCTTCAGCTGAGCCTCAGAGGCATATTTAGTTCCTGCTACCTGGATGATTTCTGATTATTTCTGTCTGAAAAAAAGAAAGTCTGTTTTAAATGGAAAAAAAAAAAAAAAGATCTTGAGAGCAGAGATGGAAAAGATCAGAGTCCCCCAGACCACTGTTCCACAGTGATCTCATGTATTAACTTTCTAATTTTTAACCAAGATAAGGGTCTTCTCTACAAGAAAAGAGTCCAATAAAAAGAAGAAAAAAAGAGGAAGCATTTCTAAATGCACTGTTTGGACAGAGAGCTCCACTGCAGGATGGAAAAGCAAATATATTCAAGTAACATCTACTTGGGAGAGTTTTTACAAGTGGAAAGGTAGAAGATCGAAACAATCCTAACTTAAGCCACAAAATTGCAGAGAAAAGTGTTGTTATTGAGAGTTTCTTCTCTAGAAAAAACACCTAATTAGCGTCCATGATGCTGCATTCATGACACTTTCTGTGTCCTGACAAAAATAAATAACAAAAAATACATCCCTATATCTTTGAATTACTTTGAACAGCAATCTACCTGTCTCCACAGTGCCTACTTCTGCACTGACATCAAACTGCTGCTGGATGGGCAGCTAGAAAACAGTTTGGAGACTGACCTCAAGAAAACTTGGACTTCATCCATAAAGCCACTAATATCAAGACAGTAGGTTGTAAAGCTCCTCACTCAGAGATGTCAAGAAAAGTTCCCTCAAGAAAAAGATCCCTGCATCACAGAATCCCCATTTATAGGTAAAAGTCTTTCAGATTCTGCACTCAAACAAGTGTATGTTTAAGATACTGTCAGAGCACCTCCAGGGATGTCTTTTCATTCCAAGCATTCTCCAGGAGACTCCCTCCTTGCAAGGGCCAGAAACTAAAATCCATGGCTTTGCTCCCATTGCACTTCTGCACTTCACACCAGCGATCAGAAAATTACATCCACATCACCTACTTCACTGATGCCTTTCCCATGTTACTCCAGCACACATTACAAGAAACACAGTGAGGAAGGGATGAAGAACAGGCACTTCAGCTGGTAGTCTTTTAATGTACCAGGCTATTGCCACATAGCTCTGTTCTCCTTCCTGACCAGAACATAAACAATTCCTTCTAAAGTCAAGCTGAAATTATTCTTTGCTATACAGAAATAACAGAGACTTGAATAACGAAATATAGATTCCCAGATTCATATCTATAAACACTCACTGTAATGTCAATAGAAGGAACATAATACAGCTCTGGATTTCATCATGTTGGTGAACAGCCACCATCAATCCCACCAGTTTATTCCATCTCATCAGCACACTTATTCACTCAACAGCTGTTAATTATTTAGGTGCATCTAATTCTACCACTCACACTGAGCAGGACACAAAGAGCCCCACCAGCACTCATAACCTGACCACCTTGCTCCCATTCACACTGCATGCTGTGGGCTGCAGGCCAGCCCAGCACAATGTCCTTAGTGAAAGCACAAAGTCCTTAGTCACGGCAACAATGATGTTATAACTCAACCTGTTATCCTTGCATCAAAGGGCTTCAAGGAATGAAAAGCAGAAAAAGACTACAGCATACCTTTAAGACAATACTGCCCTTGCTTAGTTTTCCTTTACCCTTAAGAGTGACCAACTTTCATTTCCACCACTATTCAAACTTGTTTACGATGCCTACATATCCAAAGCAAAAGAGTGTAAGCATGCAAGGCACAGAATATACACAGTGAAAGGCCTCCAGGTAGTGCCCTGTGAAGACTCAGATTACTGCACGTGGCAAGGCCAACAAGCCAGGGGTGGTCCACAGGGACCAGAAGTCTGGCTACCAGACCGTCTTCTAACAACACTACATATACAAAGGCAGGTCTGGATAAGCAGACCAGCAGCACTCTCTCAACCACCTTTCGATACACAACCATCAGAGAAAAACGCTTGTTATGTCACACTGATTACTGCACAGTAGTTCTGGACAGATACCTACCGTGGTAGGAAGAGGAAACAGTAGGGACGACTGGGTAGTGCTATGAGAGAAACTCAGTTTTTGTTGTGATGAGTCTTTGCCCTCAATCCCAGATTCCTTTTCAAATATGTTAGGCTTTTACCTTATTATCTAGAAATGGATATCACTGAAAAGGCAGGCAGGAAGGAGAAACACATGATTTGCAGTGTGATATTGCCCACTAGGCATAAAAGAACCACACATCAGGCATTTCTCATTCTTTTCCACCCAGTGATATATGAATGAATCCTACTACTCCACCAGCGCTGAAAACAAATCATTTAAGTTAGCCAATAACTACTGGTTGAACACTGCAGGAGTGAGGCATGGAATCCAATACAGAAGACTTTCAAATTAAAATCCACTAACCTGCTCATGCACAGGGTCATGAGCAACAGAGAGACCGGGCCCTGGTCACTCTGAAGGGTGGATTTCATCTGCATGAGCAAAGGGATGAGTATGTGCACTCTAATGAACGTGAGCCCAGTGATGTGATGACTTGAAATCATTATAAAAAGAAGAAGTCTGATTACATTTCTCCCGCTTTCTGTCAGTGCTACATATGTAAAAATGTATGGCCTGGTTTTCCATATAATCACATCAATATTATACAAAGCTGTTACTACATTTTTAGTGAAGAAACTCCTGTTTTGCAATCATTGTAGATAGGATGAAGATTAAAAACAGAATATCTCAAGTCAAATAGGTGCTCAAAGAGCTTAGTAAATAATTTGCTATGAATAATTCATTTGAAAAAACTGATATTTTTCCTTAGACCTGAACAGCCCAAGAATAGAGTGTGAATCTTTAACATTTATGTGTTACTTGCAATTATTTCTGAACTACATCAAGTAATTTGTGGCATACACATAATTCCAAAAGGAAATTATGATTATTAAATAACTTTCAATTCTCAACTCCCACATCAAATTGTGCCTTTTGACTAATTTATGTAATGAGCTTAAACTAGTCTGCCCTTCATGAATTTCAAACTGCATGTTCAATATTTGCAATTATCTGTGCTGGCAGTGGTTACATAAGTCACCTGACCAGTAGCAGTCCAAACCCAGCACACTATTGTTTCAAACAGTTTAGAAAATACTGAAGCATGCAGTTAAAAATTACACTTGAGTCTTTTCTGTTCAAAACGACATGGCTAGTATGCCTCTCCCCTCTTCACTCAGCACTAGTTCTACATGGATACAGAGATCAGGTGGTAGAAGTGTGAGGTGTTGCTTGTTCTTTCTTTTTGTCCAGAACATTAAGTTAGTTGCTTAATGTTTTTTAATGGGTAAGAAGCACTAATGTGTTGCTTGAGGTTTGTCACTGGGGCTAGAGAGGGAATGGGGTGCAGCAGGAGAACAAGCAGCTTAGCACATGTGAAAGAAAGGCTCAGGAAAGACATGGACGTTGACAGCCAGTCAAGACAGCTTGAAAGAAGATTTGGTCCGATTTTCAGCTTGGGTAAGATTCTCCCTAACCTTTTTTTTGAAACATGTTTGAACTTAGGAGGTGAAAAACTAAACGCTGTTGATGATATAACCTTAATGATACTTTCTGACTCTCACTTAGACCAAATTGTAGCCTCACAGAAATATGAAGGAGCTCTGTTTATATATGGGACGGAACTAGGTTTTCATACTTTATCCTTGTGATCATGGCTTTTCATTTCTGTTCCTATTAAACTGTCTTAACAGGCCCTCTTCCATCCTGCTCTAAACATTTTATGTCTCAGCCCTATTACTCTTAAGCTATTTTATCTTGCCAGCCAACAAAACCTGAAACAAACCTAAGTTTGACATAAAACAACTACCACTGGTGGCTAATGCTCAGGTTAATAGGCTGTCTGTTACTGTTGGTGTTAAATAATTGGCAGAAAATACTGAGAAGGACTAAAGAGCACAACAAAGCATGCTCAGGGTAAACAGACCACTGTCAGGATATATGCTCAAACAGCCAAAATGATTTCTAAAGAAGTCTGCTCTGACTTCGAGCAGACTATCTAAGCTGCAAGAAAAGCAGCTCCACTCAACTGCAGTGCTGCCTAACTTTTCTAGGCACTCCACGGCATTGAAAGAGAGATAGTAATATAAAAAAAAAAAAATTAAAAATATGTGGCTGTGTGCTTTGGAAATATACTCAGATAATAGATAGCCCTTTTTTATTATCTGTTGCCTTCTGCTTTAACAGCCCCATGAGCTCTGGACATAATTTCTTTACAATTAGCATTTCATGGTTGACATTTTCTCTCTTTCATCTCCTTATGTCCTCTTACCACTCCATTCAGTGGCAAAGGCATCAGTTTTTAAATCTGAGAGGTACAGAATGTTAAGGACCAAAAATTCATAATCAATCCCTGCAATAACTGGCTTGATTTTCCCCTGCATGTACAAACTCTTTTTTTGCTGCAGAAGGACGTGGTGATATTTCCGTTCCCACCAGTGCGGTGCAGCTAAGCCTTGAGCTCTTTAGTATAGCATGCAGTTTAAATCAGTGAGTGAAGTGCTAACCTAATTATCTGAATAATGGTAAAGACGTTTCTGCTGCACTCATGGATGTAGACAGGCAACTCCTGTTAATTTCTGCACAAAGCAATGTCTCCATTTGCACCTGCAGCATCTCTCTCATCGCACTTGTGACTATCTTACCACAGACTGTTTTAACCCCTATTTGTGAGCACATGGGTGAAATTTGTGCAGGGGAGTGCTGGTTGTTCCATGGCCCATTCCCTCTCCTGAATCCCATGCACCCTACTGCTGTAAGGTATCACAGGCCACACTGCCTCCATCTGCTTGTTGCTCTTATGCTTTGAAGAAAATTGGCAATTCTACCATAGGAAAAAGGCAACTTTGCATTAAATGCTGAGGACATCACAATGGTAAATATTGCCAATTTTAACACAGAACAAGTACCTACATTTCTGTTTCCCTGAAAATCCAAATGAACAGCAAACAATGTTCTGTTTGTGAATATATAACTCTCATACTAGACTGTTTTTTATACCAAGATTAAAAAAATGCTGGTGACTTTGAAGGCAGTACTGAAATGCAAAATGCTGGAAACAAAACCTTTGTTTTCTAAATAAGAAGGTGCTTTAATAGAGGTTGTTTTTCAAGTTACTTAAATGAAAGAACAATTGCCTCTGAGTGATGACATTAAAAAAAAAAAGATGTTAAAAGCAGCTTCTTTTTCAGAAATTGGCAGCCAAGATCAATGAACAAAACATAAAATGTAGGCATATTATTGATGCGGCTACTGATGCAAATAATGTATGCATAATACTCTATAAAGGGTTGAATTTGGTGAAAAAAGCTGATGAGATAGAATAACTGATGTTAATTCTATTGAGGCTGACTTCAAGTAGCTAGTGTTCAACCAGTTTGGTTTTTATATGGCCTTGGAAGATATGCCAACTATAGCTGTTAAATCCATATTGCATTTAAGAACTGTTACCTTTGTTGATCAAACAAAATATGAAATGGAAGAAAAGAAAAACAACATACCATGTTCACACACAAAACAAAAATAGCTATATCAGGGACATCAGGGAAGGTGGAATACTATAACAACACATTTTATATTGTTATACTATTCCACCCACCTTAATGGAGAACCCTTCGGTGTGGCTACGCCATAGCCTTTCGAATCCAGATTTCCTCCCACTTTCATGGTGTCACAAGGCTTTCGTTGCTCAATGTATTCATTCATGGTGGACTCCAGCAGGAAGGCAAACTTGCCCTTGGATTTGCGGACACGAGCTACTCCCTCTGCAGTAGTCCTAGTGAACACTGACGGCTCTGCTGATTTCATGTAGGTCCACATCTTTTCATACACTGCTATTTTTGATCTCTGGAGGAAATTAAAAAGAAGTTAGAACAAAAGAATGTTGCAACATTTCAGAGTGGTGGTGCTCAAAATGAAATCATCTCACTTAATTTTTCTAATAATGGGTACTGGGAAAATCTGACTTGGATAAAAATTTCCTTTGAATTCAATGATTATTATTAAAAAAAAGACATAATAATGTAGATACTATAAAATCAGATATCATTTATAAAACCAATTAGCCTCTAGTATTTACAATAAAATAACTTTATAGTGAGGGCCTGAATTTATTTTTAGATAGTAGCAGTTCACACAGTAAATGTTATAAAGAACATTTTAGGGAATTATGTATGAAATAGATAACCATAAGAAACCTGTACGGGAAAAAGAAAAAATAAAACAATTCCTCCATAAATATTGAGCTGCATCTTGAGTTAATTCTCAACTCTTACACCCACTTCTTACATCATCCAAACCACAACAGCTTAAATAGGATTCCTGCTTATTCACAATCCAGAACTGGTTTGACTTCCATTTAGATTCTGTACATTTGAAGACATGCTCGCAATAAAAGATGTAAACAGAAAGCTGGACAAAGTATGCTGTTGAAGGAGATTTAATGCTGGGAGCATTTTGTCTCAAATAAATATTAAGTATCTCTTTAAAACAGCAGTTTATAAATAAATTGGGTTTACATCCTGCAAGAACTTGGCCGGGAAGTGTGCTTGCTCAAGGAATGTGCAGGAATTCATGACTTAGCTGAAGATTTTCCTGACTGGGAATGCGTGATGCATTCATAAATAAAGAATTAAGGAATGATAAACCTGAAGAAAAAATAAATAAAAAAGGAAAGAAAAGATCAGAAAGGGAAGAATTTAAACTTGGAAACCACAGTGGTGAGACTGCTGTCCAAGATGAGAAGCTTCCCAGTGCTTGTTACATTAATTCAGCAACTCCTCTGCTTCATACAGCAACAGCAATACTTACATGCAAACCAGCACTGTATAAGCAGACCACTTTGCAGAATTGTTATTTAATAAGAGATGGCATTTGTCTTCCCTAGTGTGTGGGACAAAAAAGACTCTTTCTAGCCATGATTCAAGTCAGCTTCTATTTGAGTCATCAAGAAGTTCATGTAAAGTGAGATTTGGTCTGTCAGCCCTTTCCTATGCTGTTCTGAGCACTGCAGGAAAATACTTTTATGTTACGGCCCCAAACCAAAGGATCTTAGTACATTTAAGCAAACATTAAATAATGTCATCTAGGAATTATTTAAATGTAGAATGGCTTTGAGAATCCTGGAACTTAGACTTTGCATAGGTTAAGAGTAATTTCTCTGAGCAAATACTGACTGATGGTATTATGGCTTAGAAACTAACTTGATAGGGAAGTACATCTAAGTTGAAAATAAGCAGCATTCAACCAGAAATATTTTATAAAAATACCATCCAACAGAACGTCATAAATTATCCATGCTTTTTTTAGTTTGTCTACCTGCCCTATTTTGTCTGTCAAACACATTAAAACTTAAATAATAGTTGTGCACGTCTGTAATCACATCCTGACTTACTGCCCTCTCTTTCTACTGCAGACACAGCTCCTTTTCATTTACGTAATAGCAGCTAAGAGCAGAGCCTTAGCCAAGCCATCCTTTGCTTCACACTGTATGTAATTTCATGGATTTAAAATTACAGAAAATAAAAAATAAAATGAAAGGGAACAGCAAGAATCAGGCAACATTTCAGGAATATTTACTTGCTTTTGCTTATATATTCTTCTAACAATTTCTTACATCTTAATATTCATTTCATGAGGTAAACTTATAATAGATCACCTTCCTTCAAAACTAGAAGCATGCAACACAAAATAGTACTATTATTAACTTGAAATTATTGCCTAAGTGAATTAAAAAAAGGTTTCATTTAATTATGTTTTTTCTGGATCTAATTTTGTTTGCCCATCAAGAAGGAAAAAATACAGAAATTCTAATAAGTCATCTGCTCTGTGAGGACTGTCATTTGTTAACATTCAAATTGCACATGCCAACCCAGGGTGAAAACTGAAGATATTCCTTATTATCATATGAGAAAGCTTAGCAGCTTTCCCCTGCAGTCAGTCAAGATAGGATGATTTTCATTTAAGGCTTTTCTGAGACTGCTAAAGGTAAGCTTTCTTCCTCTTCAGCAAGCTGCTCTGACAGTGCAATTCTTGCTGCTTCCAAAATAGGAAAATAAGAAAATAGCTGATAGAGTCAAAGTCTTCTTTTTCTTTACTGTGTCTTTAAAATGACTTTTTCTGTTTTCAGCCTACGTTTAAAGCAGACTGAATGTCTGTTATGACTTTCTGATGTTTTGATCAGAAACAATCAAATGGTAAGAAAATGTCCTGACGGATCACAGCCAGTAATCATTTTCAGTAATCGCTGAAAGAAAAGTTACCCTAATACTTAAGCTGATGATTGTTTCAGACAACAAAAAACAAAACAAAGCAAAAAAATTAGTTTAATTGAGAAAAAATCACCATGTACTATTGTTTTATTGTTTGAGGTGAGACCTGAGTTTATGGATTATGCAAACAGTTGCTAGTATAAATAATGTCTGTCAATTATATTTTATCTTTGTTCCTGTTTTCTACAAAAATTTCTTGACATAGAATCATCATAGAATGGTTTAGGTTGGGAGGGACCTTTTAGATCATCCAGTTCCAACCCTCTGCCATGGGCAGGGTTGCCACACACCAGATTACGTTGCCCAGAGCATACGCAGCTTTTCTGGACTGCCTGTGCCAGCGCCTCACCACTCTTAATAATTTCCTAATGTCTAATCCAATTTAGAATTCTCCCCATCTGTTCACCTGGGATTGCCCTGATCCAAGTGCAACACTTTACACTTGACCTTGTTGGATCTCATTAGGTTGACCTGGGCCCAGTTTAGAAGCTTGTTCAGGTCTTTCTGGATCATATCCCTTCCACCTATTGTGCCAACTGAACCACTCAGCTTGGAATCATCAGCAAACTTACTGAGTAAGTGTGCACTTGGTCTCACCTTCTAAATTACTGATAAAGATGTTGAAGAGCACCAGTCCAAAGATTGACCCCTGGTAGACTGCATATAAACACTGGATATTATAGCACTACCAATCATTTTACTGTGGCAGAAATTCAAAACTATGTGATGACAGGGGTTCAATTATATCTTTTTTTTTTTTTTTAGTGATCATATTAATATAAAACTTGATAAAAATTCAAATTCTGCATCTGAAAATGCATCTAGTACTTGGAGTTGTTTTGAATGTATTATTTTATAGTTTGAAATAAAGACAAAAATATGAGGACTGCTTCCAAAGTAATGCCTCCTATTTTATTACTTTGGCCCATGATGTCAGAGGTGGATGTTGGTGATATGGCAGTAGAGGTTGAAACTTCTCAACAATATTCCATTCCATTTTGTTGCCATGTGACAGATGGCAGCAGAGGGGCAGTCTGACAAATACTGTCTGACACGGAAGTGCAGATGAAGTAAAAGTGTGTAATTTAATTCCTCCACGCAGAAAAACTGACACTCATTGACATTCATCAACACTTCTTGAACATTTATGGAGTTCAAATAGCAGATGACAGCACAGTGAGGCAATGGGTGGTACATTTCATCAGTGGTGTCAGTGGCTATGGGTCCCCTCCACTGGTACAGATTTTTACTGGTACGAGGTTTTACTAGCATGCAGGTTCTTATCCTTCACTGACAGAAATGCAGAGTTAATGGTGGTGATTGTGTTGTAAAACAGTGTTTTTTAGCTGAGAATTTGCTCTATCAAACATTGGGACATGGGACTCTTCACGGCTGTTGCAGTTTCCCTGGAAATACGTAGGAGGCATTACTTTTGGAGCAACCTCATTGATTTTCTTTTTTTTTCTCCTCTTAACACTATGAGATTAAAGTGAAAGAGCAGCTATCGTAGAGGACAAAGGATATTTTTCTTTTTAAGGAAAGATCTTGCTACTTGCAAGAATTATTGATTCATACAAAATTTTTGTGCTTACAGGGTGATTTCAAAGAATCACAAAATTATTTTGACCAAGACTGTTTTTATGTCACAAGAACTGACCTCTTTACTTCCAAAAGTGTTTGGAAACCCTTAAGAAAACAACCAGATTGCTTTATTCTGTTTTACTTCCTTGAGAATTTTTTTTTTTTTGTACAATCACATAAGAAATACTGCATGTTTCTAAGAATGCAAGAAGTAAATAAATAAATAAATAAAATAAAGCTGCTTGGTTCTCAGCTTCATTAAATAAACCTGCTTGGTTTTAATTATTATCACAGCTTCATGCCTGTTGAAAGAACTACTGAAATGCATACATTTTAATGGACTAAAACTGGAATTCTCTTAATTAAATGCCAGAATTTGCATGAATTAATCTAAAGAAGAATGTATGGGTTAAGCATAGGAGAAGAAAAATAAGAAGGAATACTGAGGGATTATGTTATTTTCTAGAAAATAGGAAATCCAGACATCTCAGGGATTACAGTGCTTCAGTTTTCGGATAAGCTTCCCATATCTGAAAGCCACTGTTTTGGCAGGTGTCTGATGTGAAATCAAGGCTTCCAGGAATAAAAATCTGAGTTTCTACCGCCTCAGGGATAAAAAAGTCTGCTCTCAGAAAGCATCTGTAACACTGCATTTAGGTATATAGCAGCATCCTGAGTGCAAGAAAACAGGTATAGACACTTGTCCCTGAAACACACCCATAAAAAATGAAGCACCAAGCACCATAGCCATTTCTAATGGATTACTCTAGAGTTTTGGTGCAAAGAGAAAGATACTTATTTCACCATAAAACTCTTGTCCCATACAGGATGCTGTATCTAGAGAATACAGTAAACTATCTTACAGTAAACTCCCATAAGGCACTATATTTTTATAGCTTAAAAGTATGCAAGAAAATATCTTCAAGTTTTTTGTGGGGCTGTATCTTTCAGTGAAAATACTATTTCACTACAGACTTTTTGGGCAGCGCTCAGCAGCTCTCCTTGAACTGATACTGTCCGTAGTTCACAAATTCCATACATCATTTTGTTGATTGACCTCAGTTTGGCCATACTGAAAGCATTCAAGCTGCATGGGAGTGCCTGACACAGAGCAGTACGTTTTCAATAAGACAAACTTTTTTTCTTCTCAAGATGCCCTAACCTGTACCTTCCATATAAATATTAGTCTTTATAGTATCGAACCATTTAGTTACCAAGGGAGAATTACTGGCTTACAACATTTATTCAAAGCCATGTTCAGACACTAAACTCATACACCTTCATTTAGCTAAGTTTAACTTTCGTTTGCTGGAAATGTGAAATAAAGCAGGAGGAGTTATTTATTAAGTACAATTGATGATATCTAGACTCCCTGTTTTCTGACTGGCAAAGGAAGAGGTTTACATGTCAACTGCAGATGTATAGGAAAGCAAATGAAAATGAAGTAATCAATAGAGATATAGACATACAAATGGCTATTTAGGCTATTCCCTAATGCATCAACCCCATTCCCTCAAGCTTTATTTTCTCTTTATTATTCATCTGCAAGTCTGTAAATGAAAAAAAAAAAAAAAGCATTTCCTATCCACCACCCAAGACCCTAAGCAAAATGCATGCAGCCAAATCCATAAGTAAAAGCAAAACCTTCAAGACTGCATATTATCATCATAGACTTTCAACGCTTCACATCATTTCAGTGCTGTAGCTTCAAATGGATCAATAGTGCAATGCTGCTTTAATTATCACAGGCTTCAGCATCCCTTGGGGCAATTCTCCTCTCCAGTGTGAAAGAATCAATAAGTTTTCCATGAATTAAAATAACTGAAAACTCCAACAAAAGGAGTCAGGTGGTAAAAATGTAGAATAAGTACTGCATGAGTTACAAACCATATTATACATAATTGCAAAGTAATAGTACTTCATCCTTCCAAGCATCTTATCACATTGATCAGTAGGGAAAGCTGCTCTAATGGATATGCCAACTTACTCTGAAGAACTCTTTGGTTGACCCTGAATCCAGTGTCCCATAAGCAATTTCAGTTTGTTTGGCAAGGTCTTCTGCACTTTCTATGGGTGAGACCATTCGTTCAACAGTCAAGAAAGCAGCGAGGTTAGCAGTGTAGGATGAAATAATGATGAGCGTGAAGAACCACCAGACACCTCCAACAATGCGACCTGAGAGGGATCTAAACATGAATAAGATAATGCACATTTTCTTGTCTCTTCAGCCACAAAGAGAGAAAGAGAAAGAAGGCACCATTATTACTGAACATGTCATTATGTAACAGAGAATGGGAAGGAAACTATTTGCATTTTAAATGCTAATATTCACTTTTTAATCTTAATGCCTATAGTATACAGTCCATTATAGTAACACCTATCTCATATACACAGAAGTATGAATTATCTTGAACAGTAATCCCAATGTTCTTATTTCAGGAAATGCCTGGTGAGGCAAAAATGCTGTCAAAAATCCTATGGAACGTAAGCTCTTTTTTGAGAAAAAAGTGAAACACAGTAGTTGCAAATCAGTAGCTTTCTCTATTTCCTCTTAAAAAAAAGATCTGCACATGCATAATGTTGGTTCCAGGATTAAAATGTTCCTGTCACCCATATGACATATGTTTAGTTATCACAAGGACTTATCAAACATCCTGTGTGCAACTGTAATAACTCAACCTTTCATATTTTTGTTGTTTAAGATGCAGGCATTTTTGTGGTAACTGTTATTTATGATACATAAAGACTACATTTTCCATTTTACCACCTGCAATTTGATGTGAAGGCTGTTGAAGAGGAATGCACGTCCAGTACTAATCAGCAGCAATGTTATTTCTGACTTCAGTAATAGCAGAGCTAGAGGTCAGTGCTGAATGCTGTTAAATCTCATTTTTAAATCAAATTTGAGAGAATGGGACATAAATTAAGTTGTAGTTACTGCACACTAAAGTTCCAGAACTTCTATAAAGGTTGAGAAATTCAGGACTGAGATAGACCATATTTTACATCTGAGGTAACCCACTCTGTAAGGCCTAGCTTGGTATTACAGGGTGGTTTTCACAAACAGGTTGTCAAATATTCTCTCTCGTGTAGACAGTGATGTTCTGGGATCAGCACTGCAGAACTTAATAGGGAACAGAAATGGGACATTCATTCATAGAAGGTAAATAGCATAATAGTGTGCATTTCATGACTGTAATACAAAGGAACTAATTTAGGAACAACACGATTCCTCTGAAGCCCACACAGTGGAATTCTTCTGTGTGTACCTGTTGTTTCTGAACTGTTTGTGATTTATGCACAATGTAAATGATAACAGCTGAAATTCAAAGAAGATTTTGTTACTCTTATTGTAGTTATTAAAATAAGAAAAAATGAAAAGGCTTCCTAAAGAATGAACTTCAAAACACTGCCAGGAAAATAAAAAGGAAGATTTCACGCTTCAGTGTAGACGATAAAATTCAAACATAAAAAGATTTGACACAAACCTTGGGGAAATATCACATCCTTGTTGCATAAAGGCACCCAGGGAAAACCAGAGGCTGTTGAATATGCCAAACTCATTGGGAGGCTGATCACTGGGTCCTTCTTTCCCATCCTCTGGTTCTTCTGTATGCCACTCGTATGGGCTAAACCTGCTAACTAGGAACAGGACCACACTGACACCAATGTAGGCAAAGACTATGCACATCCAGATCTCATACGCCAAAGGGTCCAAGAAGGAAAACACTCCTGGTTTAGATTTCTGGGGCTTTTTGATCATAATGGATATCCCCAAACTCATAAAAGGCTTAGAAAAATCAATGACCTCTTCTCGTACCAAAGTGATGGTCAGAGGCGCAACAGCAATCTCTGCTTTCTATAAAGAAAAAAGAAATATAGATGTATAGATTAATTGGGTTTGGCTTATTGATTCAGCTAAGCAGCTAATTCCAAAGGTATGTAATCAACATCAGGATAGTGTGTTTTACATGTTCTTTATGCTATGTTTCTGTTTCATTCTATCATAGTCTACATTTACTCAATATGCTTTTAGTAAAAGAAAAATATTGCAGGGCTTTATTTTACAGAACTATAGAAACACTTCATTTTCCTGTTAAAGAGAAGCCTCTCAAGTCTTACAGAGGTGGCCATCAGTGTATACAGGTCACTTTAGGTATCATTTCAAATTTAAAGAATTTAAGGAAGGATGCAAAATGAAAATGGCCTAATTATCACTGAATATATTGGTGGTTTTTTTTAAGATTACAGAAATAGTTGCTTATTATTATGTTTTAATAAAGTACAATCATTATTTTGCACCAGCCAGATCAGAATCTCAAGGAAATTCCAAATTCCATGAAGTAGCAAAGGTGTCAAAATACCACAAGACTACAGGAAGACATCTTGGGGAAAAGATAGTTCAGTATGAAGAAATCAAGTTATAAGCAGCACAGAATGTAAATATATGGAAAATAGGATGCAAAACTGTACCATTAAATGATAAAAACTTTGTTGAATCCACTTCCATCAGAGAGATTTATGTCAGTCTTGAATGAATCATTACTGACGATGATGGTGATTACGGCTGCTAACAATGGTGTCTACATCAACTACAAGGTTTTGCACCTGTGCTAATCGTTTTTTTCTGTGATCCAGAACCAATATTACATTACGGTTTGCTCCTTGCTCTGTGAGCTAAAGCTGTGATTATAGTAGATGGGAGTTGTAAAAGGAAATGGGAAGAAGATGCACTGGTGAGAGGGGAACAGGGAAGCAGAAGCTGCTGAAAACCTTCTCCTATGCATCTTGGTATCCTGGTACCCTGCCCACAGCAGGGCAGTTGGAACTAGGTGATCTTTAAGGTCCCTTCCAGCCCAAACTGTTTTATGATTCTGTGATTACCACAGTGGTATTTCCAGGTGGATTCATAAAGATGAAGGCTAGTTCAGGCTCACCAGCTATTCTGGACATCTTATAATAGAGTCATAGAATCACAGAATCACAGAATCATAGAAACATAGAATGGCCTGGGTTGAAAAATACCTCAAAGGTCCTCTAATTTCAACCCCTACTGCCATGGGCAGGGTTGTCAACCACTAGACCAGGCTGCCCAGAGCCACACCCAGCCTTGCCTTGAATACCTCCAGGGATGGGGCATCCACAACCTTTCTGGGCAACCTGTTCCAGTGCATCACCACCCTCTGTGTGTAAAACTTCTTCCTAAAATCTAACCTTAATCACCCCTGTCTTAGTTTAAAACCATTCCCCCTTGTCCTGTCACTATCAACTTGTGTAAACAATCATTTCCCCTCCTCTTCATATGCTCCCTTCAAGTACTGGAAGGCCACAATGAGCCTTCTCCAAGCTAAACAAGCCCACTTCCCACAACCTTTCCTCACAGGAGAGGTGCTCCAGCCCACTGATCATTTTCGTGGTGCTCCTCTGGACCCATTCCAAGAGCCCTGCAACACTTCTAAGAGCATCTCAGACAATGGACTAAGTATTCTTATTTAAGAAATTTGTTTTTTGGTTGCAAAGAAGGTAGCCTCAACCTGCCTTCTGCAGTGGCCATATTCTGCTTCAGATCTTAACTTATGAGATATTATTGCAAATATTTCCTCCCATTCCAGGCCCGGTCATCTTCATAGGCACAACTGAGCTATTGTCCATAATCTAACTGCCTTCATTTTCTTTTTTAAATACTCAAATTTGAGTATTTAAAGATGAATTTGCCCAAATTCATCTTACAGAGTACCATCTTCAAGTACAGCACATATCTCAAAGTTTATCAAAATTTTAGCATCTTTTCCTTTTATCAAGTTCTTCAGTACATACATACAAAGTGAAATACAGAAGGACATATTTAAATCTCTCAAATTTCAAGGAAATTAAAACAGGCTGAAAATTAAAGATGTGCTTAAATAGTCTAATCCAAGTGTTACATAAATAGTCTGCATGATTTAGAAAAATTGAAATTGAAATGTAGGATTTTTGTCATCTTTAAACTTTTAAACAGTTATATGTATTTAAAGTAATGTGCTCTTATTTTTTTATAAACTGTTACACTATGCTATAAATATTTTATGGAATTCAATTTTAAACTAATTGAATGTAGTTATAATTTAAATCTATATTTGTAGCTGTATAATTCTGAATACATTAAAATAAGTGACTCATTACAATGATCCAAAAATGAAAATTCATATTTAAATTATTATATATTAATCATCAGATTATATCTGTCATTCTGAATGAGTTGTGATGCAAACACTCATCCCAACTTTATGTGAAGATATTACAGTTTAAGTAGTGTAATTAAAATCTTCACTTTGCAAGCATGTCAACCATTATTTCTGGTGTTAATGTCTGGGGCAATCATTATGGTAATACTGCTAATTCTCTGCATTTTAAATTCTGTGATACAAGACATTTTTAAAAACCTCATTTCTTGAAGTGTTGTGATTTCACAAGTCTGACTGAAATAAGTAACATTTCATGGTTAAAAAATATAAAGACAAATACTGTCTAAAAGAGACTTTCAAATATCCTGACAAGTATGAATTGACTCTAGTGTCTGTAATGTAAGGACTGTATGATGATTGGAGTTACTGCTATTGCTGCGTAGTTCTGTATTTCATCTTAGTCATCACTACCCTCTTTCTAGAAGGACAGCTTCCATCCTTAGAGTCAATGTCATTTGTAATCCTAAATCTCAAGTTCTGTGAACGCCTTTTGTGGAGCCCTTGAAACCAAACACATGAAAGACTCAGGGAAATTGTAATCTATTACTGTTAATTCTCTGTCATAGTCACATAGTGTTATCTTTATTAACACAATGTAAATGCTCAGCTTGGTTTTCAAAAGTTGCTGAGTCTTGATTTTTTTCTGTGTCTGTAGGTTGTGTTAAGAAAAAATCCTTGAGAGTTACTAGATTTTATGATGTCAGGTGGAAAAGTGACAGCATCACTCTGATGCTAGCTGTGGAGATTAATTTAAATACCTAATTAGCACACTGTTGTTGTACACAAAGCATTGGAAGAGCTGCTTCTTACCAAATCAAAAGACCTGCAGAATGAGCTGCCTATAATACCCTAAGAAGTTGAAGAGGAGAAATAAGCACTTAGCCCATTTCACTACAATTGCAGTCTAATGTCAGATGGTTCATAATGTAGGTAAACTTGTTTCATGACATCGAATGTAAATTAGGAAGATCAGATGCCTAATATTCGGAAAAAATCCAACCTACCCAATCTGATCATATTATTTATTATTTTTATGGCTATTTAGTGGCACATTAAGGCCTACATAAACTCCTCGTTGCTGAAATTGTTTATGCATTTAGATGAGTGACAGTATAAAAATAGTGAAAATTATTCATGATCAGGTTCCCAGCGAAATCTGTTTGGACAAAGACTAATGATACCCCACACTCAAAAAAACTCAATTTGTAATGGCATTTCAAGCTGCACACTACCACGTACAGATAGATTCTGAATTCTTCCAGCTTAGAAAAATGGAACAAGATTAAGTCTGATGGTGCAGATTTTCACTTTTCCAGAATATCTTATTGCAACTTTTTAAACAAAATTTGTGCTTGGTGCAGTCCATATGAAGGTGACAAAGCCATCTGAGAAAAATCATACAGCAAGTAATTTCAACTATGGAAGCACATGTCTTCTCAGATTTTAAAGAGAAATGAGCTCTGACCTTTTGTGTGAAGCAGTACAAGTGTAGCATTTTCTGTCAGGGGAATAAATATTTAATCAAGGATGACTGTTAGTGCATTTGGAAACACCTGTTATACATGCTTAACGGTATTTCAACCTCAGCTAGCATTTCTTCTGTGAGTGAGCTAGTTATCAAGGGCTATAGAGCCTCACAAGGGACTACTGAGGGCATTCAGATACATGAGGGACAAATGGGCAAGATTTTCTGATAGCTTTTCATACAGTGGCAAAATCAGAATAGGAAAATAAGCCAATCCTTGCCATGACCTTATATTCATAGCTAAGCTCTGTATCACAGCACTTTTTCATGATGTTTTCACTGTGACATGATAAAAAAAAAAAAAAAGAAAAAAGAGCTACAGAGCTCAGGTAACAATCAATCCATTTGCACAGTATCTGAAGGTGTTCAACTGCCAGAACAACAAAAGGTGCATATGGGCGTTGAAGTAGCATAGGATTAATGGGCTCATGCACTCATCCTCATCAACATGAGCAGTGCTACATGATACCAGGGCCCTGTGGATAGAGCAAGAGAGACAGGGACTGTCCTGTGTGGTACAGAAACAATCTCACTGGTGGCACAATGCTATCTGTTTATCTGTTAATATGGCTGGCATTTAGTATCTGTAAAATGTTTCCCAAGCAGGCCTTGTTAACTTGCTAATTCAGTTGCAAATTTGGTCTCAATCCTGGCTGCATACAAAAAGCCCTGCTTGAAGCACAGTCAAACATTCAGACTTGTGATTATGATTTGCAGATCTACCAGAGAAGATGAGCAGCCCCTTACAGGAGAGGTTTGCAGGAAGGATGGGCTGATTTTCCTGCTTTCTCTAAATGGGGACCTGCTGCTGTGTAAATCATCTGGCAAGGACTCAAGGAGGTTGCAGGGAGAATGGTTTTCTTGATTTCCCTGTGGAAATCTTAAATAGCACACTTCTGTATGTTAGCAGGAAGAACAATCTGCTTTAAAGCTACATCTGTAAAAGTAAGTTGAACGTGGCTGGGGAGCTACTGGCCAGCTGGCACAGGACAGGCTGTGTCTGCCATGAAAGTCCTTGAACCTCCAAGCCAGAATGGCTGCACTCAAGCTGCTTATAGGGAAGGGTCTGTCTCCCATGCTAGTGTCCAACTGGGGCCAGGAAATATTTTGGAAAGTAATTATGGGCAAAAATACACCATGGACTTTTGTAAATATCTATGATAATTTAGCAGATTAGGCAAGAGAGCTCAAGTGCCCAGAGGCATTCCCTGGAACAACTCATACTGGGATCAACATTAACAATAGAAGTTACAGATGAAGCAACCAGAAAGCACAGCTCTGAGGTTTTGCTACTTTTGGTAACACCAAATTCTACAAATATTTCTCTTGTGGTTGGAACTGTTTTCACAATTACTACTTTGTCATCAGACTTCTTAACCATCATGCTCTTTCTGAAGAATCCTTCTTCAGATCAGTGTATAATATATGCTGTTTCAGTGGAACATTTCAGTGGACTATTTTTATGTTCCTATATGTTGTCCTGATACACAACAATTTCTCAAACTAGTCTTATATTTTCAAAGAGATCTGTCCTCATTCCATGAAAATGAATCAATGAGCAGTATTCCTCCCAACTAAACTTTATGATATATCAAGAATAGATGGTCTCAAAAGTCCTCTAATTAATTCTAAGAGTAAAAAATTTTTAAGTGATGTGAAAACTGTGGATGTTCTGATGTCATAAAGTACTGATTGAAAAAATAGCAAAATTTGCATGAAGCTATTTGATTTTCTCTTGAAAATAAATGTAAGCACAGAGATATGAAACAGAATTCTGTTTCTTTTCTGTGACTTCAAATTTAAATAAAATATACACATCCTAATTTATGACTAATACTACAATAAATTAAATCCTGCTTCAAAAATTGGTATGCTTACCCCATAAACAAGTTCTCCCACCATCCCATTCCAGATTTTTGTCTCTGGATCCCTTGCTCCATATTTTCCATCAGGAACAATGGCAATTTTGTACTTGATACCAATATGTTTTGCAATTTCTGATGCCAGATCTACACAGTATCCTTCAAACTTGTCATTCCCTTCAAACGTATCATGGTTTTTCTTGAACATAACATATGGGGCTTCCTATAATGAAAGAATTAGAACTGTAAAGGAGAAGTATACAGAATATACTCTGAAAAGCAACATGCAATCTACTTACTGAACAACACACTTTTAATCAGAAGTACGTGAATAGTATTAGCACATTTGTATTCCAATATATCAACAGAAATCCCACTGGATATGCCATTTACACTATCATTGGGCTTATGCATTTCACAAGCCTTATCATCCTCTACAAAATATAATCATAAAAAATACCAAAGTACGTATATAATTTTTACTTTGTGCTAAATTAAAGATCTTAGTACAATGCACACCGAATATAAACGATGATCAGAGGTTGCACCTGTACAATGCAAACAACTATTGGATAATACAAGGTATAAATCACACTTTCGACTTCTGTGAGAACAGTGGCTGTTCTAAAAGTAATGTCTTCTATTTTGTGATGTTGGTCCATGATGTCAGATGTTGATGTTGGTGTATGGCAGTAGAGTTTGAACTTTCCTGACACTTTTCTTACATTTTGCTGCTGTGTGACAGATGGCAGCAGAGGGACAGTCTGACAAAATGGCATCTGACATAGAAGTGTGGATAAAGGAAATGTGTGTAATTGAATTCCTCCATGCAGAAAAAATGGCACCTATTGTCATTCATAGACAATTCCTGAACGTTTATGGAGACCAAACAGTGGATGACAGCCCAGTGAAGTGATAGATGGTGCATTTTAGCAGTGGGAATGGTGGGTCACCTCCACAGGTGAAGATTTTTACCAGTGCAACATGTAGGATCTTATATAGCTAATGGTTGTGACTCTGTTGAAAAATATTGTTTCGTGGTTGGGAAATTTTGCTATCAAATACTGTTATTGTGCTTTTTGTATCTGTTGTAGTTTCCATGGAAATAATAGGAGGCGTTAATTCAGCACAACCTCTCTATATCCTGTAACATAATGTAACTACTTTGTATACACAATTTCAGGTGTGCAGTCTGAATTATTCACTTTCTTGGGGTTTTAAAATGCACAGTTGCTCAAAGGCTATGTATATTCTAGTGATAACATGGAAATATGTACCATAGGAAGCATATCTTCTCCTTTGAATAAAGAGGGCATATTTTACATGACCTTTTAGTATTGACCTGAGTAATATGTACGAACAAGGATATTATAAAGCTGACTGATATTAAAGATGCAGGTCAAAGTATTAAAATACAATTTTGGTTAGTGAGTGCCATCAGAAAGAAGTGAAAGTTGCTTTGAAAAGTGAATCTTAACATTCTTCGTAAACTGTGCTGCCCCTATAGAAGTGAACAATATCTGATTGGGAAACTAAAATGACATTTTCCTATCTGGCTCTGTGAGGATTCAGACTCTAGCAATCATTATATCAAACTATAGTTCCGGGTGGTATTTTAAATGACTTCACATAATCCATATTAACAGCCAGTTCCAGATAAAATATTGTCACTCGTGTCACCCTTTGTTTGAATTTACATCATAAAATACTGGCAACTTCAATTTTCTCTGAGGCTATAGCTGTGATGGCTCTTGGCAAGCGTTGCTTTTTAGACACTGACCTTGGTAGTTCTCTGCCCCAGTCACATCTTTCCTACATATCTAATTAGTACACAAAAAAATAAAGGTAAATGGGTAGCCTGAGAATTTGTTCTACATGCACTACATGAATATCAGTGTTAAGCAGCAGCTATTACATGACCTATATTCAGTGTTTAACAACAAAGGATACATGGCATTAAAGGAGTAATGATGGATTACATAAATCAATTCCAACTTTTTTTAGTATGCCAGATAAATTTCTCCTTTCAGATAAAAAAACATAGCTCCTGTTAGCTGCATCTGAACCCACCCAAGAGAAGAATTTGATAGACAAGTTTGAACAGTATATTCAATTTACTATTACAGAATGAAAGGGCAGAAAACCTGAAAAGAAAGAGATTATATGCATGAGGCACTATTTCCTTTATTTGTATAAATTTAATACCTGTGCTAACTGTGCTCATGACACACCTCAGTATAAGAATGGCAGAAGTGAGCTTTGTGTAAAGAGAATGGAGAAAGTTATGTAGTTCATTTACTTCAATGTGACAAAAATATCTTGATTAAATAAAACAGTTTGGGAATGGGGAAGCAGCAGGGGTTACTTAAACAAAGATGTAGATTAAGTAAGTGCAGTAGGAATATTTCCTTCTCAGGTGTATCTCCAGAAATCTCATAATTCCCTTGTGATACTCTCTACTATTGATGTGCCTTTGTGGGCTACAATCCTTGGGTAGTAATTCAGCATTGGAGGCCATTTATGTGTTACCACCATTAATTCCAATAAGGAACTATATAGCATAAAAAAAAGTGTGTGCAGTGGTCACTTTCATATGCTACTTGGCTCCTTGCTGTGCATACACATAGGTGAAAGCCCATATAAATCTGAGGATGATAATAGCAGATTGCCACATTTCTTGAGCATTTTGCTACAAGCACTGCACAACCAAGGATGGCTAAAACCGGAACAATTTTCAAGCAAGCTGTTATCATCCTAGCATATGTGACTCAGGCATTGAGAAGACCACTGGGCTACACCTTCAACTATACATTACAATCACTGTGATGATGCAGTGCAGTGACTTTGGTAGTGCAGTGTTTAGCTCTCCTAAAGAAAACTGCTGAATATTAGCAGCAGCCCATGTCATTCCTTATATTCTCATCCCCTATCAAATGAGCTTAATGTCAACCTCCTGTCTTCCAGTGGGAGGGAGGGAGGGAGAAAAGTAGGAATAAGGGGTCCTGTCCTCTCTCTGTGGAATACTTTAGTTTTGGGAAGTATTTCAGGCACATGAATCAAATGTTCCTCACCCATATACAGTTTGTGTTCCCATTAGAGGAAAAGCCAGAACCTGTATCTTTCTACATAAGTTTTTCCAGAGAAATGGTTAAAAATAATCAGAGGACAAAACCAGCATGTCTCCTGACTTACTGGTAGTACCACGTCTTTTCCAATATCTTTAATCTGTGGACTCTCCTTACTAGCTTAAATTGCATTTGCTTGCTGCACTTGAAAAGTCATTTTGTTTTTCAAAGACCAGAATTGGTGTTTGCTAGCTTTTCTGATTCAGACATTCTTATAAATCCTAAACAAAAGCCATATAATTAAAGTCATGCAATAATAATAAAATAAAATAAAATAAAATAAAATAAAATAAAATAAAATAAAATAAAATAAAATAAAGTCTGGGGAAACATTTGAACCAGACAGGTACAGAGGAGGCCAGCTTCTCCCAGAACCCTGACACTGAGCTGCTGCCTACACATCATTGATAGGGCTGCTACAAATAAAAAAAAAAAAAAAAAAAGGATTTCAATTGCCTCTGCATAACAAAGCAACAGATCTTTCATCCTGTTAATGGCAACATAAATCTCAGCCCTCATCTCTCCAAGCTCTCCGAGGGAACACCAAGAGCAGAAGTGGCGAGTTTCAGCACCACCCTCAGTAGGCCGGGGAAGATTTAGATTAGATTTGAGGAAAAATTTTTTCTCTGAGAGAGTGGTCAGGCACTGGAATGGCCTGCCTAGGGAGGTGGTTGAGGCACCGTCCCTAGCGCTGATCAAGAAGCGTTTAGATGAGGTGCTAAGGGATTTGATTTAGTAGCTTGGTGGGTAGGGATGGTGGTGTGAGGATGGTTGGACTAGATGATCTTGTAGGTCCTTTCCAACCTAATGAATCTACGAATCTATGAATCTAGGTCCAAGCAGGAGTGACTCCATTTTGTGGAGGGTCCTATGAGAGTAGATTCACTTGGCCTGAGTTCTGGCAGGCCATTTGAGTGACTCGAAGGGTCCATTTTGGTTCATTCCCCTTCTGCTTTTCTTTCTACTAATCCTCATCTTACTGATTTAGAGTAAGATATGGCAAAGAACATCACTTATATTGTGAATCTGTTTTACAGTGAGGTAGTACTTGCTGTAGCTACCTTAAAAGAAACCACCATTGAGTGTAATCTGTCGTCACGAGGCTATACAACTAAAATTAGAGTAAACACACATTTCCTCTTGCTTACTATGTTGCTCTTTCCTTTCTACCTATTTTACAGAATAAACAATCTTATTTAATTTTTGTGTCTACATTATCTGCCAATATGAGATGTGTTTTCAAGGAAGAATTTGACTGGGGAATGTGGATGGGACCGAATGCGGCTTTCTGATAACAGACTGCTTGCAAGAAAATTCAGATAGCAGAACTTGTTTCAATTCTGGCCACGTTGCCATGTCAGACTTAGGGGCTAAAGCTAATGAGGTGTGCAGATGCTATTGCAGTAACATCAGGACACTGGAAGGCAAGTTTTACTCGTTTTCTAAGAAGCAGCTGATACAGATGAACTTGCAAAGCCATGCTGCAAAGTCAAGAAACATCTGAATCAGCAGCATGTACTCAGCTGTATCTTGATGTTACCTTCTACCTGTGACACTGAAAAAAGATTATTTCTTCTGTACAGCCTATGACAATAGCATTTTCTAAACCAGTGGTAACGCCAGTGTAACCATACTGGCCCAAATCTACAAGAGATGCAAGATATCTGAGAAGAGGCAATATCTTTTATTAGACCTACTGAAATAGCTGAAGACTAAGAGGGTTTTCCACTGTTTCCAGTTATAGCATCTTGTCTAATAAAAATATTATTTCTCCCCACCAGCTTTTTATTTACTACACTTTCTGAGCAATAAACTCTTAACCTGCTGATGGAAAACACAGGCTAAATACCACGATACTTGCAAGATTTTGGCAGTTTAATAATATCCTATTTTGTAGTAAATCAAGGAAAAGTCCACATTGAAATGATCAATGACTAGCACAGGAACAGATATTTGAAATGGTGCAAGCTTTACTGATATAATTCACATTTTTATAACAATACTTAACATATGTAAATACAAGTTTATGTCTGCAACAATTACGTTTATAGACGTAAACAAATCATTCCACCACATTCCCACAAATTCATGTGTACAATAAAATGTTCACAAGTGATGATTCATACTATAATGGAAGCTGGAGAATGTAACTAGTCCAAATATTAAACAGATCTATGTATGCCTTGCCTACTGTTAAGAAGTTAATTTCAAAATCTTTAAGCACTGTAAAAATAACTTGTAAAAGTGACAAATACTTGTGCAAGGAAATGTCTCAATTTTTTAAACAGGAGTGGCACACATCACACTTTATCCCGAAAAAAGCCCACCTTCTGTAGAAGCCAATTGAATTTTTTTTTTTTTTTTTTTGGAATAAAGTGTCCAGGATTCGGTTTGAAGTCTTTATAATTGTCATGCAACAAATGTTTTTTTTTTTTTTTTCTAGTCTACTAAAGAATTTAAGTAATAAATATATTTTATGAAAAAATATTTTTCTATTATGAGAAGATCAAAGAATTTTTGAGGTAAGACTCGGGCAAGTGTAATCAGTCAAAACAGAGGGTGACATTTAGTCACCTACTGGAAGTGTCTGTCATCTTGGGTGCCCTGTGGTAGCCTGCCTGCCCTCCATTTGCCATTCTGCAGGTTTGGGTAGCTCTGATAAACTCACTGTTAGCCACCTACCTATGGATAATTGAATCAATCTCTAAATCTTTGAGTACTTTCATGAAAACTTACACACTTGGGGAACAAGTCATCCCATGTGTGAAATATCATATGGTACCTAAGACATCCACATGAATTGATCATCTATGGTATAAGACAGGCAGGAAAAGTTCATCCTGCTGGTTTAATTACAGAAATAAGGGTAGACAGTATATCCTACAGCATCATAAATGTCACTGCATACTTTAAGTGGGCAACTGAATTGAGACCCTCTGTAAAGACATCTACATTTAGATGACACAGTCTTGAATGAGATCCTGCCCTTCAAGATTAGTCTGCCAATGTGAAGACTATCTTTTTAAAATACTGAGCTGGAAGAAACAATGCAGACACAGCTCACTGTTTGTCTAGCTTTGGTTCTACAGAATTTTATGATCTTTAGGTTTTGCAGTCTCAGAGTAGGTAACGTGTTGTATCATGAAAGCGATTAGAGAATCTGGAGTAGTCATCTCAGCCTACTCTCATGTATTCTAGTTCAACATCTCAAAAAGTGATGAGGCTCTGGAAGAGGTCGTCCAGAGAAGTTGTAGATGCCCTATTCCTGGAGGTGCTCAAGGACAGGTTTGATGGGGCCCAGGGAAGCCTGACCTGATGGGTGTGAGCCCTGCCTGTGGCAAGGGGATTGGAAGGTGGGCTTGAAGGTTCCTTCCAACTCAAAGCATGTTGTGATTTTGTGATTCTGTGATCTCACCACGGTATTTCTCACCTTGCTAGAACAAATGATTACTTCTCCTGACTGAACAAACCACTATACTTGCCTTACTATCAGATAAGGTTATACATTGTGTCCCTTCTCCAGCCATATAGCTGGGGCCTCTGGGGAGCACACTTCTGCACACAGGGAGAGCATCTGTCCATTCTGTGAGGGCCAGGCATGTAGAAGGATGTGCAGCACACGAAGTACAAGACACATGGCTCTCCCAGGACCTATAAAATCCAGGGCTATATGGCAGCTGGTAGACTATTGTCACTGCCCATGTTGCCTGCTCCCTCTGGGCTGCTCCTTCACCACTCGACTAGTGGCTGATAGACTTAGTGTCTACATGCTGAACTAAAACTGTACAAAAATTTCTATGTGCTCTTACTACATTACAAATGAAGATAACATTTTGTCAAGTAGAAAACCCTGTACTAGGTTCTTTGAGTGCAGAGCCATAGCCATACAGCCATGTTACAGCAAAGTAAGCATAGACACAAGAAGTGAAGAAACAGCAGGCAAATCAACATGTGCTATTTGGCTTCAGGCAAAAATTAAAGCGAGCCATGCTGAGAACTTGTAAACTTATCTTACTCTGCCATGACACCTCTCTTTGAAGACGGAAAAGTCTGACAGCACTGATTGCAGAAGTGTTTCAGTTTAATGTCGAAAATAGGCATGCAGCCAAAACTATATGCCATCTACAATGATTCAACCTCCCTTCAATGTGAAGAAGGCAATAAAGAGGTCAAAAACTCACTGTCTGGGAAAGAGTTGCTCTAGTTAAATATATATATATTTATACAATATATATATTGTCTAGGAGTACGATTATATGCTTCTGAATAATATATTAATTTGCCCCAGTATCTCAATATTAAGAATCATGGTTGTAATCTGCCTTCAGAATCATGTGAGCAGCTCCCATTGGAATCAATGGGAGATGTGCATGACTAGCTCATGGCAGAATTCACCATATACTCTTATTCAAACCAAATTCTGATATATATATTTCTCTTGCACTGTGCTTTCAAAACACTGAAAGGGGACACTTTTGGTCAAAAATTAGTTCTGCTTTTAAATAATTGTATTTATCCCAAAATGACATGCTGCATAAACAGAAAGCATGCTTTGGAATATTCATTTAGGTTTTTGTTTTTGAAAATCATCCCACCAGTCCTTTCAATACTGGGACTGGAAAAGTTCTTTTGAATATAACATTTATTACGCACATCAAAATGCTTCATTGCAAACAGGACAGGCAAGATAACACATTTTAAAAGCTTTCTTGTTTTCCTTTTTTTTCCTTTCTGACAAACAGAAATCTTGTATATTACTTTTCATTATTATTTTTTACTTGCTTCTCCTAAGCTTGGAGCTATTTATGGAAATTACAGTACTCATGTATGGTAGCTTCAGTCAAAGATATCAGGATTGGTATGAGAGGAAAATTTCGACTGAAAGCTTGTAATTCACATCATTCTCTTCTCAGCTTGGCAAAGTTGAAGGTTAACGTCATCTGTTCTAGACATTTCAGATTAGTCACAGAACTTTTCTTGGTGGTTCAGTGCCTGGTCATCCAGTCAGAGGAACAGTAATCCATATGGAAAAATTAGCTCAATGCTACTAGACTGGTGGTTAATACTTGAGCCTTAGTTAGGAATGTTCGCAGCATCTTGGGACTCTTTTCTTCCTTGATCAATTTCTTAAAATAGGATTCTTCATCAGAGGCTGAAAAGAGGAGGACTGTACTGAAGTATTTTTTTTTTCCATCACCAAGTCTTTTTTTAGGAAAAAAATACATATTATTTTAAATGTCCCATGCAAATTAAAAAAAAATACACAATTTGGTTAGGATTTACACTCGGAATTCCTGCATAGTAGTTTGGTTGGTTTGCATCCTGGAATGACAATCTTCAACAGGAGATTTTTTTAAAACATACTTAATGTATAAATGCTGATACACACTGCTGGAAATCTGGCAACTATTGAGTTTTTGAGTAAGAAAATATAGTGACATTTTCCTTTGGAGTACTTTAAACTCTATTAAATTAGAAAATTGTTGCTTAGGAACATAAGTAGAAAATTCCTTCCCATTTAAAATATAGTGTATCCTAAAGAGTTAAAATATCTTGTCTAAATGAAACAGGTGAAAAGGGCAGTGAACTGAGATGTAAAATCTTAGATGTGGTCAGATAAAGGTCAGCCTTTGCCAGTTGGCTTTTATAAACATCAGTTTAAAAGGGCAGTTCTGGCTTCCGAATCAAAATTGTTAAATATTTTATTTAAAACACAGATTTAGAAGAAAAAAAAAAAGGCTTTGAAAAACCATTTTAAAAATGTAAATGAATGAAACAACTGCATTCTTCTTTGTCTTCAAAAACACTAATTGCATACCTAACACTGAAAAATCTAAAATTTATTTAGATTTTATTAAAATGGAAAATTGTACAGACATGTTGAACAAATACATTTAGAAATATGTTCAAATACATCTACTAAATTCATATTTTCATTTACAATTGCAAGTAGATAAACCAGTTCTGATTGGCTGACTGAACCATAGTGCTTAGAATTTTAGCTCTGACTAAAGTCAACTTTTAAATTATAATGTGTCAACAAAAGGAACACTGACATTATAGACATTTGTTCAATTATGTCAGTTAGAGATTTTAGGTTTTTCTTTTCTTCCAGTTTCTTGTGAGTCAACATTTATCAGTCAGAAGTTAGAAAGAATTCATATATATTTTTGGAAATTACTTTAGTAAAAAATGAAAAAGATTATATACTGAAAGAGAATTGTTTCAACTTATTTTTAAAAACCTGACATCAAGGGAATCATTATTTTAAATGTATACCAAAAAACCTCTGAACAAACATAACAGCCCAAATAATTAAGATATATGGCTCTCACCCTCCCACTAACCCAGGAACTGGCCGACTAAATAACACTATAACTATAAAGGAGACTGTGTCACATAGCAGTATAAGTATTAAAAAAGAAAAAAAGAAAAAAGATACTAATAAAAAAAACACCTTACCAAAATTGTAGTAACAACTACAGTTCTGTTCTCCATGGCTGAAGTGTCATTTCCAAGTGTAGGTTCATGCTGAATCAGAACTAATTTATCCATGTCATTCCAGTAACCAACCTGCAAAATAAAAGGAATATAATTTACAGTAGGTAACTCTGCACTTGGTGAAACTGCAGATACAATTAGTACATGAAAGACTGTGATCCAAAAATAATTTTGTACCAAGGAATTGCTGCTGTAGATGGGTGCAAAGTAGCATCCACCCAGCACTTTGTGTATACATACCATCTTGCAGCATTGTTGGAGTCAGACCTGGTATTGTTGCCTCAGCAGTTCCTGACTGGCTTGTACTATTTACTTCAACCAGGCACACAAATTAAACCCCACCTGCAATATTCTGAAACCGTTATTGGGGCATAAATGAGATACAAGAGTTCTTGTTCTCCTCTAGAAAGATTTCATTCATTAATCCTCCACAACATCTGGTCTCTGGAGGAGTGAAAAATGTCCAGATTGCAGCTTTTCTTGTGGGTCTTCTATGGTCTTCAGCCCAGGATTTTACCAAGCTAGTTCCATTGGCATTGACCTTTACTATCTACATTACTGGTCCTGTTGTTATTATTTTTTTCCTTATATACTCAGTGGAGAGAAGTGTACTATAAAGCAGTTCACGAATGATATGCCTCCCATCTAGAAAAGTACTTATCTTTCTCTACTCACTTTAAAGCATGATAAGCATGACCACAGTCTGAAAGTCTCTCTGTTAAGTCTGCTGCTGACAGAGAGGTGAAACAAATCAGTTTCAGGCTTCCTGGCCACAGCCCTTCCCAGAGCAGCCTTAAGGTGAAACAACTGCCTTAGTTCATTGCTGCTGCTGAAATACTGAGGAGATAGGTTTAAATCAATCATAGATTAAAAATAATAATAATAAAGTTGGAATGCCTGGAATCAGAAGCTCTCCTCTTACATACAGACACAGTTTTTTGCAGTGCACACCTCTGGCATTTAGTACAACCTGCAGCTGTGCTTTCTGCACTGGTATTGATACTGCTGAGCACGAGACATGAGCCAGCATTACTTGCTGTGAGAGCAGATGGGATGAAGGCAGCCTGAAATAGGGAGACTTTCCTTCAACCTTGATATGCTTGGGGGTTACACGGTAACTTCTGCCCCCAAAACTGCACACAGGCTATGTACTAAGTCATTGGGTGGCAAAACATGAGTACAGAAGTGTCTGTAGAACAATACTCTAGGACAATACTCCCACCTAAGGTGGCTCTCCAGTTGACTGAAATCCTAATGAAGTGAATTTAGCAACTGATTCTTTTGCCCAGGAAAGGAACAGATAGTGGCAGTGCTCTTAAAGGTTCCTTTCAAAGATGAGCAGTTCTAGCTAGTATAGGTTACTTGAGAAGCAGTCGGGGACTAGTCAGCAACTACTCTTCCTTCCTGCCTACCTTTATTAATTAGGAATTCATGAGAGCAAGAGGTGGGAGAAGGGAACTCCTTGTCCATCTAACTAGAAGTGGAAGAGGAATTTTAGGGGAAAATGGGGTCTGGATAGAGTTTCAGTGCAACTATCAGTGCCAAAGAACAGTCTGTGCTTTGGATGAGACTTCAGTGTGAAGCAAACTGGCTGGACAATCAGATCAATTTTGCAGCCAATATTATTTTTAATGGTTTTGCAGAACCCAGAATAAAGCTCATCTTCACATGGGATTCTGCCTCCATGAAATGTGGTAATCACCTTGTTTGGAACAATGAGGTGGTGCAGTAGATGATTCTGGAAGTGCAGGGGAGTGTTTTTTGGTTCCTGACTTCACATGCATTACTGAGTATTATGCATTCTTAAACAATTCATTATGTTTAATATTCCATTCAATTCCCTTTATTAAATCAGTTTATTGAGAAGCAAGTCACCTTAGCTGTCCCTAAAGCCGTGTTCAGGCACACTCACCACAGCAGTGAATGGGCATTTGTGAGAATGACAAATGTATAAAGTAACAGTATAGGTGAGTAAGTGAGTATGAGCCAATATTTTATATTCAATTAGTGAAGTGAACAGGCAGAAACCCTTCCAATCCACAACTTGTGTTACTTCTAGTTGACATGTTCCTTTTCCCTTCGCTATAGCATACAAGCCTTGATTTATGTGTCTACAATGAACAGAAGCTTCAGTTTTGCTGATACAGTGGAGAGGCAAGTTGGTTTCCTAGTAGGATTTACTACAACAAATATTCTCTTTCATCCAGACAATCGCAGATTCAAAGATAAAATTGATAACTGAAAATGTCAAGTTGCTGTCAAAATCTGTGACCGACTTGAGGCAGAATGTGTACACTGAAACCTGGCAGTTTGGGAAGCTCGTTATAACAGTGACTGATTGTTTTTCATTGTGCAGGTGTTCACTGCCAGGAAGTTCAGAAGGAAAGTAGAAAATGAATGATGAAGTGTGTTGTAAAAGTAAGTGCCATAGCAAAATGCAGACAGAAATAAAGGAGCTTTTTGAGGAATGGCAGGCATTTTTAAAGGAATTTCAGCCTGTGTCTGCATAGGTGTGTTTCCTCAAACCTGCACACCTCAAATCTGTACTAAATCAACTCTGGAACTGGATTACTAACAAATATATAAGATATATATGACAAATGTATGAGAACGTAGGTTTACAGTAACTCTGTGAGCTCTAAAATACATTATGTTCACCTATAAAATCTCAAGTCCTTAGGGGAAAAACTTCTCAAAAGAAAGAATTGTATTCAGCTGTTATATAAGTAAATCCAATTCAATATGGACGTCCATTAGACTTTTTAGCAGTTTTGTCTACTTGTGGAGAGGTTGAATTTATCACTCGGAAAGCAGTACTGCAAAAATACCTGCCTCAAAGTATATTTGTCAAAACACTTTGGCTTTGGAATGAATAATGACATTTCTGAAAACCTGTGCACCTTATATCAACCACTGAGGTGTTTCTGCTGAAGCCCACAAGTCACTTTATAAAAGCAACAGATAACTAAATTTTTGATAATTTCCATTTTAGTTGATTAAATTTGAAGTTAGAATCCAAATCTTAGACATATATGTGAATTTATATATAAACTTCATTTATTTGATTTGATTTGTTTTTCTTTTAATCTTGACACTATGGTCTTGCAGACAAGAACCTACTATTGAAAGCTGCATAAACAAAACCAACAGGAGCATAGGTTATTGTCTCCCATTTGACAACACTATATGGAAATCTTCTCACTAGCTGTGCAGTTTTGTATTGTTCTATTCACAGCCTTAAAGCTGTAGACAGCAAAAATCACTCTTCTAAAGATTAGAGGCATGTGCTATTCTAACTGGAAAGAATAGTTCTGAAAAGATTGCTGGGTGATTCATGAATCATGTTATTTAGAATGTGAGAAGAAATTAAAGGTGAAGGCCTCTTAGTTCAATTAAGTACAGTCATTTCTCACATAATATATAGGATTTGTCAGACTGGATGGAGGACAGAATTGGTTCAATGATCACATATAAAATCCCAAACAATACATAAAAAATAAATTCTTGTGAGGAGCCAGACCTGTCAAAGCTGTTACGGCTGTTTATATCAAAGACAGGTAATGGTTCGAGAGTGGCAGAGAGACAAAGGGAAAGCATGTCTGAAAAGATAAGAAAAGCACCTTGGGATGCTAGCGCAGCACAGACATAACTCATCTTTTTGTTACCACATTTCCCTTCAAATCATAGGCAAGAAGAGAGGACGGGGACATCCCTGCATGGTGTAAGTCAACGGCACCATTTCCAAAATGGATGAGGAATGTTGAAACAAGAACAGTAAGCCAATTGGGGCAATTAGTTCTCCACTAAGCAAACTCCCTAATGAGTTACCTAAGTTGTGACTTAACTAACTGCACCTTTTCTGCCTAGACTTCCCTCCAGTACCACTGGGTATTGGGAATGGAGAGACTGTACCTCACTCCCCACTTGCCTTGGATGCAACCCAGCTACCTGTACATCCTCCTGACTGTCAACAGCATGGCGCACAGCCAGGCTGGCAGCAAGGTCAGACAGATTCTCTGCCAGAGGACACAGGGCTTCTCAAGAGAGAAGCAAGACAGATTCACCATTACCAGTGTATTTCTTAGCCATATGTCATACTTTCAAAAGTTAACTGTACTAATATACCTGACATGCAGGGACACTCTTTGCTTTGGTCTACAGCTCTGTACTGGGATGTACTGTCAGTAAGTGCATCCTAATGTGTAATTCTGATATGGATCCACAGTTTAACACTCTGTCTCCTCATCACTGCAGCTTATCTTTGGAGATAAACTGTTCACGTGGGATACTATTTACTGGGACTGTCACCTATGTACAGACAGTGGAAAACTGTCTAATCTAATTCTGATTGCCTCAGTCCTATTCAAGAAGCCATGATTCTCCTATTCATCTCCAGCTCCTCACTTTCTCTTCTTCTGATGTCCTAGCAAACAAAACAGGCCATAGTGCCTCCAAAGGAAATAAATCCATTGAGCACTAGTACATTTTCTGATCCTTTTTTGTTTTATACTATGATAAATTGAAAAATTCTAGCACAAAAGAGAAAGGGCTAACAAAACATAAGGCTTATCTCTTCAGAATGACTGGTCTGAGTGATGGTCTATGCGCATTCAGACACAGCTGATGTGACATATACTATTAGCTTGCTTTACAGATTGCCTGACATCTCATCTCTCTAAGATGAACACTTGTTTCTGTGTTCCTCAATTTTCACATGGAATAATAATATATAGTAGAAAATAGACTTACTGCTTACATCAGACATACTATCCTTGTAGTTGGTATATTATCCTCTGTAAATGACACAGAATCCAATTTACTTTAACTCTTTAGTCAAAGTAAACTCAATTATAAAAGAATCACAGTCATAGAATCATAGAATCATAGAATCATAGAATCATAGAATCATAGAATCATAGAATTATAGAATCATAGTATGGCTTTGGTTGGAAGGAATCTCAAAGATCATCTAGTTCCAACCCCCTTGCCATGGGCAGGGTTGCCAACTGCTAGGTCAAGCAATAGATCAGGTTACCCAGGGTCCCATTTATATGGTACAAGGATAACAAACACTGTAAGCACATACCTTCCGAGGACCTGTGTTCTTCAGCTCAAAGACATCCATAGTGTAGTTGACTCTGCGACCATAGTGGTCAAACTGAACGTTTCCTGTCAATCCTTGTATTCGAACCTGAAAATGGAAGAAAAAACATCATGAAGTTCCAGACCTACATTCTTTACTCCAAATGTCAAAGAGTAGTGAAAAATCTTTTTATCTCACGCTCCGGTTGATTAAATGTATAAAATGAATATGTGCTGCTCTTAAAGGTAACCTTGCCTGCAACCTTGGACCCAGCAAAGCAATTCACTATCACAAAAGATGGGTGAGATGCACAAGGCTTGAAAGAAATACTTTGAAACACTCACAGTGAAGAAGGACAGATGTAAAGCCACAAGGCTGGCTGGGGCAGTTTTACACCACCTTTATCAGAGCTGAAACCAAAACATGTTTCTTACTGCTCTGTCCTGCTGCACTGGAGGATACCCAGACTATGAATCTCATTCCAAAGAAACCATGTTAATAATGCTGCTGGCTACAATTGTATCAGGATCCAGCCATGCAAGCATTTTTGGCCAGACTTTGAGGCTCAAGCTATCCAACCCAACAGACAAGCCTGATTTCATGCTTCCCACAATTATTACAGATCTGTGCATCTGCAGAGACTATGCAAAGCAGATAAAATGTTTTATTTCTCCTCCTAACAGTCAGAATGTGGATTTAAACCACTTACTCTTTTCCTCTGACCATTTGTATCTGTGCTGATTTTTTTTCCAGGACTGAAACAGGCTTCCAGGCATAGAGATGCCAGTTCTGTCAGCAGTCACTTTTCAGCAGCTTCTCCTAAGCAGAGCCTGCTCATTTGCAATGATTTAAATTCAAATGCAAGATTTTTATTTTTCTTACTGTCCCATTCAAAGGAAAGGCTAAATCATCTTGACAGAGATCTGGAACTTTCTAGGCATCCATATTCATCAGGAATTCAAAATCCTGACATCAGTGAACAATGGCTCTGGGTTATGTCTTTTTAAAGAAAAGAGAAATACTACCTATGTGATTTCCCTGGAAGAAATCTACATTTATTCAAGATGACAGAAGAATTTCTCAAAAGTTATATTTGATGGAAAAATCTGTTTCTTTAAATGACAGTATCTGCATAGCCAGGTCATACACAAAGTGCAACAGATGAGCTCAGCATCTCAGTGACACAATTCCCAGCTATGTAGTTAGGACTGAGACTACTAGAAATTTTCTATAGCTGCAATTCCCCTTTGCATTCATTCCAAATTCTAAACGAAAACATTGAAACTGCTCCAGCTGATTCCAACTGGCAACTGACAAATAAATTTCCCCTCTCCCATCAGTACCCTTCCAAATCACATAGTATACAACTTGTACGCAATATTCACAAAAATCACAAAGCCCACCCCTTACCTGCTTCAGTGTCCTCTCCATATCAATTCCTTGACCCCATGGAGCAGCAGGATTAGCAAGACAATCACCAGCATTTCCTCTTCTTGAAATATCTATTTTCTGCCTTCTAAGATTGCGGAAAGTTTCAGCCATCACAAGCACTCCATCATATGTTAATGCAGATGTGTACTAAATTGATGGACAAACACAGTGCCTTAGAGTTGGTAGATCTTTGCAAAAATCAGCTGTCTCACCTCTTTCTAGCTTGATGCATTACACGGCAGTTTGTACACTTTCATCAAGAAAAAAACTCTCCTCAAAATCAAAAGCAGTTTTCCCTAAGGGATGAATACAGGATTGAGAAGAGAACATTCCTGCAGGATTGAGCAGAGTACATTCCACTAGTTACAGTTTTTAAACTATGTTTCACATGTGCAGAAAAATCTACCTCTGAAGAATTATCAGAATAAACAAATTAAATTGAAGATACTAATTTCTCAAACTTTTTTTTTTTCTAGTTGTTTTACCCTTTAGGGAATGGTTTAAACAATCCACTCACCCACCCAACTTACTCAAATAGAAAAAAAAAAAAAAGAATAAAAGAAATAGTAACTGAAAAAGATAATAAGCAAGAATAAATGAGATGAAATCCAAGTTGTTGGATTTGTTGATCAAGAGCATGTTCTTCCTATTGGAAAACCCGAGTCAGCCCTGTGAATAATACACACTACTGAACAGTACAGAAGAATAAAGGGGGCTTGGCATGCCATCAAAGGTAGTCTGTGTTTCTAGACTAACTACTATAACTACTTCAGACTGAGAACATGTTAAATTAAATGCATGGAGTATGTCTTCAGCAGATTTCAGCTTGGAACATATAAACAAAGGGGCATTTTTGCATCATGGTCCTGCAGTGAATTTTCTGCATCAGGAGAAGGGGATCATAATCCTAGGGATGATACTGAAATTCCCTTTTGATGCCAAGATGTCAGTTGTTGAAGTCTGATTTCCTTCCCGTTCTTTGTCTTGCATATTATAAGCCCACTGGGATATGTTCATAATCTCGAATTTTGGTTAACCGTAGTTGAATTATGTGTAAAACAGTTTAATCATGTTGACTTCTTAGAAGGATGCATTACAGTTCTGTTCATTGACAAGGAGTCTTATGGGCTAAATTGTTCCACTCAACAGCACTATGGATCTCTGCACTACATGGACCACACCATCCTTGTTGGTTTTTTTTTGCCTCCATAAAATAAACTTCCTGACTATTCACAAAATGATGTAGATATCTTTTATATTATCCATCTTGATGCTTTCTATATGCTTTGCCAAATTGTTGCCCTTCTAGCCATGGAATGGTTGAACTCATATCTTTGCACCAAGCAGAAGAGCCACAACTGCGTCTGACATGTATTCGTACATAATTAAATCAGAGCTGTTCTGATGAATCTATAACTATTTGCCTGCTTTGATTTGCCTGACAAGAAAATTATAGGTGACAGAAATATTTTGTTATCCATCTGTGAAGGATTAGGATAGAGGAATACTGGGATGTAATTGCATTGTAAGATCGTGCCTGCAAATGATTATTGCACCAGATTTTGTGACAGAAATAATTCCAGAGGAAATTCCAGATGAAAATTTAAGGGCACTAAATTTACAACTGTGGTTATATCTCATATACAGAAGAATCCAGCTGTCAGGAAAGCTCTATGGCCTAAGTGAATCTACATAATTAGATTAATTCATGTAAAATAGGTTGAAATGAAGTTGTCAGTTAAGTGTTTGACCTTTAGTTCCTGTCAGTAAAGAGGTGATTTGTAGACTAGCTGACAAAAAACATTAAAGTACATCAGTGAAATGTGTTGCAGTCTTTGTTTCTATCATACAATCACAAGGACAAGGCATAATTAGTTGCCAGTAATAATAGGAGCAACTGCCTTATCTTCTTCCTAAATATTGAGGTCTTAAACTCATTTATTTATCAATGTTAATCAGAAATTTGAACATCTGAGTGATATTTTGGTAACGCTTCAGATTTATCAATACCTTTGGTGGGGTTTCGGATCCTGGGTATTCTCTCTGGTCCAGCTTCTTCCAGCGCTGCATCAGCTTAGTTACCATTGGGGTACTGAAATCTACTAGCTGAAATCCAGTCACATTAGCTCCTCCATGCATAAACCTCTCCAGAGAAATATCTTTGAATCCCTAGAAAATCAATTTAAGATTTTGTTTGCCCTTATACGTCGCTGAGAGTCCAATCTGTTCTAGGTCAGTAAGGCGGCATAAAGAAGGGCAACAGCAGGTTTCCATTAGCAGCTAAGACTTAAAACCACAGAATAATATCGAACCTCTGTTCACAGTTTCCATTTGTCTTATAAAGAATGAAAAAAAAACATAAAACAAAATTCTCACATTATTGCTAGAGTGGTCTCAACAACTCAGCAACACACTGCTGGGAATGGCAGTCAGTTAAATTTTAGAAGGAGTGAGTTTGGAGAATCAAATGAAAAGTGTCTGCAGAATATGAAATCCTTGCATCAATTTCCACTGCAGCTGGTAGATTTTAAGGAGCACTGTGCTGGTACTTGGTCCATTACATGCCTGCTTCTTTTCATGTTTACAAAGTGAACAGATCTATTATACAAATATATTTATTCCAGGATTCATTGCTTAGGCTGAATTTATCTGTGTTACACAAGTTATGAAATAATATGAACGGCATTAGAATGCAGAGACCGCAAATGAGTGTCTCAATGTTAGTGCAAAGATTAAAGGAAAACAGTATCAGAATCAGACTTCTGTGAAACATGGTGGTGGTAGCTCGCAGATCTGATACCTGTCTGAAATCTAGAGTGATCCCCAACATGGAACAACAACAACAAACATACACAGAATTCCTGACTTACTGGCTTTAGGGTCATTTGTCTCAAAAACACGCAAACAAATCTTATAGTAAAATTTGCCTTTAGAGATGCAGCTGAACTTCAAGAGGCTGCATAATGGAGACAGTTAAAGTAAGAAGAAAACATTAATCTTTTTGCTCCTTTTCTAGCTGCTGCATTTTATGGCATCTAATAATTATTTTCTTTTTACATTCCTCAATTCCTCTGACTGACATTTAGCAGTAGAAAAAGAAATCTATTATCACATATCTTACAGACAGATTTCAGAAAAAAATAATTGTGGGCCACTGACCCAATACTGCACATTAAAACAGAATGAAACAAAACACCCCGAACAACCCACAGCAATGTTCAAGACAGAGATTTGATTCATTTCCTAAAGGAGACTAACAGTGAATATGAAAAGTCATACGACATCAGGAAGCCATATTACTCATGTTATTGAATAGCTGGTAGATAGGAGCATGCACCCATGCTGAAGTAGTTCTGAGTATCTCCACTGTGTATTCTACTTCAACCACTTTGAATGGGAAAGGTTACTTGGGGAATTATAAATTTGATAAGTTGAAAGTCTAATTTTTAGACCCTAAGAGGACAGACTTCTCTCATTTCAAAAGCCTGAAGTATTAAAAATAATTTGAAGTTATCTTAAGGTACCAATGTAACAAAGCATAGTAACATATTTCATGCCCTCTGAAATTCCTTGAGGGAAGAATGAAAAGAAAACAACTGGAAGTACACATTAGACTCTGCCCTACATTCACTGTGCTTGACCTGGAAGGTATTTCAACTTGAAAAATGAGTAATTTTAATAATAAAGTATCACATTTGCTCTTCATTTGACTTCTTCTAAATATTATTAGTGTGAACGTGCTGTTTAGACTTAGAGTGAAAATACTGAATTAGTGATTTGACTGGACATAGATTCTCTTACCACAGAATGAATTTTTCCCAAGAAAATGTAGAAAGGTTACTTTAATAACTGTTATGCTATTAATATTAAAAAGATGAGTCAATGTAGATAGTGTAGCTCTGTAAAGGCATCTAATTCAGTCACAGGAAACACACAGCAGTCCGACACTACACTGACTTTGATAAGATTTAAGAGGATAACATTGTATTTTTCTTTCTTGTATAGATGGCAGAACAACAAAGCCAAGTTCTTTTACATGCTCTACAGAATATATTAAATGCAACCACATATTAGTGACAAATAGCAGATGAAGTTCCGAGCCTCCAAAGCAAAATTGAGTGTTTCACTTACCAAGCAGGGCTATAGTTCTAGAAAAGGATCTTACCAGGTTGGCAACAATGTAATGGTATCCTTTAACATGCTTTCCCACGCTCACGATCTGTAGAAGAGTAAAAAAAAAGAAAAACAAAGAAACAAACAAACAAAACAAAAACAGAGTCATACAGTATTTTTGCAGCTATATAGATAGAAATTCTGAAGCATTTAACCTTAGCAATATAACATTGACGGTCTAACTCCAATAAAGTAGCTACAACTTTCCAGGTGTTTAATCATGGAGGAAAAAAAAAAAAAGAAGTTAAAATTAAAGTGGATAAAGTAATGAACTGGTAATCTGCATGCCTTCCATATGACTGAAAGTGTTACTGTAGTACGGTATTTCATCAAGTACAGCAATTACCTTCGGGACACAAATTCAGAAGCAGGAGGTCACACATTAGCTAGAAAGCCTACCTGCTAATGTACCTTTTCATTCCAAATGAGTGCAGCATTTATGAATCAAACCGTTTTTTTCACCTCCTGGGATCAAAGCTGTTTGACTTTGAGGTGGTCAAGTACTCGGAGCGTTATTCAGTTCTCAGTAATAAACTGAAGATTTGGGAATGGGAAATAATGAGGATGGAGCAAAAATGGGCAGTGAGGCTTTTTGCTGTGAGAGCCCCGTGTCTCCAGCTACGAGGGGCTTCTGGTGATGCAGGAGATGAGAGAGACAACACAGCACTTGGTCCCAAGGGGAAGCCATACACTTTTGAGCCTTTAGCCATGCAAAGGGGGAACACTCCTGATGTACTATGGTTGATACGGCAAGATCAATAACAAGGATTAGACAAAACCAATGTCAACCCACACCTTGTACCAATGCTACTGCCATTTCTATGATGTAATGAGAATACCTCGTGGAAAATGGTGCTAATAGATTTGTTAGACTTTAAAAGTGTTTTTACTAAATAAATAATACCTGTGATACCATGCAGTTTGTGTTTAATGCCAGCAAAGAGTCCTTTTAACTCGTATTTTCAATGTCATTCAATGGTTTACCATTCACTTTAAGAAAGTCTGTTTGTAGTCAAATATATCACAGAATCAAAGGATCATAACAGTTGGAAAAGACCTAAGATCAAGTCCAACAGTCAACCTATCACCGCCATGACCACTCACAGAATCATAAAACCATGTTTTTTTCTCCTCGAGCACTCACCGTCACTAAACATTTCATCTTCCTTTCAAATGAATAAACAAGATATAGGTAAATGTTTGCCATGTGTTGCAGACTGATAACAATTAATGTCACTATTTTAAAGTAATAAAGTAAATAAGCAATTTGTTACCATTTTTTAATATCAGTAATTAAATACCATGTATATATATATATACATATACATCAATAGTTCTTTTACATACGTTCTCCCCCCACAGTCCATGGTAATGACAATATGTTTGCCTCACTACCAGAGGGAAAATGATAGAGATTAAAACCCCACAATATGAACACCTACAGTATCACAGTTTCAATATAAGTGGACATGATTTAAAATGAATGTGACATGATAACTGCGGGCCATATCCTCAGCTTGGGAAATCACTCCAGCTCGTTTTGAGCTCTTTTGACCTGATTACACTTTGGCAATTAACACTCTTAGTGATTTGTTCCCTGGTGTGGTTCTGTAACACAAATTATGACTATCATTGCAATGTATTGGTCAAATTAAACAAGCATAAGATAAACCTGTATCTGTTGAGGTATATCAGCTACATGTCTATAATTTTTTATATAGTCAAATGAGTAAATATTGCAAATGATTAAATGGATTTGCCGCTGTGCTTTTTCCTAGCATATACATGCAGAAATGATTACAGAATTCCCAGATTTAATGTCAAAAATACAGAATATTTAGGGGAAAAAAAAGTTTTTTTTGTAAGCATATTCTTTCAATGCTTGTCTCTCTAGGTAGGTAATAAAGGTAGACATCTACCTTTATCTAGCTGTCTGTGCTTCCTTTAAAGTCAGTAGAAAGAGCAGGCACTCTGAGGAAATGATTCATCTTATTCTAAAATACACTCCTAAAATTAATTAGACATCTTGTGCCCTGAAAGTGCTTATTTTTCCCCACTGGCTACCAGAAGAGTTGATGATGATTAGATCTGATGTAGGCACCTACATTTTACATCCTTAAGTGTTAACTGAGATGAATTTCACCCTAAGAATGTTGATCACACAGAGAAAAGAAATGATGCTATACGGCTTACATTTTCAACCGAGATTAAACACAATTCTGATTTTGAATCTAAAAGTGTTTATGGTTATTTATCACTCAAGATTTCAGAAAAAAAATGTGCCTGATTTCATGAAAACAGCTTTCACCTTTATTTCTTGAATACTTCAAGGTACAGCTTATGATCTATAAAATAGGATCAGAATCATTACTACCTGATGAAGCACCCCTCTTTATGTTGTACTTCTGCACTGAGATAAATTGAGGCTATGAATGTCTTTCCTCACAAGAAAAGGAGCTTCTAAAAGTGCTCAACAGACTCTAATATTTTCCTTCTCTATTCTTTAATAGATATTAGTGACTGGAGTCTAACAGAGATGGGACTTCAACCATTCTATACACAAAATAGTAGGTATAGCCATGAACCTCAAAGTAAAAATATGAATGCTAGTGAGTTAGGGAAGAATTTTTTTTTTCTTGTAGTATAGCAGAGAAATGAGGCAAAAAAAAAAAACCTAAACATCTACTTTGAAAGAGAAAAAGAAGATTGGGATTTTGGTATATGAGTGTATCAGAGAAAGCTTTTGCAGAATTTCTCTAAGTCTGGGGACACCTTAAAACACCACGTGGCTACTCACACACTCCCAAATTTGGCCAAAAGGACAAGCTTAGTAACAATGCATAGAAAGACCAGAGTTGTGCCATCTATCATATCCATGTCAGCAAGCAGCAAACTCCATAGGATAGGGTGTAAACAGCACAAGTGTTTGTGCTAGGGAGCTGACAGGCATTCCAAGCATGGTTCAGGGATCTACTCTTGATTATCTATTACCTCTCAGGACAGAACTTGCAATGGGAGCTGGTGCACATCTAAGGCACATCTTCTCATTTGGCATCACTCAGAAGAAGTGAATGTATTTAGAGGCCACAGGAAATGATGTGAAACAAAGCACAAAACAAATGGCCACAGTCAGGAGATTCACTCCAAAAAACACATTCCCAAGGCAAATTAAGATGCTGCCTGTGGCTGTGGGCCCTGCTCTCCTACAGGAGCCCTCAGCATCTGTGGGGCAAGTGGCAGGCACACTTGTGGTGTGAGGTTGGATACATCTTCATTTCAAAATAGACGCTCTGAAGAGAGGGTGAGATGTCAAAGCCCCCTGTGATAGCCCTGCCTGAACCCAACCCGTCACAGAGCCTTGGTGGGCCAGGCACCAGTGATGGGCTTTGCCAGTCACATAATAACCACACATTACAAAACTGCTGGCATGGCATGTAAGGCAGGACCCTGTGCATGGCCTTAGGATTCTTCAGTTAAAAAACAAACTAGTGCCAGCAATCAGAGCACCAGGGACCAGATCCATCCCAGCCCCTCATTTACTTCTTCCTCACTTCAATCTTTAAATACTTATTTTTGCTCTATGCTCCCACTCTGACTTCTCCTTAACAGCACACACACACATATTACCCCTAGCTTTCATTGTGGTGAGAGTTCAAGGTGACCTCAGCTTCCTCCAGGGAGATTTTGGGAAGAAAGTATTGGGCAGGGTGAACTGACTTATGATTTCTGTGGGAAAGGATGAGAGCAAGGGGAAGTGGTTTTTTTTGCTGGATTTGGGACATGTGCATGCTGTTATCCAGTGAACAAGGTGTCTAGCACTGAGGGTTAGAGCTCTTTTAAAAAATTTGTACGTACAACTGAAGAAATTATTAAATAAGCAACACTTATGAAGAAGAATAATTAAAGAAGCACAGTTTGCTCCACAAATTATCATTAGTATGAAAGACAACAAAAGTCACTTAATGTATTAACTAGTACTCTCACTATTAGTGAATATTTTGTTTCAGTAAATGTGGCAACAGAGAATCAAAGAAAATGAAATACTAAGGACATCAGCCATCAGTGCTATTTAAGAATCTAACACAACTTCTTTTTTTTCAAAGATGATTTTGTATGCATGTCTTTAAGTCCACAAAAGATGAACTTATTTAGAAAAAATAATGGTATCAGACTATTGAAAATGATTCACATTATTAAATGCATTTGTGTGTAAGAACAGTATGTTGTGAGAACATTTTATTGTTGATCTAGTATGCCTTATTCTGATGTCAGTAATGTCAAGTGATAATCACAGTAACTAGAATTATACCGTTGACTTTAAAGTGTGGTAAAAGCAGAGCCAGAGATATCTGAATGAAACTTAGGCTTTATAAAGAACTTTGAATTTTCAGACTTTATCAGGCAATGCTATTCTTTATATTAATCTGAACAATAGTTTGGTCTAGGAAATTCAGGACTATTCCATTATCAAAAAGAATAAGAGGTCTAAGTGTCTGCTTTTATTCTCTCTCTCACTCTTAGTTGTTTTTATTCCCTCCAGGTCTGGTTTGTTCACAAACTTTGATAAAGCCATTTACAGACTTACATCAGTGTCTGAGCAGAGAATCAGGCCCCAAGTCAGTCTCTGCCCTTCACTGCCACAGAAATGGATATTTCATAAAACTCATTTTAAAAAAATGCTTAACTTCCATAGCATGAAATAGCTCTCATTATGTTTTCCAACAGATGAAGGTCAGTAAAGGTAGTGTGGAAAGAATTTCTTTTCAGTTAGATCTCTTCAAAGGGTGATAGCTGTTCATTACCAGTGGGACTTTAAAAAAGGTTCTCCTCTTTGGAATTGTCTCACAATCCGGTTCCTTAAGAAAAAGAATATGTGCAATAAAAAGAACTCTGTCTAACACAATATAAAAAGTCTAGGGACCTGTTAAAGATAGAAGATTGAGACTTGACCTGAAATACTGCAGGAGAAACAGTGATGATATAAACCACAACTGAAATGGGATTTTATACAATATCTGATACAAGGATCAATCTTTTACAAAGCTGTAAAAATGCCATTGAAAAACACCCTTAATTTTAAAAGCTATTGCTCTCAAAAGGGCACTATAGCTGGGGAGATGGTGGACAGTTAAAAGCCTAAAATCACCACAGAGGGTACAGTGTACAAGAAGGCACTGAACAAAGCAGAAGTGTCTCTACAGTTTATGTGTTTCTTCCTGCATTGTGCAGCGGGTGCAGATCTGGCTGGGTGTCTGAACACCAGTGACACAGCTAGGGATGGGCAGCGAGGGACAGACAGGAAGAGTGTGAGAATGTCACTTTATGAATCTCACAAACCATTTCTATTCATCTTTTGTCTTCTACTGCCTATTTGTTTGTTCATGAAATGAGCTATTTCTTGGGTCCAAACCTCAACAGTTCGTGGTGTAGTGACAAAATGTATTTGTATTACTTTGTGGTGTGGGCCTATTACTGCTTGCAAAATCCCAGCTGCTCTATAGGAAATGAACATATGCAGGCATACCCTGCTGACTGCAGGGTGAGGAAGACGCTGGTAGCAGTGCTGGCTGCTGGCCGCCTCAAAGAGCTATCAGGTTACATTGACATCAGTGTTAGAAGCAACCCCATAGACCTCTAGGGGAAAAGAAAACAAATAGAGAGGGACAAGAGTGATGAGGAAAAGGCACATTATGGGTCTCTCCAAACCTTTAGAAAAAAAAAAAAATATATATATATATATATATATATATATACACACAGAGTGATGCTACTGTGGCCCTGAAGCATCCTAAGTCCAATGATGCTGCTTCTGGCCCAAATTAGCATGCAATGCATGCAACAAATTCTTTGGCTGATTATCTGCTTCTGTGTTCCTCTCTGAGAAGAACTAATCCTACATTTTGTTCATCTAAGTCAAAAGGATGAACAGGAAATGTGGAGACAAGGAGAGGCTAGGCAAGTTCATGGCACTTTCAGGGGATAAAGAAATCCTCATTATGCAACTAAACAAAAATATAAAAAAAGAAAATCTCTTGATAAACAGTTGTATGTGTTGAGCTAGTGAATCTCTATGCTTGTATACTTCAATCAGAGGAAACTGTAGAGGAATGATTCAGCTCACGTTCTGCCGAATTCATGATTTTAATTTCTGCTTCTTTGTACGTATTTGCTTCAATTTATTATTCTTGATTAATTGATCAAAATATCACTTGTAAAAATGTCAGTTGCCAGTTTCAATTAGCAGACACACTGAAAATTAAGCTAAGAAACAGCATATTTTTTAAAACACCAAAAATTACATCTTTATCAATTTAGAAAGCTTCAGCAATCAAACATTGCTTTTTCAGGTTTAGCATGCCAGTGGCAAAATATTGTAATCAGAACAAGAAGGAGTGGAATAAGTCAGTTTCTGTATTTTTCACTACTCACGAATTTATTTACTTTCATTTTGCCAGTAACAATAATAATCAATCGTTCCAATGTCAGTCTTCTCTATCTTACCCATCAGACAGATTTGGTTTGGAGTGCTAACAATAACATGATATTTCTGGCTGTGAATCTCAAGACTCCTTAAGGCTGGGGAAGCTGAGGATCAGAGATGGAAAAGAATACATTGAAAAACAGAGTAATTCAGACAGTTCTGAACACAGTCCAAGATACCATGGAGCTACTTCCCTGCCATGCTTGATAATACATACTGTTACATGCTATTAATTAGACTTCATTGGCTTGTAATTTTTATAAGATTAACAGTACTATACTTTGCTACGTGACAACTTTACACCTGAGTTTAATTTTTAGTATTACAAAATACAATGAACATTCTTTTTATGATTATGTATAAATTCAGCTGAGTACACTGAAGCATTAAATACATGCCAGCTGATGCACAGCAGTTTTCTACTCTGTGTTTAAAGGCGAATACAGCCCAGACAAGCAGAGACTCTTCATCTTGCTGTTGCAAATTGCTGACAGAGCTAAGAAATCTACTGGGAAATATCCCATTTAGCTCTTTGTGGGAGGGTTGGGAAGGAGAAAAAGACTGGGATCAGTCTGCCGGGCAATGCAGGAGCCAGACTGAGTATCTCTGACAGCAAAACTGAGTTGCAATGCAAAATTCAGAAGATGCTGCTGCTTGCAGCAGACACCTCGTAAGACTTTTAACACATGAAATGCTAAAGTTTGAACTTTGTGAGATGGAGATGCTGGGAGAGGATGGAGCTGCTATAGACATAAGAAAAGAAAGGAAATTCACTGCTGTTCTTCCAGAAAATATTTTTTATTTTTTTTTCCCAAATCAAATTCTTCACGTGGCTCTGTGCATATGTTTTTGTATGCGTATGTATGTACAGACACAGAAGCTCTGAGTAAAAAGAGAGCTTTTTTCTCTTTCGGAAAGGAGTAGACACAGAAGTCTTAAACAAGTGCACTCATAGCCAGCATGTACTTCTGCCTTTAGTTGGCAATGATTTGCATGAAGGTCAACATGCAGACATGATTAAATTCAACTTATAGTTAAAATCTACCAAGAAAACTGTGAGAAATTACAGAGACAGTAGCAGAGCGTTTAGTAGCAGTAAATGAGAACCCAAATTATGTATAAACGTGCCCTTTTAGCGAAGAATGTTGTAGATACAGTCACTTGCAGTAGCACAGCGGTTGATCTGATCACCCTGATATTCCTTCTAGATCTTGATAATTCAAGCAAAATATGGGTTTGCAAGATTCAGTGGTGATACATAGTTCACCTACCCATAGGTATCTTTATCTCTGTGCAAAGAGAGGAACAAGTAGCAAATGAGGTTATCTGTGTAGATCTGTGCCCTACGTTTTGTCCAGACCCTTCTTCTGACTCAGCAATGAGAGCAGAACACATAGGCCACACACATGGTAGGGATAAGCTTTACAGGAAAAGTCCTGGGGATTCTGATAGAAGGCTCTGGAGGGACTTCATTGCAGCCTTTCAGTATTTGAAGAGTGCTTATAAACAAGATGTAGACCAACTTTTTACATGATACTGACAGGACATGGGAGAAAGGAGATGCGGAAGAAAGGGTTTGATGTGATAGGGAAATTCTTTACTCTGGGTATGGAGAGGCACGGGCACAGGCTGTCCAGAGAAGATGTGAATGTCTCATCCCTGGAGGCATTCAGGGACAGACTGGATGAGACCCTGGTTAGCCTGATTTGGTGGGTGGCAGCCCTGCCCATGGCAGGGCAATTGGAACTGAAAAAGTTGTAAGGTTCCTTACAACTCAAGCCATTCTATAATTCTATGATATGTTTTTAATGAGACACTCATGTATTATCACAACAAATGAAACTATCAGCCTCTTGGGCTGAACTGGTAGCAAGTTGAGAGAAATGATCCTTCCCTTCTCCTCAGCCCCGATGAGACACATTTGTAGTGCTGTGCCCAGTGCTGGGTTTCCCAGTGCAAGAGACATGGACATACTGGAAAGAGTCTGGCAAAGGGCTGAGAAGAAGTCTGAGGTCTTGGAGAACCTGACAACAGAGGAGACACTGAGAGAGCTGGGGCTGTTCAGGGAAGAGGGTACCTAACTCATCGTGGATATGCATAACAACAGGATAAGAACCATTACAGGAAATTTAACTACATAAAAGATTTCTATTTTTAACTTTTAATTTTTTTACCCTCAGGAAGACAAATGATGGAACAAGGCATAGGCAGACTTCAAGATTTCCATCCCTGGCATTGTTCAAAATTTGACTGTGTGGGGGCAGAGTAATTAACCTAAGCTCGTCCCCTTGAGAAAGGTTTGGTCCAGATGATTTTTAGAGGTCTGTTCCAATCCATTCCGCTATCCTATGTCTGTTTGTAGACTGGGTCCGTTAGCATAAGTATTCCACAGTCTGAATTTCAAAAACAGATCTAAATCTGACTAAAAATAAAACTCGACCGTGACAGTCCAGACTTGTTCCTTGTAACTTATTTACTCTCTGGTGTTTCATATGTGCTGCCAGCAAGAAGTCTGTCAGAAAAATAAATAAGAGATCATAACCATTAACTTTCAACTTCAGTGTTCATGTTTTCGATACTTTCATTAAATGTTTTGTTAAATTTAATTAACAACAAAAAGCAATGGAAGTAAGTTGAAATAACACATTATTGTCTGCCATTTAAATAATTCTTAAATTTTTTTACTTTAAAAATCTATTTCAAGCACTGAACACATTGCACACCTAGGCACATTTTTGAACACTATGCAAACTAAGTCATAGCACTGCGATCAGCTACGGCTGACCAAATGATAATATGTGTCTTCAGTGATACATATTTTTAGTGTCTGGAGAAGTAAAAAGAACAAACACCATGGTTGAACAAATAGCACGTTTTCACTCAAATCTTCAAAATGATTTTTTGTTGTTCTCCAAATCTGTTCGCAGTTCATCACTTTATTACACTTCACTCTAGCTTGAAAGTTAGAAAATGAAGAAATAATGAAAGAAATCTAACGTATGTATTTGCTGAAGATACATTAATCCTGCTAACTAAATATAAGTACATCTTGGAGTACATCTTACTACATGTTCTTAAATGTGTGCATTTTACTATGTTTCTGTAGCTCTGCTTTTTGCATAAATTATATTTCTACTGCTGATCTGTCTGTCTATCTACATTCCAGTACAATATCTTTTAACACACAGCCATATTTTATAGGAAGATTATGTCTCTAAGGCATCATCTAAGACATCTAAGACACTTAGTCTGTATGGCGCTCATTAATACTAACAGAGATCCATCTGATTTTGCCACCAAAGGGATAAGGGGCAACCAGGCACTTAAGACTCCTACCTGGTGGCTCACCAGCCAGCATATGGGCACCACCTGGTTAGTCAGTTTGCAAACATTTCCTGGTTAGCTATAGAAAATGCTAGTTCTTTCTTGTTTGGTACATATTTGGAAGGAAGGTGTTTATAGTACTGGTGCCAGTATTAGCCTAAGAGTAAAATAAAACTCACAAAATCCAAATGGGAATCAGTTTTTAATTCTTATTGTTCTAACAACTTGAATAGTTCACTCTCTTATTTTGGGTTTGCAAAGATAAAAATTAACAATTAAAATTAATAAATACTAATCAGAAAAAAAATAATATAACATTAAACATTAAACAAACAAGCAACTAAGCCTGACTCGGATTTTTTAAAATTCAGCTGGAATAGCTATACAGTATTATCTTCATTTGGTCTTTCTCAGTAATAAATAAAAACAGTTTTCTTTTGCAGGCATATTTGTTTTGAAATGTATGTTCTATATGTATAAAATTGAAAATTGGTAAATATATAATAGAAATGAAGCTATGATTTTCTAATTTTTGATAGATAAATCTTTTATCCTAAAGCTGACCTGACTTCTGATTTTGAGTGAAAATGCCAGAAATGCAAACGCATTAACTTACAATGTGGGATGAAAAATAAAATGCACAGAAGTAAAAAGGAAAAATTCCCCATGATGTGTGTGATTAGTTGGGCCTTGACTGTTCAACTGTTGCACTGCTTTCTCTAGTACAGGTGGATTAGTTGTATGAAATGGAAATCACAATATTACAAAGTTTTTAAAATATCAGTTACATCTTAAGTAGAAAGTTATGTGTGCTAATTTCAGGGAAGCACTTGAGTAACACTAAAGTGGAAAGAAGTGATGCACAAGCACAGAGTTTTTCATCTTCCTTAGTATTTTCATTCTTTGATTCAAAAAGAATATTTTTGTTCTATTTAAAGATCACTTGTTGAATGTATTGTGGCTCACAGTAGAAAGGGTTGCTGACAAACAAGGACATAGTGGTCCTTGACAGAAGAATTCTAATCACTAGAAATGTCTTCATCTATAACACAGAATCACAGAATCACCAAGGTTGGAAAAGACCTGCAAGATCATCCAGTCCAACCATCCACCCATCACCAATAGCTCTCACTAAATCATGTTCCTCAACACCATGTCTAAATGTTCCTTGAATACCTCCCAGGTTGGTGCCTGCACCCTGGGCAGCCCATTCCAGCTCCTGACAGCTCTTTTGGAAATCTAGCATTTCCTAAGGTCCAGAATGAAGTTCCTCAAGCACAACTTGAAGCCATTCCCTGTAGTCCTATCACTAGTTCCACAAGAGAATAGGCTGACCCGCAGCTCACTACAACCTCTCTTCAGGTAGTTATCTCCCCTGAGCCTCCTCTTCTCCAGACTGAACAATCCCAGCTCCCTCAGCCATTCCTCACAAGTCCTGTGCTCCAGACCCTTCTCAGCTTCACTGACCTTCTCCGGACACGCTCTGGGGCCTCAGTGCCTTTCCTGAAGTGAGGGGCCCAAAACTGAACACAGTACTCAAGGTGTGGCCTCACCAGCGCTGAATACAGAGGGACAAATACCTCCATGCTCCTGCTGGCAACTCTATTTCTAATACAGGTCAGGATGCCATTGGCCTTCTTGGCCATGTAAGCACACTGCTGGTTCTTTTCTGCTGAGCAGCAACCAACATCCCCAGGTCTGTTTCTTCTTCCAGTCACTCTGACCCAAGCCTGTAGCATTGCCTGGGGCTGTTGTGGCCAAAGTGCAGGACCCAGCACTTGGTCTTGTTGCACCTCATCCCATTGGCTTCAGCCCAGCAATCCAGCCTGTCCAGATCCCTCTGCAGGGACCTGCTACCCCCAGGCAGATTGACACTTCCTGGGGGAAGTGTCCCTATATATATGCTATACCTGTTATACAAAACTGTGGATATGTCATTTTATCTTTCCAGACCTTTGGTTCAGTTTCTTTTTACTATTTTGTCCTGGTAAACTGGAAACCTAAGAGTAAAATCTATCTTTAATTTCATGAACACAGTGAAATGGGACTTTTTCTCCCTTTCCAGTCATTTATGTAATACAAATAGAAACTATCATAATTTTAACTGTTTAACAAAAAGGTGGTATATTTTTATTTTGGCTGTGTCAGAACAAATGAATAAAAAGGGTGGGTAAGTAAACTGGGGAAATACATCATAGGCTTTAGAGAGATCATTTACAAGGTTTTAGAAAAATATCTGACAAGCATAAAAAGTCCTCTGCAACTGCTAAATGTAAATGTGCTTTCTCCAAAATTGAAGTTTTGAAGAAATCTGACATGTAGCACATTGTCACATGATTGCTTTCCATGTTCCTGAGTAGCTCTGAGACTCATGGTTTTGGGGTGAACAGCAGTGGGAGCTCTGTGTCTGGGGCTTGTACTATAGGAAGAATAAGATGATTGACTAGCACTTTTCCTTACCATTTGGGTAGTCTTTTCCATTGGGCATTCATTAGCAGAATAGAAATGGGCAAGCAAAGGAAAACTTATAAGAGAGTATTCATGTTTCTGTTTGGTCTTTCATAACCTGTGCTTTCAGGAAGATGAGGTGTGCTAGAAGAGCACATAGAGGAGGAATCTCACAGACCATCAAAAGTTTTTCTCCTTGTAATTGTTATATGATATTAAGGACGTAGAGTGTTCTTTCACTATCCTGTCAATAAAATCAGAAGAAGAGCTGAAATTTTCATGATGCACTTAAGTTACAGCAGTTTGAGAGTAGGTGGACATGTGCTGACTCAGATGGGCTGAAGACACTGACAGTCACTGATGAATCAAATCAACAAATCAAAGCAATTATGACCTTGCTCAATGTGATGCTTTTTTCCAGTACTTAAACAATGCCTTGAGCTGAGCCATGCCAACTGGCACTCATACAAAAATGAAGTGAAACATTTCTATCAACCCCAAATATCTCTACTATCAACCAGATTACATGTAATCCTGTTGGGAGAGCATGATTAAAGAAGAGAAACATACTTTATTGAGAAAACCATAATGGTGTGCCTTGGCATAGCCACAGGAGGGAAAACTGAAACATTTTTGTGGGCAATCCTAGTAAATCAGATGTAATGCCTCAAGGGCACGCTGAATGCATCTTCTGAATTTAACACTGTTCCTACTAGCCTTTTCTAGAATGGAAATTTGACAATGAAACTCCATCTCTCCAAACTTAATTCTTAAAAGGTTTACAAGTTTGGTCCCTTGTCCAAAATATCAGACTCACTACAAATACATACTAATTTGAAAGGAAGACTATACGCTGAAAAATGTACATGCTGGTTTGTGCACAAATTCTGGATTTCAGATACACTGTTGTGTTCCAGGAGAGAAATTTTCCATGAAGACAGAATTCAAATACAGAGTGTGGATACAGCTTCTGTAAAAGCCAGGGCATGTGGAAAGGAGAAAATAAATGAGAAAAGGGAAAGGGAAAGGGAAAGGGAAAGGGGATGGGGAAGGGGAAGGGGAAGGGGAAGGGGAAGGGGAAGGGGAAGGGGAAGGGGAAGGGGAAGGAGAGGGGAGGAGAGGGGAGGAGAGGGGAGGAGAGGGGAGGAGAGGAACTCAGAAAAATATGAGAGAAAAAAGACAAAAAAGGAAAATGGTAAGATTAAAGTTGCAGGTGGGAGACGAAAGTGAGTAGAAGATTCTAAGTTGGATGACTGGCACTAGATACAGGCAGGAGAGCACTCCATGCACTCAGTCTCTGGACACAGTTAGTGAAAATGCTTCCAAGTCTTCACTGTTTGAGGTCCACAGCACGAGAAGTATGAATGTTTATAGATGTGGGCAGTCAATTGAGACTAAAATTGCAAGCCCACAGGCCAGTTTCTCTCCATTAGCAGAAATTTAAGGGAAAAAAAGTTTGAGATACCATCTAATTACTGAGATTTAATTACTTTTCCTAAATGTTCTTCAGAATATTTACTTGTACATTGCAAAGTATTACAGTATAGTCGCAACTTACACTCTCAGTTTCAAAAGAACAAGGAAGAAAAAGCTCCACCCTCTTGACTCCTGCCCTTTATAAGAATCGATAAGATCCCACTTCAATCTTCCCTTCTCAAGGCTGAAAAGCCTCATGTCTGTCAACCTTTCCTCATAAAGAATATGCTCCAGGCCCCAAACAGCTTTGTGGCACTCTGCTCGACTCTGATAGTTCTCTGTCCATCTTGAACTGAAGAGCACAGAACTGGACACAGTACTCCCAGATATGTCCTCATCAAGGCAGAATAGAGGGGAAGGGCCACCTCAGTTCTAATACACCCCAGAATATCACAGGCTGTCTTGGCCACAAGGCATACTGTTGTTCACCAGGACACCGAGGTCCTTTTCTGCAGAGCAGAAGAAGAGGATCCACGTCATGAATAAATTGCAGAAATATTCGGAAGTAACATTCAATATAATTAGGTCTAGTGTAAATACATCAGTGGTCACTACTGAGAACTCTGAAAGCCCACATAACAGTACAAAGATTTTACTTAGTTTTGAAAATTCACCAGCACAAATTCAGAATAGCTGATTTCTTAGGTAAAATTAATTCCATCTAAATTAGACAGCAGTCAAATGAATGACTTCCTAAATGTGTTTGTATGACTGGCTACAGGATACAGGAACACTGTAAGTTGGGTGTAACTCCTACCTTTGACTCTTTCACCACAGTTAATGGAAAGAAGACTCCATCAGCTTTCAGGCTTACCCTGCAGAGGCATTAGCCAGGTTCACAAAATCTGACTCACCCTGTTGAGGACAAGCACTGCTTTTTTATGGTTTCATATATGCACTAAATACTAATTTTAGGTGGGTAAAAGCCAGACCATCTCTGAAGTCAGAGAAGGTAAAAACCTAGTTCCATTAAAATCAATATCCAATCCAGTCCTGAATGATCTGAACAAAGAGCACAGGTTATTCTCAAAAAGAACTGACTATGCAGCTGCCAAAATCAGAAAAAAAAAATATATATATATATATATATATATATATATATATGTATGTATATATATATCTTAGCTCCAGGAATGAAATAAAATCTATGTCTAACATCAGTGAATTCTGATTGTGTACCAAATGACTTCACTGACTGTGCAACTGAGTGCATGCTCATTGCATACACCTACATAGGATGGTGGGTGTGCTCAGGACCCCTGGTAATAGAGCATAATTTTCCTAATTTGTGTTTGCATGCTGTGTGAAAGAAGTTACATGCATATAAATCCACACACATATAAAGCTGAGGGGGTAAGTATATTTCTAAAGATATTTTAGAAGACCTTTAAATGAGTATTCTGTTTTATTTTTTTACAACATAGGTTGAACCTGGGGAGAGTTTCATCATAACTATAGAAAGCATGTGTTAAAATATAATGGCATCACTGATACAAAAAATGGGCAAATGAATATCGTAGCAATACAGCATCATCTCTTTTTTTCTTGTCAACAGTAATAGAAAAAGTCCTTTCTAAATCAGCCATACTATTAATTCGCAGTTTGTCTCTTTATTTTCTGCCTTTAAAAGAAAATGGGATGCATATGTCAGTGAGGATTACTTTATGCACTTTTGTATCACAAATGGCATTTTTTATTTCTGTGACTTCAGCAGCAGATGCATCAGGACCCAGGGTGAGCAGCATTGTGCAGGCCCCGCCGCCAGCAGATGGCAATCATGCCTTGCAGGTCCTGCATTGCCAACAGGCACCGAACCCTGCACCCCAACTGTGGGATCATTGAGGAGTGAATAGGTGACCCCAGATTACTCTTCCTTCTCTTAAAAAAAAAAGATCCTTTCAAGGAATTATTTTATTCTTTTCCAGTACTTAAGACTTCATTCAAGCATCATGAGGAATCAGATCTATACACTGGTACAGGTACTGCTCAGTGCAAGATGTTTGTCTGGAACAGTGCTTTTTTTTTTTTGCATAACAGCAGCTTTCTGTGAATAACTTGTGGAAGAACCTGGCCTTCCTTCCCAGTTCAGCAGCACCTTTATCCTACTGTTCCCCGTGTTCATCAACACCCTGCTAAGGTAACAAAGATATCAGCTTAAATATCAACAATAATAAATGGAAAACATTTTATAGATAGAAATACACAGTCTTGTGAATTGCAATACGGGATCAAATCAGCTTTATTTTTTTTTTCCTCAAACAAGGTGAGTTTTTCCCCCTGAAGATACAAAGAGGGGCACCATGGAAATTCAACAGCACTGTGCTGCTCTACCAGCTCAATGGCCCCAGCATGGGACAGATCAGGTTAGGGAGGTGCTGCCCAGAGCCCTGTGCTGGGAAAGGGGCTCAGTGCTTAGGGACTGGCTGTTGTGATAAGGATTTAACAGGAAGGCAAACAGAGAAGTCATGTGGACCTACAGATGCCAGCCCATGAAGAAAAACCGAAGGGAAGAGCAGGCAGTCTCATTTCCACTGAGACAATAAACAAAAAGCAATGCACAGTGTTATCTCATTTGGAATTTCAGTAATGTGCTTACAGCGACATTAAAAGGAGTGTTACCTGTTCTAAGAGATTCTGCAGCCTCTCTATTTCACAGTCTATTACAAATTTCTTTTCTTGTCTTCGGTCCAGGTCTTCTAAAAGCCGCCTGTAGCTGGCATCATTGAAATTCTCCACACAGATGGCACTGACTTGCCAGCTATTTTGTCCTGCTTTTTCCATAATAGCTTGAAGTATTGAATAACCTAAAAGAAAAGGATACAACACAAACACACTAGTAACACAATAATTGTTTTTTTGTTTCTGGGTTGTTTTTTTTTTTTGGTTTTTTTTTTCATTAAACAGGAATTGTTCTTAATATTGGCTCCTGTTTGTGTCCCTACCTATGTTATTAGCCACGTTTGTCAGACATTATGTAACTAATGAAAATTACAATTGCTATAATCAGAATTCTTGGAATGATTCTCAGTATTCTGGATGATCCACATATGATTTATACACATGAACTCATCCTATCAACCATTCAGTTTCCCAGATCAGTTTCACACAAACCTATATATCCAGAAATTTCTCGTGATACAACAAAGAAAATATCCAGCTCCACTCATTCACCAGAAAGACTTGTATACTAAAAAAAAGCAGTGTATTATCATTGAGATGCTCTGTTGGTTGCTGCAGGTGTGCACTTTTTTTTGAAAACACTTACGCCAAGCAACTTCTGACGCTTCTCAATACGAATTTACTGTCTCTGCTTTTATACTTATACATAGGAGCAGAAAGGTGTGTAACTGAATTCCTCCATGCAGAAAAAACAGTACCCATTGGCATTCATCAACTCTTGCTGAATGTTTGTGAAGAAGAGTCAGTGGCTATGAGCATGGTGATGTGGGGAGGGTGAGTTTCAGCAGGGGTGATACGGACAGTGGGGCACCCGCACTGGTGCAGATTGTTGAGTGCAGCATGCTGGCTTTTGTTCATTGCTGGTGAAAATGCAAAGCTAGTGGCGGTGACTGTGTTGACAAAATAATGTTGTGCAGCTGAGAATTTGCTCTATCAAACAGCATTATTGTGCTCTTTGTATCTGTTGCAGTGTCCATGGAAATAAATAAGGATGCATTACTTTCAGAGTAACTTCCATGTTGATGCCAGTGAAGATGTGCGAATAAAAATCACACTGATCTATTTTAGAGGTCCTATATAGTTTTAATCAATGTATGCAGAGTGATTAAAGGTCAACAAATGAAGGGCACCATAGAGGCATTAATTATTGCTACTGGCAGGATTATTGCACTTTGTCATTACTATTTGATGCCCCCACTGTCAACTTTGTGGCCATTCACAGGCGAGGAAGGCAGCATCCGCATCCAGGTCTCTGCCTGAACCCCCCAGGGCAGGCTCCCTGCCCACAACCTCCAGCCACTCACATCAATCCCTCTTCTAATTTTTCTCACTGGAGATGTGTATCAGAGAGGCAGGAGAGGAGCTTTTGCCCACACAGGACAGCTTGCACATCTTGCCCTGACTCACCCAAACATTTCCTGAAGCTGGAAGCATGTATTACCCAACTTTAATCTAGAGTAAATGGGGAATTTGTATAAAGCAGGTTGAAGATTGCACACCTCAGATCCAGAGTTAATGTTTAAGAATAATAAGGACATGTATGTTTGTTGACATGGTGATAGAAATGATCCAAATCAAAGAAAGTGCCTTTGTCCAGAATCAAAACACAACCTGATTTTAATTCCTATCACGCTTTTCCCACTAGTTTCAAAAGATTTCACCTTTTCAAACTCTCATGTGGTGATGTGGTTACACATGGTGCCTTCTTTCTCTCTTCCACAGGACAGTCCCATGCTCAGGCACAGGGATCCGCAGCTGTGATTGCAATGCACTTGGAGGCATCACTGCACGTCAGGCTCCCCATGAAAGATACTGCCTGAGATTCCCATTGATTGCAAGAGGGATCTTGTAAGTTCCATTTCAGAAAGAGTATTGTGAGTGTGCAGTTGCTGGAAGACCTACAGGACCACCAAAAACCAGGCTTGCTACCCAGTAAAATAAAATCGGACACTCATTTTTTATCAGAGTATAAACACTAGGGACATACAACACTAATTGTATGGCAAATCCAGGAGCAGTTATTTTCTTACTGGCTCCTATGACAATTGCAGTCCTTGAAGCATTAACTTAATCCACATTTTTATGTAATTTCACTCCCTCTACACACTTAGAAATGATTGTGGTTTTTTTTTTTTTTTTTTCTCCAATTCAGATTACACATTTAAGACAAAAATGCAAACATCTGTAATGAATACATAAATTGTGTAATATATTTTATCTTATAAATTAGACATTCAAGTTTTGAAACAGTGTTTTACCTTAGGAAATACATTCAAATACTTGATGCACTGATTGTTAAAGAATTTCTTTGCTCAGCATATATTTTAACCTTGTGACGGCTATTTTTTTCGAAGAACCATACAGCTTTACTGTTAATTGCTACATAATTAGTCTGCTTTTCCTGTTGCTATATTCAATCTCCTTTTTGCCTGCATTTATCTCTGCAAATCATGATGCAATTCTTTCCCAACCATTGTATTTCTCACTTCATTTCCTATTCATTTCCATATATAGATGTACATTAAAACTACTCCAGTGTTACAGGGGTTCCTGCTTCATTTACACTGTAGCTTTGACTTGGTCTTTGCTACAAAGGCAGTCAACATTTACGTAATTCAGCTTCCTGACACAAATTAACATTTTCTTTGATTCAGAATGAATGGTGTTTGAAAGAGCAACTGACATCGCCTCATTCCCCTCTTAATTCATTTTGACAACTTTACTGAGATGTGTTTTGATCAAACTGGGAGTTTATCCCAGTTTAAAGCATGACAGATATCAGACAAACACATAGAAAAGCTTTTCTTCTACCTTGGATCAAGGTTTGACTTGCCATATTTCATTAGCAACTACCTCCATTTAGGCACTTCAAGCTTCTACAGCTTCTCATCAGTAGCTGGCACTCAGACAAGGGTTTTCATGTTAGTATATCTTTCCTATATAGCATAAAACAGGCAATCTGTAGTAACTGAATACAGCACACATCTTCATGAGATTTGTGGGATTCCTGTGCAGGTAATTCATGGCACCGTTATATACTCAGTGTACAGGAAGAAATTTTAATAAAACATCCTGACAAGGGTGGAGCTTGTGTGGAATGAATAAAGGCAATCACAGGGTCAGCTGGAATCAGAATTACACAAGCAGAGGAAAATCACTATTTGTCAAAATTATTGACTACAGCCAAGTGAAAACAGTTTCACGTAATGCTGCAAATATTTTATATGGCAAAAAAAAAAAAAAAAAAAAAACAAACAAACCCTGACACTAACCCAGGGTAATACTATCAATGCAGAAACATCTGCTTAGATAAAATTCTTAGACTTCAGAGTTGTATTTGCCCAAGTAAAGACAGCAGGCATGAATCTCACAGCCGTGATCTGAGAAGCATTTGTTTCCTGGTTATCTGCTGTTTATTCTCAGTTATGTCACAGACAGATGAGTGATTCATTTTTTGGACATTTAGTGATATGTGTAAATTTTATCCCATGTATTGTGGAATATTATTGCTTTCACAAAAGCAAACTGAGAAAAGAAGCTAACTCCTGCCAGCTGAGCTACACAGTCTTTTTTTTTTTTCACTGAACAATTATTTTAAAAAATGCTTAGGTATACGCCAAGAAACAAAAGAAAAAGAAGCAGTCAGACACATGTAATAACCTTTCCTCACCAACTAATTCAACCTTTAAATCATTAGGAGAAAATGCAAATTACTGGATCCAAACATAACTGGTTGAAGGCTGGAGGTCTTTATCAACAGAATACCTGTCCTTCCAGCAGTTTGATTATTTAAATTAGAAAATCTCTGAATAAGAAAAAACATCGCTGAAATAGTATGGAAACATAGTAGAAGTCTTTCTGAAATGCAAAGATGTTATATGCAAGAATGGCTTCTCCTTTTTTTATGGGGCTGTCATCCTATGGAATTTTCCTTTAATGACCTGGGATGAGAAATCTGCCAACTGCTTTTGTGGGTCACTGATCAAATGCAGACACTATTGACAACTGCTCAATGTCCAGTAATAGCAGCTCCACTTCACTACCCTGGAATCAAGCCTGGGACAGGAAAAGTATGCAAAGAGCAGAACCATCAGCAGCTCCATCAGGTTGATCAGAGCCCCATCTAGACTGACCTTCAATGTCTCCAGGCACAGGGCACCCACCACATCTCTGGGCAACCTGTGCCAGTGCCTCACCACCCTTTACTGTACAAAAAGTTCCTCATGTTCAATGTAAATCTCCCCTCTTGAGGTTTGAAACCTTGTCCTGTCACATCAGACCTTGCTAAAGTGTCTGTCCCCTTCTTTGTTACTGCCCCACTTTCAGGTACTGAAAGACCACTCTCAGGTCTCCCCGAACCCTTCTCTTTTCCAGGCTGAAGAGCCCTAGCTCTCTCAGCCTATTTACTTCTGTTTTATGGTGAGATGGAATTGTAGTAATCTGACACTCTACTACTGTTTTCCAAATGGATACCCAATAATTGACCTGTTGAAAAACAAAAAGAAACACAAAGAGTTGTTTTTCTCTTTTCTTGTAAAATCCCACCAAAAAACGCTTAACCCCCTGAATTTTCGTACTAGGAACTACACTACACCTAAGTACCTTACAACAAAACCTCATATGTTTTTAACCCTACTTCCCCCGTTCCTCATTGCATAGGTGTATTTTACTCTGTAAAATACATCAGCTATAGAGAAATGCCAGGTGTGGACCTGGTCTTATGTCTGTTTAATGAATTATCAGTAGTTCTTCTAAGACAATTACAGATACTGGCTGGAGAACAATGTAAAGCACATTATAAGTGCATGAATTTGGGAGCCCAGACTTTCTCCTTGCCAGTACTGCATGGCCACTGTCAGTCTCTTTACCTTTCCTTCCCCTTCTCTCCAAGAAGCTGAAATCTTGAGTCATGTTTTTTCAATTTTAGGAGTTCAATCGTCCTTCAGGTGTTTTTATTTGTCTTCTTCTGCACCAGATATGCTTACCCCCATTCAATTTTATTTCAGTAGTCAGTGACTTCATTTTATTTATTTCCATTTAAATGAAAAGGAAAATCTGATATCTAAATCTTCTCCGTGTGTTCAGAATAAACTGAAGCTATCAGATAAACATTTCTTGATCTTTTTTCCTGCCAGAAGGCACATGGTTGGCTTGTTTCCTTTTCTGTCCCCTTTTCTTTTGCCTTCTTGCTTGTTTGCTTTCACCAGAAATATTTCAGTGATCAATTACAGAGTTATAATTAGAATTCCAATAATTTTCATCTTCCAGAAACCTTTTAATTCTGGGAAACCTTTTCCACTGTCCCTCTAAGTGAATGCAGTTGTTGCTGATGGGTTTGTCAGGAGACAGCTAGCAAAGTGTCCTCTTTCTCTGAAGAACAGCACCCCAGTAATAAATCATGGTGTGGGATTATGGGTCAGAAAATAACTTAGTATTAATTTTCTATGATGCACAGGGCACACTGTTTATGTATTACTACTGCTCTTTTCTCTGCCAGGCAATCTGACGACAGCGACTGACACGAGTTAGCAGGGTAATGCACTTAGGAACAACATAAGCAGTGTATTTCTGTTATGGCCCAAGGAGTAGAAGATAGCTCTACATAACACAGATTTTTTCAAAACAGACATTACATACTGCACATTACTGAATTGCAAATATATTTTTTTCTGGTCCAGGTAACTTCATCAGGAACAGATTCTGTTCCAGAAATTATCTATGATCCCTACAGCAACGGAGGCTTTGATGCTAGTGGTATTTTATGAAAGTGACTTCAGTCTGATGGAATTCATATGAGGATCAGTGAAAGAAAGGCATTTGTTATAAATTCAACAAACAGCAAAAGTGGAGAATAAATGAGCAAATCATTTGGTATGGATAAGCCAATATACTTGACCATCAGGATTGGATTCCTGTCACTTAAAACTAGCTCTCTATAAAGAAGGTGTCTAAGTTAATCATTCAGGCTTCCACAGCAGAGATGGATCCCCCATGAAAACAAACAAACAAACAAACAAACAAACAAAAATTTTTTGTCTTAGATATTTATCTCAGATGTGATTTTCTGCTTCTACAGAAAAGGAGTCTGGATATGAGGCTTAGTGAAAACACCTGCCATTTATACAGCCAAACCTTGGCAAGATTAATCCTGACACAAAACTGATGAAACCCATACAAATAATATATAGTATGAATGATGCATGATTGTACTGAATCTGTTCATCCAGCAACTACAAACACCCACATTCAATTGTATTTTAGTTTTTCCTCATTACAGTTGATATCTTCTTATTAACACATTATTTTGTTTAATTATTATTTTTTTAATATATTTTTGCTCAGTAGCTAAGCTATTTTCCTTCCTGAGCTAAGATTTATAAGCTCAGGTATACAACTTTTGACACATGATTACTCATTCACATGATTGACCTTCTCCACATTTAAGCTGCAGCCAGATCACTCAACACAAAGAATGTACAAACTGCTTAAGTCAGATGCCAGAGTGAAAGCTACAACTAGAAGTGTGTTCTGAGTCGTTCTCAGCTCTAATTCACTGAACTGACAGAAAGATTGGAAAATAAGACAGAGAGCTCAAGAAACAATCCCATCTATTCCTCTCTATCCCTCCATCCCCAAAGACAGATAAATTATATTTAAATCAGTCTAGACAGGTATCTTTGTTTGTCCTTAAAAACCTCTAAAGAGGATTCTGTAGCTTCCTAGGTAATATATTCATTGCTTAATTATCCTTATCACTAGGAGATGTTTCCTAAAGTCAAACTTAAATCTCCCCTGGCACATTTTAAAGCCACTCATTTCTGTCCTATCCCAGTAGACGTGGAAAATGGTTTGTTCCCTTCTTTAAAGCAATCCTTCACATAACTGAAGATGGCTGTTTCACTCCTTTCCTGCCCGCTTTTCTCTTGCTGAAATATGGTTTTCAGGTTTTTCTTGTGGAACATATTTTAGTCTAGATTCTGGCTATCTTCTTTCCTCAGGATTTTCTGCAATTGATCTATATCTTTCTTGAAGTGCAGTGCTGAAAATTCTATATATTTTAAACACACATTTCTAAGTAGACACAGACCTTACACTTTTTTATTATCTGAAAATTTAAGTAAATATTTTCCATATTTTTTCCTCTAAGCCATTAACAGCCTGCAAAAAAATGAAGCCAAAATGGGTCACCACCTAATAACCCCTTATTTAACAGTGAACCTCATTCACATTTTTCTGAGTCCAAGTGTGATGATTATTTAGTCATATTCTGGAAATTTAATTGAGACAAAATTTCCTTATCTTATTTATAAAAAAAAACCATTTAAACTATGTAAAAATTCCTACTAGAATGAGACACACACACACATACATATTTTAAATTATATAAAATCTGCTACTTTGTAAAAGAAGGAAATGTGTTTGATACAGCATAACTTGCTCCCAATAAATCCAGGTCGGCGTTTATTTAGCTTTCCAAATTCTATGTAGTTTCAATTATATCTGTTATATTACATATGTTCTATACGTATGTTATGTCATGATGTAGGTTAGGAACTATGTCACCATTACTGTCAGTGATCAGGATAATTTTATTACATATGGAGCCGAAATGAAACTATGGAAACAATGGATCCCACTTAGCCATTGTCTCTACTGCTGTTTGCTTCATGGTTTTCAGAATATATAATGACAAAGGAGTTTACCCTTATGATATGAGTTTATGCGTCTCAGTTCCCTAATATCTATGACCTTGAATAACTTCTTGGTATTGTAAACACCTCTAACACAAGCTCTATCAGTTGTCTGTGGTCAGACTTCTTTCTCTCTCTCAGTGTTGCAGAGCGCAGTGCATGTATAACTTCAGCTGATGTAATAATTTTCTTTTCCAGAGGAGGACTTAAGAAACAGCATTAATATATTTCAACCACAAACTTTTTTCCAGAAAAGTCTGAAGAGAAAGAACAGCATGCAGGTTACATGTGTTCAGCAAATACATGGGAGGTGGCCTGGCTTACTCTATATGGAAATTCAAAGGTTCAGGCAATGTCAAATCCCATTTGTGCTGAACCCACTCTGCAGCAAAATGTTCCCCTTCTTTGCATTTCACTCTTCACCTTCCATATGGAATACACTGTAAAGGTTTTTCATCAAAATACCAAGCGATAAAGAAGAGGGAAAAGTTGAGAGAAACTGCAGAAAAATCCTGGTTCTGAAGACACTCTGACAGCTGGCCTCTTGCTCTCCTAACTTCCAGATAGCATTATCATTCCCACTTCACTAAATGACTTCAAAGGAAAACTGTAGCACCAAGAACAATAACCTTTCTTAAGACTATATACAAAGAAATGAACACATCTGAGCGTAGTTACAAATGCATGCCAAGCACTATCATGTGTACTGTAAGCATTTTATATTTTCTTTCCTTGACCTATGCCAAAAGGTTCAGCTAGAATTAAATTAGGTAAGAAGTGTTTAGCTCCTCTGAAATTTACAAATAGCAAGGAAGAAAATTTCTTGAATTGTAGCAAATTCTTACCATAAAACTTTGAACACTAAACCAGAATTTATGTAACTACAGAGTTATAAGAAAAATGCAAGTCTTGGACTGAAACAATTAACATCCACACTAAGAAATATTCATTGAAAGACAGAGGCAATTTTAATTCTACCTTTTACCTTTTTACCTTTTACCCTAATTCTCTTGTATTTAATTTAAACAACAACAAAAGAACAACATCGCTGGAAGAGAGGCTTTAACATTTTGACCCTATTTTAGTTATATTTTGACTGAAATAAGTCTGTTATAAGTCTGTTGTATGATTTCTTTTAAACAGACAGATCATAATTTTACCAAAAGTTGGTAGCAAAACACTAACCAAGCGATTAACTATTTGAAGATAAGTCTCATGACTGATGATTTTCTTCTGATTCATAAAATCAACTCTTCTATCTTCTGTTGTAGACCACAATTAAGACACAACTCTCTTTTTGGACTGGAGCAACAATTCAGGAGATCTCCGAAGATTTCATATAGTGGCTTTTACTGAAGTGTAATGACATTAAATAATTTTGCACCTTCCAGGCACTTCAGCTGAGGCACTGCAAGTTTCACGCTCAAGTAAATTCTGAAAATAGTGTAGTATCCATCTTCTCCCAAAAGAAAAAAATCTTACATGGAAATGAACAAACAGAGGTTTGGTTCTGCTCCTTCTGCCTTCACTCTTTCCTCCGAAAAGAAGCAATGAGGCAAAATGCACTTAATAATATTCCCTAATTTGAATGTCTTTGCAGCTCTTGCTTTACAGTCATAGACACACAGATCTGAGCTGTTCATTTGATGACATATGATAGCTAAGGAAACATCTAGCTACTTGAGGGAGACACGGGGAAGAGGAAGGCAAGAATTATATGATTTTCACACTGAACACTACTTCTACATGACTAAACTTCTTTTTTAAGTCCACATTATAAAAAATAATGGTAAAATATTTGACAGAGTTCAGAGAAACAAATCAGAATGATTTGAGGCAAATATGTAAAACGTGCCTTGGAGTAAGAGACTTAGAGAAGGATTTCTCCTACCTAACAGTTACATTGCTAAGCCTATGCCAATTACTCTGGCCTCCTTCAGCCAGCAGTAGGGGGAAAACAGGCCCCTTCGGAAGGCAATTAACAAAACATCTTAACGTCTACCACACTATCCTCAGGGGAGAAGAGATTTTCCTTTTCTCTCTATTGACTATGGAGGCAGTTTACTCAGGCTAAGATGTTTCATTCTTTTTAATACTTTAAACTACCTTTAACTAGTTGGATATGTGCATAAGAAATGTTGCTATTGAGAATAAAATGAAAACTATTAACAGTGAAAAAGATTTTTAACCATAAGCCATTATACAGAAGTTGCTCCAGATTCTCTGCCCTTTGATGCCTGAGTGACTTTCTGAAAGATATGTTTTATTCTCAGGCACTTTATTAGACTGCAGGTTGTGGAACTTTTATGATGGAAATAAGTACAGCTAACAGAAGAGAGCTATGCCCACCACAAACACTCCTTCTAAGTTCTTCTGTTTTATTAACTTACATATGAAGGCACAACTTTTCATTTAAGTAGAATTAAAAGTTAGGTTACTTTTACACTTCTCTTACAGAGGTTGGGCAGCTTCACATAGGTTTCCTTTGATTATTCTGAGGAAGGGATTTGCATACAATTACAGAGACAATTTCAGCTCCTAGCAAGAACAAACACAGGATGAAGTACTCACTATATGATTAGACTAATTTATTACATCCCACTGAGGCAAGCTATATTCCAAGAAGTAATCATAAACTCATGTTCAAAGCTCTGGTAGAACGAATATATTTAACAATTCAAATTAAATTTCAGCTGTAGGAACTGACATTTAGTGGGAAACACAGAAATAGGCAAGGTATAATGACAAAGATAACAGGTGAAAGAATACAGACATTAAAAGCTGTGAATGGTTTGTCTGAAAACAAGCCGGGACAGAAAATTGTAATACAATCCTGGCAAGTTTCTGCTATTAAACATATGTTGATCTGGACTTTGGTTAGTTTTAACTGACCTTGGTATTAATGTTTGAAAATGAACACAGTGACCAGTCAGAAACTGCTCCATAAAAGTTAAGTGCCTGTGACATTTCATTATCCAATGGCACTTACACTGACCATTCTGAAAGTAAACAGCCTTAAGGATTTTGTTCATTTTAGAGCTGGGTATTTTCCTTCCCCTGAACAGGTGTTTGTTCACTGAAAAGTGCACTCTGGTGACATCCGAAATCTTAATGAAAATGAGGGAGGTTTTCTGACTGGCCAAATGAAAATGGCCAATGAAAAAAAAAAAAAGAGTGGAAAGAACATGTAATAAAAATTGACATTTCTCAACTATTCCAGTTTAGGACATCTCTGTGAATAAAGAAAAAAAAAAGGCATAATTTGGTACCTGCTTAATTGTGACCCAGAAAAGCACTGGTAGCAAAACACTCTCCCTCTGTGCAGTGTGGTACAAACAGTATTCATCAGAGTGGGAAACTTTAATTGCACACTTCAGTTGTTAAGCATTTCGTAAAAGAATACCCAAAAAAGCTGCAGAGCATCTGTGAACTGGATGCAAAAACTTCAAGTGGAGAATAAAATAAAAAAAGAGAGACTTCGTGTACATGAGAGCAATGAGAATTGAGAATCCAGTCGTACTCAACAGATATGTAATACCTCATAAGTCCAAGAGTATATGTCTGCAACTTTAGACTGTAAAATTTAAGTTGAAAATAGTAAATAATGTCTAATGAAAATAAAATATCAAATAAGATCTGATTTCAGCTGCCCTCTCTCCAAACTTTGTGATTCTCACTGCTGTGCTTTTATATTAGTATCTATTGTCAAAAATACTGTAGGAGATGATAATCACCTATGAATACAATGCCGTTAAACGCATCTTGAGTGTCCTTATAAGCTGCTGACTTTAGGCTTATTGCTGAAAAAATGCTGTGAAAAAAACAAAACAAAACCGCCCAGTAATATTTTCTATATTCTTTGGCCTCTGATCTCACTCACTGCCCTTTTCAATGCGGCTGATGTGACAAGATACTAATTCATAACAGAAAGCCTTAAATGCTATAAATTACCTCAACTGTCTTATTTTACTCAAGAGATACAACACAGATTTTTTTTCCACCCTGCTTAATGCATGATGTCCAGTATTTTCAACCTGAGGGCTGAGACATTATTCCAGAAAGGTCAGTGGGCTATGACTAATACTGGAGGGCATTTTCTTTGGTAGCAGCAAGGAAAAGGGAAGACTCCACACATAGCTCATTCACTGGGGATGCTCAAGAGTCTTCAGCAGACCAAGCTGCAGCTATAAGGCTCCATGTATATTCCACATCAGATTCTGGTTGTATTATTGACTCTTCCTCCATGGAGATGTCTGCCCTGAGGCCAGGCTCCCCTGGGCTGGAGCTACTCTGGAGCATGTTGTGAGCATCTCCCAGGGGTGTTCACGACAGCCACAATGAAGAGATTTTTCTTTAATTTAATAAAGAAAACATCAAACCATCTGTTTATTGAAAAATATTCGAGTGCATATCAGTTGTACTTATGCTCAATATTTTATTTATGATGGCATCTTTCCCTGTGTACCACTGAATTAAATAGTGAAAAAACCATAGTGGCTTAGCAAAGAATGCATTTTAAGCAAGCAGAAAGGTTGTAATTACCTGGTAGATACTTCTTAAAGGTTTTATCTCTGTCTGAAAATGTTAATATTCACTTTCATCTCCATGGTGGTTTAAATAAACAAGTCCTCTTTCAGCGAGAGTCTATTGGCAATTCATTTTTAAGATTAAAAAGGTTATTCTGATCCTGAGACAACTATCAGGAAATACGAGAAAGGCCTGTAAAATACACTCTATGATAGAGAACGCAGATAAAATTTGTAGGCTCCCTGCTAGGAATAAGTGTTTGTATTTATATCAGTAATGTGCTCAGAGGTCTTATTATCCAAAACATTTACAGAAAAAAGCTCAGAAAAGACTTTGTACTTAAATATACTATGACAACAGGCAATTCTGCCACCTTTATTTTTTCTTCTTCTTCTTTTTTTTTTTTTTTTAATTAGGTCACAAGAAATTTCGAAAGTATTTTTCATTTCTGTTTAAAAGAAAAAAAAATGTTCTCATCTGAATATTCAGTAATTTATTCTAAATATGATGGGCAAAAACCTTGCAATATAACACAAATTACACAAATATTTTCTTTCTTATATAAATATTTGTTATTTATATATTCAGGAGTCAGTGATTTAGCTAACCTTGTAAGTATTTTCCTTTCTGTCATTCCTTTGCAACTTTATAGGTGAATCACTGCATGATCCATATTCTAAGTTGAATTTTCACAGAATAAGAACTAGAAGAATGCTGCTTTTTGTTAGGATTACTTGTGAATGGTAGGACAAATTCTGTTGCATAACTCATAAAATATTGGTATTGACCTTAGATAGAAGTGCTCAGGGGAGAAGAAAAGGATCCAATATTTGAAATCTCATGTAGTGAAAATTTGAGAGCATTTAATTCCAAATCCCATTTAGTACATAGACTAGATTTTAAACATAGAACTAATTCTATCCCAGGTAAAAAATGTAATTGACAAAGAAAAGAAGTTAAAGGTAACAAAGAAGCAGCTAAGAAAATGAAACCCCAGGATACAGGCAAGAATGTTGCAGATGAACTTGGGTAATACACACAGTAAATTACAGTCTAGATCAGAGCTGATGGTTTATGCTTAATTTAAATCCTTCACTCATATACCTTTTTTTTTTTTTTTTTTTTTTTCCCAGAAATAGGAATTTTTCACAGTTCAGACTGAATGTCCAGCTACTCTGTGCAACTTTTTCTTGTGAAACTTTCATACAGACTCAGTTTCACGATGGTGAGAAGATATGGCAGAATTTTGGCATGTCAAAACCATGGTCCTAGAAGCTACTGCATATGTTGTCGGATCATTTTCAAGAGATGCTTTCAAGAAAGCAGCAGATTTTGATCCTTAAATGCCATGCCTTGTTTGAAAATGGAACACTTAAAACATGACCGAATATATTTTATCATATTTTAAACATATTTTTTTCTTTTTAATATGCATGACAGTTTTGACTGTTTGCTGTTAGCTTGCCATTATGTCAATATTAGTTATTTCCTAGCAGAGGAGAAGTAAATGGATAAAGTGCAGGACAGAACAATGGACTTGTCAATGATCTATGGGCTGGTTTAGCCCAGTTCCATGATGACCCATGCCCCAGGTAAGGGGAGGGGGAAAAGGGAAAAAGGAAAATGGAAACGGGCCTAAAAATGAAACAGCGGCAACAAGGAGGGAAGCTAATTTACTAAAAAAATATCGGAATGCAAAATAATATAATACAATATATAAAATGGGAGAGAGAGAGAGTGTCCAAAAACCTTACACTAGCCGTAAAGGCAAGAGAGCTAGGGAGCACCTGCTGCTGGGCCAATCTGAAATGGAAAAAAACCTATGTCTCATGACAAGTGAACAGTTTTTATCTTTTCCTCTGAGCAGAAAAAGGAAAAACACAGAGCAATGCAAGGTCCTCTGTGGTACGTAGTTCTCTTCTGAGAACTACGGATGATCCACAGAACTGGAGTATTAACTCTTCAACTCCCAATGTACTACATGATATTATGATGTGGAATACCCATAACAAAAATCATAAAACAATGACAGGACTGCAATAGCAAAATCTCTTTTCTACTATGGAACTATCTCAGCCACTTTGTATCTGAGACAATCAATATCTGGGTAAGAAATAAAATTTCAAAAAACTATCATGCTAATAAACACTACAAAACATTTGCCAGTGAGATGTTAGGATTTATTAAGGATAACTTGCAGTAAGCTGACATTTAAACATTCAGTTTGAATAGGAACTTTCTCTGTGGATACAATAACTTGCTCCGAGCATGCTCCAAGGTTGTACGTCTACTAAAACCCCTAAGGAATTGAACTTGTGATCTCATGTCTGGTACGAAAAAAAGGTCTTTACAGTACAATATAGTAATACGAAAATCTGAAAGCTACACTGTTCTTTAAATTCCTTATTATACATAGTTAACTAACAGCAACAGTTTTATATTGCTTCCTTGGCACTCCAAAGTTTTTCTGTCCTACAGACTAATTATGATGGAAATGTTAGAGTCAGCTACTGATATCCTGCCTTGATGCATTTGAGATGTGAAATTAAAATCAGGAAAGCATTTAACCTTCCTACATAAAGAAAACCTGTGTCAAACCCTATGTAGTCCTTGGGAACTTACATCTACATAGTGAGAAGTGGCCTAAGAATCAGCTTTTTTACAGTAACTAGAATGATAGCAAAGACATATCTAAAATGCTAGTTCCTATAAATGTCGCAGTCCAAATTCCATGACAGTACAAGACACATGTGCGGGATAAACTGACAAAGTAGGACTTAAAATAAATAGACTATAAATTTATAAGGTACTGACAGTCACTTGAAATACCTGAACGTACTTAAAATTAAATTTTATACTAGATTGGTATTCTGTGGGTTTGCAGAATGCCTAGATTTATCTGCAAAATGGAAAGGAAAAATTATCAGGAAATGAAGAATTCAGAACAGGAGATATTATGGGCATATCCTAAGAAAAAGCATTATCAGATTTGCTTTTTCTAATATTTCTCCTTTTGTCTTTTCAGAATTCTCAATCTATCTCCATGTTGGACTCTCCTTGAACACCAAATCCATGCAGAATTAGAGTACTTCATAGCATTTACTGGGGTTTATAGACACATCAGTGAAACTACAGATCAGTTGACTTACTGGTACATCTGCTTAATTGCTTTACAGTGACATTTTCTTACTTAAATGCTTTCTTTCAGCAAAAACTAAGAGTTACATCACTAACTTATCCACAAGAAAATGTAAAAATGATATCGAAAGTGGACAACAGATTGGGAAATAACCCTACATTCAAATTCTGAACACTATGGAAAAGGACACTTAAAATCACACTCAGTAATTTCCTCCTCATTTCTCAGAGAACAGAATGCCAAGCCACTCCAAGTGCATAGCCACTCCATGGCTGAGATTAAGAATTAACTAAAGATTGCAGTAATCAAGTTCAAAGATACTGATGATAATCACATAAAAACTGTGACTGCTCCTCATTATGTGGCACAGGTTTATCACCTTGAGTTAAAACCTCTTCCAATTCTCTAGAGAGTTATTATTGTTGTTCTTGCTCACACTGAAATATGCTCAGTGATGAAATGGAATTAAGCCTTTTTATGCTATTTAGTCCCACATCATCACTACCAATTCAATAGAGAGTTTTGTCTGGTGCTTCTGCTTGCAATCTCATAAACACACATTGTCAGCATCAGCGTATAGCTGAGTCCAATCTCATGGCCCAGGCCTTCTTGAATACCAGCTGCATGCTCTCTACAATTTCCCTGTACGTATGCCTTCTTATCCCACTCCCCATCCCATTTGGACATGCACACTTTGTGAACTAAAAAATATGAACCTAAAAGTAGATTGTATGCATATTCCCAGTGAAACAAAAAAATTAGAGCAATCTTACTGCAGACATTCAGTCAATTACATTCAAGTTAAAAATAAAGTCTGTGAGGTAGAACATGAATTTGAAAGGGCTTTCTGCTGATAAACTGTTTGTTTGTTTTTATGCAAGTGCATTTCGCTTGTATGAAAGTCAGGGTTTTTTTGTTCAACAAGTAAAACATAATACCCCATAGGAACAGCAAGAGGTCTTCCTGAAGATATTGGTATAATATTGGAGATAGGAAAAAATCTGAAGGGAAATGAACTCATTTCCTAAGAACCCTGTCAAAGACTGCCATATCTAACGAAGGAGCAGAGATATTTGACCCCAGCAAGTAGAACAACTTCTCTCCAGACAGCAAAACATAATATTTCTTATTTATTTATTTATTATTATTATTTATTATTACATCCTATTTATTATTACTGAAAATTTGATGCTAAAAAGTGTTTTCATCCATCAAAAAACATTACTGTTACTAGTTAACAAATTATTAAACATCTCTGTTCTCTCTCTGTATACTTCCAGATATGGTATCCTTCCCAATAGTATGCATATCGTTTTTAAAGTCAACACTGCAGTAACAAGCACACAATATTAGAATAACACACATTTTCTCCTTGAAGCTCTGAAAGTTGATATATCACCTGAACAAAATATAAGACTGGAATCATCAATGGGCCTCTTAAAGGTGCTTCAATCTTTCCTCCATAAAACTCATTCAGTGTCTCTTTCATAAATTTCTTCATTTTTTCTTAATGATATTTTGATTTCCAATATACATTCACTAATATGTTTAGGCCTTGCTATACTGTTTTGTGCTTGATTCAACCCTATACTTTAGCTTGAACAATTCCATTTTCTCCATTACTTTTTTAACATATTTATATAAACTAATTACTTTTCATCTACAGATGAGAGTTCTTACAGGTTATGCATAGCAATGAATACCTTTCTCAAAATGCCTCTTTCTTGAATAGGGGCTACAAAATTTGCCATGGGTTTAATTGTTGTGTGCCCCTGGAGAATGTCTTATTCTTCCTCTCTCCTGGGATAAATGACCTTAAATATGAACCAGCAGTGTGCCCTCACATGGGCCCTCACATGAGCCTCAGTGTGCCCTCACATGGGCTGCATCAGGCAGTGAAATGCCAACAGATAAGTGATCCTTCCCTTCTGCCTTGGTGAGTCCGATTTGGAATGCTGTGTCCAGGGCTGGGCCGCCCAGTACAAGGGAGACATGAGCATGCTGCTGAGTCAGAAAATGGCCACAAAGGTGATTAAGGGACTGGAACATCTATCTTATGAAGAGGTCATGAAGAAGCTCAAACTGTTCAGCCTGGAGATCTTATCAATTTGTATAAATATCTGACGGGAGTAAAGAAGTTGGAAACAGATAACCCATAGACGACAAAAAGCAACAGAAATAAACTAAAATTCAGGAAATTCCATTTAAACATGAGAAACAGCTTTTCCTGAGGAGATGGTTAAATGCTGGAAAAGCCTGGTCAGAATGTTGATAGAGTTTCTCTCCTTAGACACACATAAACCATGCCTGAACACAGTTTTGGTTAACCTGCTCTAAGTAACACTTATTTGAGAAAGGATTAATTGGATTAATTGATATCCAGACATGCATTCCCACCTCAACTATTCTGTGATTTTGTTGTTAGTTTTTACCACAGAATCACAGAACTGTAGGAGTTGGAAAGGACCTGCAGAGATCATCGAGTCCAGGCCCCCTGCCAAAGCAGCTCCCAGCCCAGGTTGCACAAGTAGGCATCCAGGCAGGTCTTGAATGTCTCTAGAGAAGGAGACTCCATCACCCCTCTGTGCAGCCTGTGCCAGTGCTCTGTCACCCTCACTGTGAAGAAGTTCCCATGAAAATTTGTGTGGAACTTCCTATGCATCAGTTTGTGGCCAATTTCCCTTGTCCTATTGCCACACCCTACAGAGAAGAGTCCAGCCTCATCCCTTTGCCTCTTCTCCTTTGATGTTGTGGATCAGATCCCCTCTGAGTCTTTTTTAAAGGCTGATTAGACCCAGGTCTCTTAGCCTTTCCTCATAAGAGAGGTGTTTCATGTCCTTTATCATCTTTGTAGCCCTACACTGGACTCTTTCCAGGAGTTCCCTGTCTTTTTTTTACTGGGGAGCCCAGATCTGGACACAGTACTCCAGGTGAGGCCTCACCTGGGCAGAGCAGAGGGGAAGGATCACCCTCCTTGAGCTGCTGGCCATGCTCTTTTTAATGCACCCCAGGATCCCATTGGCCTTCTTGGCCACCAGGACACAGTGCTGGCTCACAGCCAGCCTGTCATCTACCAGGACACCCAGGTCCCTCTCCTCAGAGCTCCTCTCAAGAAATCACAGAAAAATTCAATGAATTGCAGCGATTTGATCTCAGATTTCACATTAGGAGACAGAATCTTTAATCCATATGTAAATAATCTAGTGGATCTCCAGATTATCTCTGTGTTCAGCATGTTTAATAAATGTCCCAGATCACTTCCTTTCTTCCTGGATTAATGGAGTTCTCCCTTCCTCATCTGCCTTCCATTCCCTAGAGTGGAGGAAAATGCAAAGGAAGAAGTGTGCCCTTTGTACAGTCTGGAACAAAGTGAAGCCATTCTGCCAAAATTAACTAACACCATTATCTCTCTGAGAATTTCTTCTAGCTCTTTCAACAAATTAGGAACTGTATTTTAAGAGGTCACATTGCTGCTCTTCTTGATCTTGATCTAAGTTTTATTTTGGAGTTAGTGGGATTAGCGATCTCTTCTTAGAATGCCTCTTCACAGTATATTCCTACAATGCTCTCCGATGTATAAGACTGTAGCGTAAAAATACACAAAAAATACTGCAGGCAAAGGTCTGAACAGGAGATAGTAACAGACAGGCAGGAAGTTGCCTAAATATGTTAATTAATTAGAAAAGGTTTATCATGATTAGGACTATTTACAGGAATATATTTTTTAAATCACAAATTACTTTTGTACCATTGAGAAAATAAGCAAAATAATCATAAAGAGTTATGCATAAGTATTTAAATAACTTAACCAAGCATAACATCTCATGAGATAATTGTATTTTACAGCACTTTGAACCAAGACTGGTAGCCAAGTAAGTGGTACCTCAGTTCTCCAGAGGTGCAATACCCTCACGAGAACTAAAAGAACCTCAGATTTCTCTCTCTGTATGATTTGAAAAATGTTCTAGTACATGGGGAAAAAAAAAAAAAAAGCTACTGAAGAAGAAAAAAGATGAAATGTGGAGAGCAAAAAGCTGAATAGTAGTTTCCAGAGAATGACTGAGCATCATAGATTGCCCACAATAATTTGCCACCATTTAAAATGTTTTGTAATAATGAAAAATTGATTAAAAATACATTTAGATATCATTTTTTGGTGGAAAAAGGCATGAGTCTTGCATGAGAAATATTTGCCTGTCCAATCTCCAATATTTCTAATAAAGATGCCTACTATTATATCTAATTAAGATACCTTCTAAAGTAAGCACTAAAGATGAGGAAACACCATTCTCCTTAGTCCCCTTAGGGGCTGAAACTTGAAAGATTTCATACAGTATCATAATAAACCTGCTATTGCTAAGTAGTAGGCACATCGGTTTGAGTTTTGAGAAAAAGCACCACAAGGCAGGGAGGAGATCAAAATATAAAAAATAATTACTGAAAAGAGCCTGAAAAAGAGAGGAAATAAGTTCATTTTGAAATTAAGTGCTTAATTAATACACAGGAGAATATTGTAATAGACTTAATATAAACTACTGCAATCTTTCCAATATAGTTCTTTGGGGAATGAGAGGGTAAAAAAATCAGTGACGTTTATGATAGTTCCATTACCAGTACTAAATTTCTTCCCTTATCTAACTTCTAAATTCTAAATGTTAAATAAGATCACAATATAAACAATAAAATTATACTCCATTAGACTGACTAGATTTAAATATTTACTTCCCAAAAAGGCCTCTTAGAACACAAAGACCAGAATCATAAAGCATCAAAAAATTCCATGGAATTCAACAGAAATTATGTGTTGAAGTGCATTTGCAAGTCTGGTCTTTTTTAACTGAAACAAATCCTGTATATGTTCTTTCTAGTAGGAAGTTAGAAAACTATATTGCTCTTCTTTGGGGAAAGATTATTTGGGGAAGTAAGACAGAAAATCTCTTTAACCTCCATTTATTGTGGCTTCCCAGGATCATGGCAGCTCCATGCCTCCATTCATTAACATCAGAACTACTGATGAAATTAAAGCTAGATATATGCTATCAAAATGAGTTCATGTGGAATCTAAGTCTTCAGTTTATCTCTAGAACTGTTACCAATAATTTTGTGCATATTTGCTTTCACAGAGTCACAGAATCACAGAATAACTTAGACTGGAGGAGACCTCCGTAGGCCATCCAGTTCCATGTTCTGCTCAGAGCAAGGTCAATTACACCAGATTGCTCAAGGTATGTCCAGCTAAATTTTTAACATTTACATTTTGATGAATAATCTAGAACATATCTGGGCAATCTGTCTTGGTGCTTCACCACCTTTAGAAAATTTTTGAATGGTTTTCCCTAATATGGAGTGAGAAAATCTATTGCTGCAACTTTTAAATGCTGCCTCCTCTCCTCTTGCTGAGCAAAGACTCTAGATCCTTTTACATCTTCCCATCAGACAGCTCCAAATTAAGAAAAAAGATCCAAAAGTCTCTTAATGACTTAATTAGGCAGTATGTTACAGGTTATTATTACTGTACCACCCATTCTTCCTCATCTGTCCTCTGCTACTGAATACCATGCTCTGGGCCATTTTGCACTGTCTACAGGCAGCTACCACACATTGCAGTTTGTTTGTTTGACCGGAGCACAGGTTCTGCTCCTCAACATCCCAGTCCATCCTTCCTGAAAAGCATGTGTTCGTTCTCTGCTCTGCACCTGTACAGTGATCCATCTCATCACTCTATGTAATTCCATACATGGTCCCAGCTCAGTAGCTGTACGGGGACATCCTGCCTGTTTATTCCCCATGAGATCACATTTGGGCACAGACACTTGTGATGGTACTATAAACACTGCACTTCCACCAGGAAAGAGCATGTTGCATTTAGATGCAACAGTTCAGACTAGAAATCAAAGTTATCTAAGTTTTGTGTCATTGGAACACAAGCGTGCCTAAAATTATTACCACTGTTCTTTGTTTTCTTCTCCCTCATCACTTACTTAAAATAAGTCAGGGTAATTTAGCTTATGTTTTTGACGTCAATTTTTAGAGTAAAGCAAGGCACCATGATCAAGTTCCAGAAATTTCATGCTTCTAAAAAAAGTACTATAACACAAATACTGAACAAATATTAACTACTGTGCCATAAATAACAAGTACTGTTGGAATTTTGAAGCATCAGAACTACGAAAACTGCATTTGTGTCTGATCTCATTCACTGTTTGCTTTATATTCTTATCAGAAACATATTATTTTGCAACATTCATTTGAGTATTCTCTTATTCCTGATATGGAATAAAGTAAAGAATTTGAATACTCATCTGATTGGAATGGTGGATTTTTTTTCCCCTATATTAAAAAGACTAATAATAGGGTAAGATTCAAAATGTCAAAAATTGCATTATTTATATTCCATTTTCTCTTTATTTCCCCATTAATTTCTCTCTTTTCATTTCAAGGCATTAAAAGTCATATTAAATGATCAGCAGTCAATGCAGTATGTCTCTAGTCTTGCATTAGCTCACACAGTGGGCCTGATAAATTGGTTATGATTTCAGGACTTTATATAGCTCTCATTATCTTTTTCTGCAACAAAGGAGGTTTAGAAAAGCAACATCTGTCCCCTTGCATATTATACTCTAAATGTAATATAAACCAGTTATTTTAGCACTTACCTATACAATTAGGGGAACAAAGTCCTTAACAGAAAAATTTTTCTCATTTTTTTTTCCAATATTGTTTCATTCATTTTTGACATACGTAATTTTTCCTCTCTCATGTCCGCTCATAACAATTCTTAATGACTCTCAGTTCACTGTTCTGGTGATGTTGTCCCTTTCTTTGCATTCCTTTGTCCTGTCCTTTCCTGACTACATAAAAATTAAATATTTCTACTCACTTCCAAATCCCTTTGTGATCAATCCCCACTTCATTCTCACATGTTTAAGAGAAGCTGACCATCTCATGCCAACTTTTGAGATTTTCCAGCATTCATGACTCTGCTTTCTCCTTTGTGGTTCTGCAGGCTGAGCACCAGCTCATTGTGAGTGCTTGCTTAGTCACCTCTCTAACATACTTTCCATTACCCCTGCAAGAAAGTTTGATAACGATTAGAGTGCCATGTTGCTAATATTGTTCATGTGTGACTGAATTCTCCCATCTTTTGACGTGCTTTTGCTATCCTATCTATATCTAGATAAAATCACTTTAGGAATGACTGTGCTTCTATGTGTAAATCTCTGGCTCTGACTATCACTCTTAAGTGCTATGCTGATAACAACAAAAAACTGTCAAATCAACATACTGCTTCCCTTCTGGCAGTCTACTCTTGACTAATTATGATGTTAATTCTGTTCTAAAATGTTCGTGCTATTCACCTATCAAGAATACTTAAGAATTCAATTTTTTCAAAATGTTTCTTGAGTATCTAGGAATCTCATATATAATAAAACAAAAAATAGTGACTTGGTCCTCGAAACAGCAGATCAAGAACCCCCAAACAAAAGGTTCCTGATTAAAGAATAGCATGAAATGTGGGCATAGTTCACTTTGTCTTTAGTCATTTCTAATGATGCTTAATGAATCACTTTTCAGAGAGCTATGTGAAGTGAGAGTACTATATCTGAAAAGTTGGAAGCTGAAAGCCAAAGCTTTTGAAAAATTGCAGCTGAAATGATCACCTAGACATTTTGTTAGCAGCTCTTCCATCCTACATGCTACTGGGTGTAAGAAATAGTCATGACTATGTCATACTCCCACATGATTACTTTTCAGCAGTGCTGCAATGTACAGAGTAATTCTGCATGGGGGATTGAAGACTTTTCTACAGAGGAGAAGAATCAGAGCTCTTTGCATTGGTTCTATTTTATATCAAGGCCTCCTTGTTACAAGCTTCTCAATATTTTCTCTCAAGCAGCACTGCAACCACATGAGGACAAAAAAGAGATCAAGATGTGTGATGGAGATAACTGAGTAGAAAAAAAAAGGTTGGAAAATTAAAAAAGAAATAAATTACTCACTGTGTATTTGTTAAGACACATCATGACTAAAAGTGTTTTACATCTGATTATGTTTTATTATCAGTCATTGTAATTTCTGTAGGTATGAGAGAAGCCAGAAAGCTGAATATTGATTTCAAGGAAGACTAAAGTAGGGTGCCCCTGTATTTTGCTTTCTATTTTTTATGTCATTTGTTAAATGTATTTCCAAAGAGGAGGGCTATTGAGCAAGTAGAATTTTCTGAGTTTTGGAAAATTATTCTTGCCAAATATTGGACTCACCAGCAGTTGGTGCTTTTGGCATTCTGCACATAGCTCTCATCACTTTATCTTTTATTTTCTTTAATAAAACTGTGAACTTTGATGGCATAATGAATAGTTCAAAAAGAGACAAAGAAGTGCTGGTTTATGAGATGCTGCTGGTTGTTCCACAAGATCTACCTTATGATATATTAATTTTACTCTTTCCATAAACAACATTTACTTGGTCATGAGACTTGACATATCACAAGAAAAAGCAGCGCTATTTGCATTTCCATAGCATGTGGGTGTCACTGTGACTGACCAGACTGACACAGTTCAGTACATGCTTATTCAGCCAATATTTAAAAAGGAGTCAGGATAATGATGTTACTTCTAAAACTCCCTTTCAGGTTCTAATTTTGCCCTGGCAGAATTACTCTAACTCAGATCTAGAACATATATAAACCTTTAAAAACTGTCACCTGGCAGTTCTCCACAGCATATTACTGAGTATATGTACTTGGTTTTCCTTTCCCTTTAGTGCTTTCATCTTGAGTTCACAGAATTGTCAGTCTTTACGTAAACAGCTGCATACAGGCAATGACGAGGAGATACTTTAGTGGCTACAAGTGCTTCTGCTCATTATGCTATCTCATCATAACGCACATTTTTGAGAGGTCACAATACAAATACATCCCAATCAGATGATGATTCAGTTACAGCCTAAGGCCTAAAGGAAGCAACAATAGAGAGACACTTCTGACACAATTAGGCAGCATCTTTCAGGAATTATTTAATTAACATATTTAGTTCCCTCCTTCCTGTACTTTGTGCTGATTCTCCACCTCCTCCCCTTTAAAAAAATAATAAAAAAGCTCTCAACACCCTTCTATATGTAACACACCGAAAGAAATAACATCATGAACAGATAAAGCCTTGGAAATGTGAATTAACATTTTTTGCAGTAATCATAAATCATATGTAAGGTGGATATGAAATGAAAACTAAGTAAAGCATTCAAGAGAAATACAGATTACTGGAGATAACCAATAAAAAAATACAACCTGTGTGGGAATAACTTCAGATTTTCTGACGTCTGTACATTTATAATCATCAGATGTTGGATGCTTTACATTAATATATTTATGTTTCTGAAGAGCTACACTGAGATAAAAATTCAACCTGTCTATTCAAGAAAATAAAATATATTTGTGTTGGAGTTTATAACAACATTAGGTTCAGTTATGAAGCCTTATACTGTATAAGAGATGCTCAACTTTTCAGTGAAAAGAAGTAAAGAACTGTCTCTTGGAGAAAAGAGAAAATTATACGAGCAACCTGGCAGGAACAGTTATGCTGATTCATGCTGTAAACATCATTACAATGTACGGCCACCAGAAAGCTTAGAGGTACCCCATTTATTGCATCAAACTTAGTTTTGTCACTACCTTATCAGTGGCATAGAGAGTTTTACGTGCATCTCCCAGGAGAGAAAAAAATCCAGCTAAAGCCCTCTGAAAAATCCATCATTTATAATCCAAAAACTGAACATTGGTTGAAGAAAATTATTATTTAAGCATCTTCTCTTCAGCACTTAACTTGATCCTACACGCCAAGAGCACTGTGGCTGTTTAAAAACAGCCATTGTGCCACCTCATCTAATCACAGTTACATGAATAGAATCTTTGAAATTTAGATCACATAGTCAGCATGAAGCCTGCATACAGAAAACGTATAATTGCACAGCTCAGGGGCAGGTTTCGGTATGAATTGTGACCCAGAAAGTCACATCCCAGTCCCCTGCTTCCCCCTTGCAATGGGAGCAGCAGGAGCCAGTCACACAGGTGTACCCCTATGGCCTTCCAGCAGCTCGGCTGCTGTGAGGGGAGTGCAGGGGGTCAGACCCATGGTGTCCTCTTACCTCTATCTCCTCTAGTGTTCCTCTGTCAGTTCACATAGGTGCAGCAGACTGGGGAAACAGTACCTGAAAGGTGCTTGCTCCTTTTTTCTCCTGTGGCTAGCAGACTGGCAACACAATCAGCCATATGCCATGCCCCCATTCTCAGAGGCACTGAAGCAAAAATTCAGCCCTTGGCATTGTGTGTTTGCATATCTGACAAGAAGGGAAATACTTCCATGCAATTGGATCCCTAGTCCTTCTGTGACCACTTCCTCACATGCTACACACTGAAGTTGGGTACAATTTTAATCACGACATTCATTGTTCTGCAAGGACTGTTTCTGCATCGGGTGTCCCAGAAAGGGATGGTCTGATAATCTAAAGAATACATAATGGAGCAGTGTCACAGCTTGTTTTTCCCTGTGCTAAGAGAGCATATAACTGGCAGAGTCTAACCTACAATATGCATTTTCTGTCTCTGTGGTTAGTTTTACCTTAAGGCAGAGGAAAAGAATCTTCTTCTTATAATATTATACTAGTGGCACCATAACTAAGATTGAAAACTGTTATTACTGGCGTAAATGACTCCAAATAAGGTTCCTTACTCTTTTCGAATTGCTATTCAAAATGCAGTCTCAGAAGGACATTAACTCTTTGAGGAATAATTGCTTCGCCTGCCTGGGGCTGAATAAATTGGGACAAAGCCTTTCTTGGTTATGTTAAATTTAAATTGTGAGAGCTACATCCTTCACCTGCACAGCCCTCATATGAGACAGAAGGCAGCAACAGGAGGGAAGGCTAAGGGAGATAATATTACTCTCTATGCTACTATATAATGAGAGGAGGGAAAGGAGATGGAACCAAACTCTTGATGGTGCACAGTAAGAAAGGAAGAAGCCCTGCAGATCAAAGTTCTAATAATAGAATTTTTAATTGTTCACAGTGACAGTTAAAGGTGACCAAAGGAAGAGATTTCCCAGAGAAATTTGGAGGTCTCCATCCCTGAAGAATGACTAGTCCTCAACCTTCTCTAATGCTGAAGTTGGCCCATATTCAAGAGAAGATTTAGTCAGAAGACATTCAGAGGTTCCTTCCAAAATGAATTATTCTGATTTTATGATTTTAGCAGGACCACTGGTATGTTTTTGCTATTGATTCAGATGTGTGTTTCAGCCTTATTCTTGCTTTGTCTGAAATCTATTACACAGCCTCATCCCACAGATCATGACAGCTTATTCTCTGCGATTCCAGTCTACTACATTCCTATAGACTTGGGGTAAGCTATTTTCATGAAAGCCATCTAAGTGTGCACAGTCCTTGATTTATCATTATTGAGCTGACATGCCATATGTATAGACTAAAACTGAGCTTTAGCAAAAATTTTAATGGCATCACAGTTATCCTGGGTCCCTCTGGCCTAACCCCTCCTCCAGAAGGGATACCCAGAGCAGGATGATGAGGGCTGCCCCTGATGCCTTTGAAAGATCTCCAAGGAGAAGACCCCACAGCCTCTGGGCAGCCTGTGGCCAGTACTCCAAGACCCACACAGCACAGAAGTGCTTCTGGTGTTCAGAGGAACCACTTATATGCTAGTTAGTGCCCATTGCCTCTTGTCCTGGCAATAGGAATCAGCGACAAGAGCCTGGCTCTGTGTTCTCTGACTCCTCCATTCAGGTATCTATGGATATTGGTGAGGTCTCCCTTAGACTTTTCTTCTTCAGTCCAAGCAGTCCCAGTTCTCTCAGCCTATCCTCATAGGAGAGGCACTTCAGTCCCCATATCCTTCTGGTGTCCCTCTGCTGGACTCTCACAAGTATGCCTCCTGGTACCAGGGAACATAGAACTAGACACATCTCTTCAGGTATGGCCTCAAGAATGCTGAGTAGAGGGGAAGATTCACATTCTTAGCCCTGCTGGCAATAATTGCCTTATACAGTATAGGACACAATTAACTTTCTAGGCAGCAAGGGCTCATTGCTGACTCATGGTGAACCTTCCATCAAATGGAAAACCATTAGAGAAAATTTCTTCTACATTTATTTTTTTTTGTTGTAGATCCTGATGTTCTGATCCTGGTAAAACATGTTTTTATTCAGAGTGAGATCCCTACTGACAATAAATTCTTTAACTGGAAATACACTTGGTTATATGTAAAACCTAGAAAATCTACGCACTGTGTATGGTAAAATACACAGGTGGATGAACACAGCCAACCAACACACCAGATCTTATAATCCTTAAGAGATCCTTCATTTCTTCACCATTCACAAGCTACCAGAAACATGCTGTTTTACAATAAATTGAATTTACAATAAAAACAAAATAAATAGAATTTACAATTCAAATATAAATGAAATGGGAACTAGTCTTTTCATCTGTTTTAAAAACTATATGAAGTCTGACAAGATAAAGAAACACATATAAATGAAGTCAGAATATGTAAATTTAATCCAAGACGAACAAACAATCAAAGACTCAGCAGGGGTGTTGATCAAAACTACAGGAGCTATGTTATTTGGTTAATGAATAATATAAATGTTTCTCCTGCAGACTAACTGAAGTCTTAAAAGGAATTTATCTCTATTTTGTTAGTTCATTAGTTTGTTTTTTTAGTTTAGCAGACAGATTTATCCTTTGAAATGAGAGTTCACAGTTTCTCATTTTAAAGCTACAAATGGGGACAGATCACTCTAAAGTTAAGAAATGAAAAGGTGAAACACACTTCCTTTAAATTGCATACTGCTAGTACTTTGGTTAACTCTCACATTGCAGTCTGTGTAAGTATGATCTCAAATGAATGGCTGTTTCTAACCAAGGCAGTAAAAAGTGTCTGGGAACACATCCCAGCATCAGCTTTCTAGTTAATATTCTTCTACTCATTACCAATGAGCAACAATTTTTAAATGTTCTTGATGTGAACTACTGCTTTAAAGGTTCTGATTATTTGTAATGATTACATTACTAACTATTAGCTCATTACTCCAAAGCATTTTATTGTAATGTCAAAAGTCTACAAATTCATGTACTGCAGTGGCAATTTGTGTGGAGGTTGTCCCAATCTTATTGGACCCATCACCTTCTAGAAGAAAGCGTGCCAGAATATCTTAACTCATAGCCATGATTTTCTCTTGAAATTGCATAGTTTCTACGATATTGGATGTCACCAGCATCTTTCGAAAAGGCAACATCCACCATCTCCTTTATGACTTTTTCAGTCTCACTCCATTGTCTGTAGACTGTGTAGTTCTGCTATTGGCTCCAGTCCCAGGATCTCTTGCTCTGCAAGCTAGCCCACTCATTCCTGACACCATGGGGATAAACTTGTAAGGAAACTGGCAGAAATGGCCATTCAGTTAAAACAGATCATCTTGTTTGCTTGTTTTCATCTGTTTGTTTGTTTTCTAACATATAATGAACCTGAGCCATGAAAGAAATACTTATTCCCCAAAACAGGTGTAGATACCTTGAAGTATCATATTTGCACAACAGTAAAAATGGTTTCATCGTTACTAAGAAAAGAACAAAGGCTCTGTATCATAGAAACAGTGCAGGCCTCTGGACTTTCCTGAGATTATTTTATCTTGTTTTAGAAAACATTTAGCAGTTAGCTGCCTATTGCCTAAAAATGTACTAGCTTCAGTACAGCTATGTGCAAATCTGTTGTACAGCACTTATTTATAATTAACAGACAGTGATAATGAGTAGAAGTTTTGCATGTTGTGAACAGTCCATGAGTTAGAATAAAAGTTTACGATCGAAGAGTACAGGCACAGGAGGACGGCAGATGCCTGCAACTGTAACCACAAATCATAGTGGTCAGTGGTTGGCCACTTATTCGGATGAAGTTGTTTTCAAGGATAACAAAGAGAACAAAAAAAGCATGTAAGGTGAAACTGGGAACCAATGGAGAAAGAGTAAGTAACTTGTGAAGTGTACCATCTACGCTTGAGTACATCAAGAATATTGGACAGTCCAAGACTTTTGAACAAGCAATCTTGCTCTGCAAACTTGGCAGCACTCAGGGCAAATTTGCCTCTTGGTCATATCAAACAAAATCAAGAAGGTAAGCACTGAATTTAGTCAAATACTTCCAGATTTTGGGTTTAAACACTGATATCTGTAGTAGATCAAATTTTACTTACCTTATTAATTTTAGTTTGTTAAACCCTTCACTGAAGTAAAAATTTGTAATTTCATACTTAGATTTGGACTCAATCAAGAACTGGCCTTCAGAGGTCCATTCCAACTCTTATGATTCCATGATTCCATGAATCTAAGAATTCTGAATTATGACTGACATTTTGATGCAAGCTGTCCCTAAATGCCATGTTATATTACTAGACATTGAAAAATATTTATTATGTGAAGCAATTAATGGGTCACCATCAGGTACAGACTCCTAGCTTGCAAGCTGTCAGATCACTTGGTCTACCTTCCACATAGTCAGGAAGCTACTGTGAAATAATTAATCTAATATGAATGCATACACTATCTCTTCCTGTAATAATTTACTACTCTAGACAGTTGTTTTTTTTTTCTTTTCGATAGACAAGGTTTTGTTCACTTGCTGTTAATGTATACACTTTCAGTTTTATAGCAATCAGTAATTCATTAGATATCATATATAACTCATCATATATTGTTGACAAACTACTAGCAATTAGACATATTCAGATTGTCTATATATTTTAAAGCACAGAATAGCCTTTAGAGCACACTCTGAAACATCAGACTGAATTCTTCTTTGCAAAAAAATGGCAGCGCTAAGTCCTATAAAAATTAGGTTCTCAAGGCAGTCAAATTAACATTCAAAATGGCAGGATAAAAAATTGCAAGTACATTTGAAAAACTATGGCCATTCTATCAGATATGCACTGGAAATAACTGTGAGAATAACAGATTAATGGCTAGTATAATGGCTAGTATATGTTTTGTATGAAAATTATTAAATTTTTAATCTTCATAGGGGATAAGAAAGTGCCTAGTCTACCCTATGCAAATACACTACGTGTTCGTACTTTTGGAACTCTAAAAATTTCTGGTTCAAAAACCTGTCTCATTCCTCCAAATGAGATAATTTGCAGCAAAGCAATTCAGTAATTTGTTAATTAGCAGTTTGTCACCAATATTAAAAATAAAGCAGAAACACTCCATGCTAAGCAATGACAATACATAAGATCTGAAAAATATATCAGTTATATTTGAAAAATTTTGCTTTAAGGCTTCACTGAAAGTTATCTGAGACATATATTTATTATCTATTTATATATGTGGTTATTTTTCAAGCACGTCATTTTTAAACTACCAGGAATCAAAATAACTATTCTGTTCTGTTTTTCTCATTAGTCACTTGAAATATTGTGATGAAATAGACAAACATCAGTTTTCTAATACTCTCTGGTGTTCAGATATTAATTGCAAACCTGACACAAGTCTTCTAATTAGACTGTAGGAGTTTAAGTCCAGATATTGCTGCTCAAAGCATTCTCCAACTGACAACTGAAGCTTACTGCATTTGTAAAATCCCATGTTATAGGATTTCAGCAATATTCTGAAAGTTTTATAATTTCAAAGCTCTATATAAATAAACTATTTATCAGTTTTTTAATGGCCACCTTTTTTTAAGATCTACTATATTTTTGTAGATATGTATTCACATGGAGAAAGAGGCACATGTGGTCTCTTCTAACACCAGATTTATTTATTTTCTTCCTAGGTATATTTCTTCTGTATCATTCCATAGGCACTAAACAAAACTTGATGTCTTCTGTACCTGGGGAATCTGTAGATATTTTCTTTTCCATGAAACCTCAGTAGTCCCACAGTTACAATGTTTTATATCTGACAGTGTCTGGATTCAATCCATACAATTCTTTCTTAACCTAGGACTCTCCAAGTTTTTCTATGGATATGTTATGTAATTTTCTTTATGAGTCTTTTCTTAATTTCCCCATCTTTGTAGCTTTCTTCTTTTCAAACAAAATTAATAGTTTGCCATCCTTTTGCTTTTGCCTTATTTTTTTTTATTCACTTAATTAAGTTCTGTTGGCTATTAAAATTCTGTCCTTGAGTGAAATTTCTGCCATTGGCTTTTTAAACAAATAGATAGAATTAAGTGTCAGTTTGTGCTCTCTATTATCTGTTCCTTTAGAAAAGAAATATAGTGGCATTTATGTTTTTTGCTGAGAATCACAACTAAGTATTACGTAAGTTGCAGAGGACATGGAACATCAAGGAAAAGATAAATGGATTAATAAATGGTATTAGCTCCAGACAGTAACTTCCACTGTTTACTATGAATCAAATATAACCATGTAACTTACCTGTGTGAATGTACAGTTGACATTTGTGGTGGGGGGGTTAAGAGCATTTTAAGAAAAAGATAAAAAATTAAAGTCTAGATCAAGCTCTTTAATCCAAAGTTATTCATAATTTCTTAATTAAAAATGCAAAATGTAACTCAACATTGACATGCAATAGTTCAAACGACATTCATAAGAATTTATTCTTAAAGATCACTAACTACAAGTAAAGAACATGGTAAAGAACTGGCATACATTTCTCCAGTTTGTTTCCTATCAGGCAGACTTTGTCAGAAGTTACAGTAACATATAATTTCCTTTGTAAAATGGCAAAATACTGTGTTCCAGTTATTAAACTGAAAATATTTTTTAAAAAGATCTTTACATCCAGTACAATTTCTTTAGATTTTTCCAGTTGTTTCTCTACATAAGGACAGTGGCCAACAGTGGTTCTACTTGATTCAGTGTTGAAAAAAAAAAAAAAATCAATTGCTTATAATCCACTAATATTTTTTCTTCATTGAGGTAGTGTCATAGACCATAAAGATATAATCCATCATTGTTAGATATTTGCTCCACAACTGTGACAATAAATTCCTCGTTTTGGTCTCATCTTACCCCAGGAAGCTTCACTGACTTCATTGGAGCTACTCTCAATTGTCAACAATGTCAGTGAAAGCAGAATAAGGCTCAAGGAACAGCCACATTCATGTGCACTTTCTGAAAAGTATCTATAAATCACAAAGTGTTTTAAAAGCTCTTACTTTCTTAATTGAAAAACAATTCAGCTAGAATTTAATTTTCAGCCCCAAGTGGTCCTTTCAATTCAGGACAAGATATGCTTTAAAATATTTTCAGATTTGCAGCACTGATATTAACTCCTTTCATACCATTTTTCATGTTAATTGATATGAACTGCTCTAAATTTCCTTTCACATAAACTAGTGACAGTCCAAAATTAATCATATGACAGAAATATTATACTACATTAAATTTAAAAAGAGATAAGAAAATTCACCATAAGTATTTATGTTTCCACTTGCAGTTTTCAGCTTTTACAAATCTTTTCTATTTCACCAGATATCTTTAATACACTATTTTTAATTCAAATAATGTATCTGTAAATTCAAATAAAATTAATATCTTGTCACATATAATAATTCATACAGAATAAGGAGATAATAATCAGATATCCAATTCTATTTAGATGAGGCTAAGGTTTTAATGTTTTTAAGAGATAACATTGACCAACATCATATCAAAGTCGATACTTGCATGTCAAATGCACTGTAAAACTCACTGGGTTGACAAATGCAGAATCAATAACCTGCATTTTCTTGGTCAGTTATGACAATTAATTCCAAAATTGGTGTAAACTGCATTAATTCAAACTAATATCTCTCCTTCTGTTTGCACCTGTTCTAAAGATTGTCAAAGCCTCTGGAGGCTAAACATATATGGAGGAGGCATATAAATAGGTGTACTCTCAATTTCAGTTATCCAAGTCAAACTAAGATGAGGTATAATTCTAGGGATTATTGATGTTTGCGGATAACGAGCGAAATACACTCTGAAGCACCCTCACATACACATACACACACTTACATGAGTGCCCACATTTTTAAAGGTACATGAGAGTCCCTGGGTTGTATCTAAGCCTATAAATCCAACCTTCCCTCAATGTGAATTCACTAGCTTAAGGTTTTCAAAAGCTACAAGCTCCTGGCACAACAGTCATGTCAGAAAGGTGCCTTGGGAAGCAGACTTCAGAGAATAAATGCATAAATGCCTCTGATGTTGTTTCTGATGACAGCTGGGAATGAAGCTCTCTTTACAGACTTATTTACACCAACGTCTAAAAGCTAAAGCATGGAGAAAGTTTATTGCTATAGTCAGTGAATATTTATTACGATAGATTTTTAATATTATGCATACATCTTCTATGTGAAATACTTCACATAAGCTCTAATATAAAGAACATAGGAAATGACAGTGCTGAACTGAAATCCTTACTTTATTACATAGAAAGTAAGCAATTCTGCTTTACAGTACAAAGTGTACCAATAGTGTTCACAAACAGAAAGAGCTCAGTATGCTCAAGACAGCAGTGCCCTCTCCTTGAGCTTAAGAGTGCAGACTTTCAACATCATTACTTGAAAGAAAAAAAAAGTAATTACAAGGCTAATAAGATAAGATTTAAAGATAACAATCTATACTTGGGCTTTTGGTTTGTTTGCTCCCTAGTTGCTGAGCCACTGCAGTGTGCTGGAGTCACAAACTTTTCTGTAGCAAAGCAGGTGAGAAATCTGCTTCCTTATGTTTTCTCTGGACAGAAAGGAATGCTGAGACCTTCACAAAAACATCTGACTCTTGAAGCAAGGGACTCAAGAAGAAAACATTCAGTACTGTTAGCTTTGCAGTAAAGTCACATGTTCTTCAGCATGGGGTGAGATGCAGCAGTACAAAGTCAGGAAAAAATGGTTTTGACTGCAGAAAGCCAGAATGAGAACTATTTCAGAGATCTGGGGAAAGCTGTCTTGCAATACCATGTAACTAATTGTGGCAAATCCAGATTAAAGGTTTCTTTCTTGTTTACAGCAGTGCTGTTTATCAAATTGTAATGTAGTAAGTTTAGTGGTTTGACATGATATTCATAACTATAAGTTCCATATGGATCAGAATACATTTTGCATTGGTTTTAGCATCAGAATCTGAAGAGGCAAGGAAAAGTAGCCTGAAAAAAAAAAAAATACCTGGCAGCATTAAACAGTAAAAGGTTTCAGGTTCTATTCTTCATATTGGACAGTTTGATCTCATGGAGCCATGTGTAAATCCATCTAATAGGATTTTTTACTAAGTAGGTCAAATTTTATAGCACAAGTCTCTGCCAGAGACTGGATTTTTCTTTACAAGGCAGATAACTTTTAGGCCTTCAGAAACTGCCTCTTTACTACAAACTGAGCAGAGAAAAAAGGAATTTAGCAGCTAGTACCACATAACTCATCCATACTAACTAACTTGTCATAGTGAAGTGCTAACACCTTTTCAAGTGCAAACAGATGCCCTGAAACAGATGGAAGACAGCTTCAGAAAAAAATAAAATTCACCAAGCTGGGTTGACTCTTTTTGACCAGAACAGAGGTGACACGAGGTACCTGACCTAAAAACGTGTATTTCTTCTCCCATACTGCTCCCATCAGGGCTATAAGCAGCACAGAGGAGAGTTCACAACCAATGACCATTCCGTGATCATCATGATGACCATGGAATAATCCCTTATTGGTAAAAGCAGTGGGTAATGATGGGTAAAAAGTAACACAATATGAAATATATATGTACAAGCTCAAAGCAGGAAAAGATCAACACATGATCACCAAGTGGTAGGTAACATAGTATTAGAACATGTTCATTTCCACAGGCAGGTATGCCTTTTAGCACACTAACTGTAGAAGCTGTCTCAACATATTCACATTGGTGATGAGAGTTACCAGGCAGGTAGGCATGCAGGCAGGCGGTATTGTTCCCTTTTCTTAATGGTAAATGGAAGATGCAGACTGTAGAATAAGAAACAAACCTCCAGAACTGCAACCTCAGAACCAAATGGACCAGGGAAAAGCCAAACAGCACAGACAGAGGTAGAGCTGGAGATCAGCAAGGATGCCATCCCAACTGTAAAGACCATGATTGAGACATGTGGCAGTGATGGGAGAGAATGGAGATGAGTGCGTATCAGGTTATGATTGTTGCTGCACAGACATTCCTCAGAGCCTTGGGAAAGGGAAGCATGACACTCAGTTGAAACAACACACCAGTAACTGCAAAAGCAATTAAAAGTTCTGCGTGGAGAAACAGGAGCAACTGCTGCTTGGAGTAAAATCTACTCTGTTGCTTCTTCTCTGCATGACATCATGCAGCTTGGAGATGTTCTGGAGACTAAAGGCCAAGTTTTCTTATTTCATCCCATAGCCTGGACAAGTACACTTTTCTGGATAAAGAACTGGCTGTCTGGCTGGGCCCAGACAGTGGTGGTGAATAAATCCAGCGGGCAGCCAGTCATGAGTGGTGTCCCCCAGGGGTTGGAACTGGGGCCTATCCTGTTTAATATCTTTATTGATGACCTGTATGAAGGGATTGAGTCCACCCTCAGTAAGCTTCCTTATGATCAAGCTGGGAGGAAACACTGATCTTCCTGAGAGTAGCAAGGCCCTTCAGAGGGATCTGGAGTGAACAGGATGGATAGCTGGGCTGAAGCTGATGGACTGGTGGGATGAAGTTCAACAAGACCCAGCACCTGCACTTTGGCCACAACAACCTCAAGCAACATTTACATGCTCAGTAGAGCATGAATGAGCAGTGTGCCCCGGTGGTCAATAAGACCAATGGCATTCTATCTTGTATCAGAAATAGTGTGGCCACCAGGAGTAGGGAAGTGATGAATGCCTTTACTCAGCTCTGGTGAGGCTGCACCTTGAGTACTGTGTTCAGTTTTGGGCCCCTCACCACAAGAAAGACATCAAGGCCCTGGAACATGTCCAGAGAAGGTGCAATGAGAACTAAAGCACAAGTCTTATGGGGAGTAGCTGGGGGAACTGTTTAGTCTGGAGGAGACTCAGGGGAGATGTTACTGTTCTCCACAACTGCCTGAAAGGAGGTTGTGGTGAGGTGGGCAGCAGCCTCTTCCCCCAGGTAATTTCAGGTTGAATATTAGGAAAAACTCAGAAAGAGTGGTCGGGTGCTGGAATGGGCTGTCAGGGGAGGTGGTAGAGTCACTGTTCCTGGAGGTCTTCAAGAAATGTTTAGATGTGGTACTTAGGAACATTGTATAGTGGGCAAGATAGGTAGTGGTAGGCGGTAGATAGACAGTTGGAATAGATGATCTTAGAGGTCTCTCCCAATCTCAATGATTCCATGATTCTTACTGAAACAAAAGTGAAACAGTATGTTTTAAACCTAAAAGGAATATTACCCTTTCAGGATTTAAAGGGGGAGAGGGAGGGTGGTATAAGAGGGAAGGAACCAGACTCCTTAGCAGAGTCTGCTGAGATGGGACAAGGGGAAATGGTTTCAAACTAACAGAGGAGAGATTTAGATTGGATATAAGGAAGAAGTAAGGTGAGGCACTGGCACAGCTTTCTCAGAGATGTAGTGGATGCTCCACCCCTGAAGACCTTCAACGTCAGTCTGAGTGGGGCTCTGAGCAACTTGATCTAGCTGCAGGTGTCCCTGTTCACTGAAGGGGAAATGGACTAGATGTCCTTTAAAGGGTCCCTTCCAAATCAAATGATTCTATGATTCTGTGATTTGGCAGAGCTTCTTGAAGATATGGTACCAACCAAATACAGCCATCCAAAAGCATTTTCTAGTATTCACTTTTGATAGTCCCTTCTGGTATTCTAAGATCTTAGATTCTGCCTAGAAATTGAGGCAAAATAATGAAATAAAACAAATGAAAGAACATCAGATCTGTTCAGCCCACACCACAGTGAGAGGCTGATGCTGAAGTTATGTCATGTATATTGAAGTAGGTATGTATATTGTAAACACTATGAGCTATATGATTCAGTTTCAATAGTTTGCCCCTTTGGATTTAACCTTCACTCAAATTCTTCCATTGTTTTAACTCTACTGCTTTCCAGTTTAAGCACCAAAAGCCATGCTTGAAACATGGATGTCCATAGAGGGATCAGTGTTAGCCATGTCCCCCTGTGCCCCTCCAGCACACAGACATGATGCCTAACCCACCACAGGGCCCCAGTGAGGGCAGCAAATGTCAGGGCCCAGGTGGGATAGCCTTGTGCATGGCTCTGCAGAGGGGCTATGAGGACAGAGGCCTCATTGCCCTTCCTGGATGCCTGCATGGGCATGGGGGGAAGGCTGTGGCCACTCGCCAGCCCTGGCTGGAATCCATCCACTTTGCACCAGCTGAGCAGCATGACATGGACTGGAAAATATGGCCTGAAGGTTTTTAAATGTTTAGAGCCACAAAGGCAAAAGGGTAGCCTGAATAAATGGTGTGGCCTGCCCTGACACACTTCTCAGCTGTGGGAGTATAAGAGATCCTTTTTATTATACTGGACAGGAGTTGAAAAATGACATAATACTGAAGGAAGAGGACACAGGGGCATTTGGGTTACTTTAGAGATGACTCAGATCTTGTTATTAATTCTCACTACTTGGAAGAATGTTTAAAAACTGGCAAGGGAGCATTAGCATTGCTGGCAGTGCATTGCTACAGCTGCACAGGTGGAAAAAAAAATCAGCACGTAGCTCTTTCCAGAATGGTGAGGACTAGCAGTATGTACAGACCCCACAGCCCAGTGAGAAACTAACAAAACAGAATCCAGAAGCAGATCGGCTGAAAACCAAATAAGTGTTCCCTCCTAGAAGGCTGGCACAGGGTAACTGAAACATGTCATATGTTGATATTTGGCCTCTCTGCACAACAGATGTATTTTTCACAGGTCAGGCAGAAAGGATGAACAATTGATTCAATGGATGGAAATGCACTGAGAGAAAGAGGGAAGAACTGGAGACTGTCCAGTATGTAGTACGTATTGCATAAGTGCATACTTAAAAAAAAAAAAAAAAAGAGATAATCCTCTCCATGGATCCTTTAGCTGGTTTTTATCCATTCTGGCATCAACAGCAATATTTTGTAGCCACACAGCAGACATGCAGAATAAAATTCCCTTCCACGCTTGTGAAAAATAATTATCCCTTATGTGACCTACAGCTACTTAAGACATTCATCAGTGCTGTTGTCCTATTACTCCAAGCCAGAACTACAACAGTGTTGCTGCTTCTGGAATTTACTGAGTAAACTGCAAATTTCCAAGTTGACTTTTAAAGGATGACCAGGCTGCCACACCGTCTTCTTTCAAAAGCACTCATTGCTAGGGAAGGTGATTTCCTAGGATTAGAAACAGAAAAGCCTCAGAGGAAACTGTTGAGGTGATAGGCAGCATTTACAAGATCTGAAAAAGACAAGAATCAGTGGGCAAGTAAAATTAAAGCATTCCCTCCTCAACAAATCCTACTCTTGGAAAAGAAGTGTTTGCTTTCCTTTGGTACAGAGAGAAGCATGAGGGAGTCTGGAAGGCAGCGCTTGATCTACATAGCTGAGGTGAACCTGTCCTCAGAATAACTGAAATAGCTCAGATAACTCAGCACACATCTTTGAGTTTAGCATCTCCACGTGAAATAGCTGGAATGTAATACACAAAAAAATGCCAACCTCTGAAGAAATGATATGTATCTGAGCTCTTACCCTGGACAAGTAAACTAACAGCTGAAATCTGACTCATCCCCGTAGTAAAAACTCTCACACAAGAGTGTGAGGATCCTGACTGAGGACAGATTATGGCTAGGCAGGGATTGGAGCTAGTTGATCTTAACGGTCCCTTCTAAGCCAAACCATTCTATGATTCTATGATCTTCAAAAGAATTTGAAATATTAATTAAAATATAGTACCTGGTTTTGGTCAGTTTGGATTTGCTGCCAACTGTGAATTTAATAAAACTTCATCACTTTCTACTAAAGTAAGTAAAAAAAATTGCAAAGACTGTGAATATGATTTATTGTATTTCAAACACTCTATGTAGATTAAACTGGATATCTGGAAAGTGAAATGGACACTTCATACTGACAATATTTTCCAGTGATTTCTAATCTCATTAGGCATTCTAAGAATATCCAGAAGAGTAGTGTAAATAAAATACACTGTTTTCTGATGAGCTTTGATGAGCAGATGTTCCGGGTTTTTGTTGATTCATGTCTGGGGTGTTTTTAAAAGTTTTCTGCTTGTGTTCCATTTCCTGTTGAAGGAATTCAGAATGACCCAGATGAAAAGGGCCAATTGTGACTGTGTCTGCCTGGATGCCACCCAGACCAGCAGCTGTGCGATGGCCACTGCAACGCGCCTGACTTGCAGGAGGACAGATTATGTAATTTGGCTTTTAGGCTACTTGTGAATTCAGCTCTTAGTGTAGACAAAATACTGCACCTCTATGCATTTCTTATTATCACTCTTGTCTGGTTGCCTGAAGGGGCATTTGAGGATACAAGACAATGCCCTTGGTGAACCTCTTTTTTTGTTGTTTGATGAGACGTGGACATGAAACCCATCTACATTTTTAGCAGCAATAATGTAAGTACATTAAAACTTGAAATATTTACCTTTCTAAACTTAGTTGGAATAAAAATGAGACAATAATTGCTTTGTATTTTTTCTGTTTTTCATTTCATTTAAACCTGAGTGCTAATGCATTAATGTATATCGGTAACTATTTATTTAACCTGGATACAAAACTACACTTTTTCTTCCACATCAGGCAGAGATATCAACTAATATTAAGAATCACTTCATTCTCAAAAAAAAAAAAAAGTTTCAGGGACAAAAATACAAAAATGAACATACAGGTGGAAGAGGAAAGTGTGGGAAAATAAGTAGAAAGACTGTCGAGAGGAAAGCCAGTGATAAGTAATCAATGAAAATAAACGCAGAATCAAGAAAATAAATCTGGGAAAATATGTGAAAATAGTTTGAAATATGGAAAACAATGCAGAAGTAGATGTGGAGATGATTCAAGATATAACACATCTGAAGATTAATAAATCTCCCTGAACCAGTGGAAATGTGAGGAAGAAAATGGATAAGCTGAGTTTTGGGAGGCCCTATTGATCAGAGTTTATGAATTTATGGAAGATTGTTGCAGTACTATGCACAGCACATGTTAAAGACATGGGATTACTAATCTGAAACATGAAATTCCAATCCAGAGGGCAAAGAAATTTTGTCTTCTCACAACCTGATTTGAAATCAATCTAATTCAAGGCACAACTTAAAAGATATACACAATGCCATACTGGTCTTTTAAAACTTTATTTAAGGAAACATTTCAGATAAAGGATATTCTTTTCTCAATAAAACAATTGCTCCATAAATTTAACTGAGATATTTTTTCCCCAAATTTCATTTCTTTGAAAAGTAAACACAAAATCCTTTTCTGGGAAAAAAGCCGGTTTCGGTTATCCTACTTTGAATGGGTTTTGAAATAAAACATGGAGAATACTGAGACATACTAGTTTAACAGTGTAAAACTCTGGTTTTAATGTGACAGTTAATGAGAATGAAACTATAAATTAGATGAAATAACATACAATCTGAAATTACTGCTAGAAGACTTTCCAGCAGGTCGAGGGAGGTGATTCTGCCCCTCTACTCTGCTCTTGTGAGACCCCACCTGGAGTACTGTGTCCAGTTTTGGAGCCCCCAACACAAGAAGGACATGAAGCTGTTGAAGAAGGTCCAGACAAAGAACACAAAGAGAATCGTAGGGATGAAGCACCTCCTCTATGAGGACAAGTTGAGAGAGCTGGGGCTCTCCAGCCTGGAGAAGAGAAGGCACCAGGGGTTCTTTGTAGTGGGCTTCTAATACCTGAAAGGGGGCAACAGGAAAGCTGGGGAGGGCATTTGATAAGGACAGGTAGCAACAGGACAAGGATAAATGGTTTTGAACTGGAAGAGGGTAGATTCAGACTAGATATTAGGAAGTAATTCTTTACTGTAAGTAAAGGGTAACCTTGAAACATAAGACCAGATTGGATGGGGCTCCGAACAACCTGCTCTGGAGGGAGGTGTCCCTTCTTACAGAGCAGGGTGTTGGAACTAGATCTTTAGGTCTCTTCCAACCTAAACTGTTCTATAATTCTATGATTCTGGTGGCGTGAGCTGAACTTCTAAGGTCAGATTTTTGTGACTTAAATGATTTCAACTGTTCTCCATCCAGACAAAGCTAGGAAATAAAATTACTATTATTCATATATATAACCACATATACAAGGATTTCCATATGTAGAGACATATAAAAAGCCATATACACGACAAACAAGAAAAGAGCCCAGTCTGCAACTAGAAATAGGTCTGTGTTTAGGACAGTCACGTGTGCTTGAGGGTCAGGTTCATGGCCTGCTTTATACTACCAAATGTAAACTGTATCTGTAGTATGGCAAAGTAGGTATTTGCAACTCCAAGAGATGAAGTTTGTTGAAAGTATTCTGAGTATCAGGCATATCTGATAGCATCTATTCCATTAAAATACTTTATTTTTAACAGAAAGAAAATACATGAAAACACAGATATCTTAATGCCTTGTTTTTACCAAGTTTACGTACAATGTTAACTTTTTCATGTTGTTTCATTCATATTAATCAAACTACTTCATAACAAGCATCAACAAATATATTTCCATGTTATGAGGAGCTCATTTGAATAAACTCACAACACTCTGCTTATTATCTTTACATGCACGATTTTCGTAATGTGTACCTAACTTGCAATTTTTTAATCAGTTTCCTTATTCTGAGCTCTCTACAGAGAAAAACGAGCTCCTGTAAAATGATTGCCTTTATAGGACCTTACAGAATAATAACTGTCCCACACTGAGTGAGACTCTTTATCAGGACAGGGAAGACCTAGAATAAAAGCCATTATTCTCTGGCTAGTTTCTTTCTGAGAAAAAAAAAAAATAATAATAAAAAAAAAAAAAAAAAAAAAAAAAAAAAAACAATGAAGGATTAACATAAAGTACATATTTGTTCCAGGCATTTAGTCTAGCAACCACAGTTTTGCATTCCCAGCTTCTCACTTTGGTGAAACTTTTGTCCTTTATTATGTCCAGATCTTACATTAAAAGTTGACCAATTGCAGTCCAAGTCAAACTAGAAGAAAATGTATTTCTCTTGTTCACAGGAAAATTTCCTGCAGCATCCAGGTGTATATTAATAATAAAACATACCAAGGAGGTGGTACAATAGAGTTTTTGAGTCCTTATGTCTTAAGGACCTTTTAGTAGCTCCATTTTCAATTGCAAAATGCACAATATCTCTAACAGTCACTGCAATTTTGTATCAGAAACAGCTGTTAATGCCATTATCTGTAAATAGTAGTGAAGGAAATTCTCTGTGAAGAGGCAGAAATAGCATCTGTAGTATTGCGATAACCAGTCGATCATTTTAAAAGGATCTCTACACTTCCACCTCTTGTTTTGTAATCAAGCAAAGACAAACTACAAATATGGATGTAACTAGGATTCAGCTGTGATTAATGAAGCAAATACCTTAAGTATAGCATTTTACAGGCAAAACACGTCTCAGAATATAGTGGAAATCTGAATGCACTGGAATACACATTTGTTACAAAAGTAGATAATGTAAGTCCTTAAGTTAGAGATTGCATAAATGATGCTATGACAGATCAGTCACTTGAATTAAGAATGCCCAGCTCTAAAAATGTCCTTGGCACTTAAGTTTATTTCACAATATATTCTAATGCTGAATTACCTTTCCTTCTTACTGCAGAATGTAAGAAGTCACTTGCACTACTAAGTAAGTTAGCCTCACTAAATAATCCATGGAGAGATCAAGAAAAATTGGTCTAATACATTCTGATACTTATTTAAGCAAAACAAATAGAAACATGTTTTGATATTTGTAAGTCTAAGTTGTAAGGCTGTTTGTAAGTCTATATTTTGTTAATTTATTTTGATTTTTTAAAAAACCTGCTTTATACTGTATTAAAACTTGGCACATTCACCCACACATAGATAATGCTCTCCAAAGACAAGCTAATTTTTCTAACTAAAATGCATTTATAAACAAATTGGCACAAGTATTTGTTTTAGATTCAGTATTAAATTGGCACTATGTCTGCTCTCTGGCAGCATCGACTATACTCCCCTTTGTTTGCTGCCACTCTCTGCTCCAGCACTGAAGCCAACACCTGTGGCTATATAAAAGGCTATGTACAGCAGCTGCGGGACTCAGATGTCCACACTGAAATAAATTTCTAAAGCATAAGCATTTGGATCTGTGGCTGGCTTCCTCATCTGAGTCTTTTCAAGGTCTTCTTTAGAGGTCTGCATGGCTGGTTGTATCTATCAACTGTCTGCACAACTAATACTGACCAACGTGTAGTGGTAACATAGAACAGCCTTGTACTTAGTAATGGATATTCTGGTGTAAGGCTGCTGGAGTCCCTTTGTTGAAGACAGCTTTTTGCAGCTTTTGTTAGTGGTGATACCACTGATACACATCTACGTAACAAATAGCAAGGTAAGAAAGCTAAATAATCAGTAAATCACAAAATTAATTTCTGCTTAGAGCTCTGTTGGAATCTGGATGGAATTTTTTAGTCTGTGCAAAAGATGAATGTAAATCACATCAGTATTAACATAAAGCACGTGGTCTTACATGGGCTGAAATAATCACAGCATTCATTTTTACAGCACTTTATATACTTATCCGTATAGGACGAGTGAAAAAAATACTAATCAGAACAATGCCAACTCATGTAGTCAAGTACAACATGTACTCAGGAACATTCTGACAACCACAACTGTACTGGTAAGTCTTAGGAGCGTCTGAAGTTAACTTTGCTTTGTAGAGAATCTTGAGTAAAAATTCCTGTTCAAGAGCTTTTTGGTTTTATTTATTTTTTCTCAAAAATACTACTAATACTCTAAGGTTGCTTCCTTTCTTAGTGACATATTACTTTCTGCTATAGAAAAGCTCTTAAATAAATGGAAAAAAAGGTATTCAGAACTATATTATTATGCTTTCAAGTAAAATACGAAATGTGTTAATACGAAATGTGTTAATACGAAATGAGTAAACTGTATGTCTATGAAGTCATTAGAACACGGCATGGGAAGTAGAAATGCTATTTGCATTAGGATGTTGGAAAACAAAAATGTGTAGAAGCTACAGTCATACTCAAGTTATATTTGTATGGCTGAGATTAATGCTTCTTGGAAAAGAACTAAGCACTAAGGATTCTTCAGGACCGTCACAAACAAATCATTAAACAGAGCAAAGATGCTTAACTGACACAGCAAGCTGAAAAGCAGAATTTAAGATCATATGCCTTTTCTTCTCCATGACATTCCACTGACCCACAATGAAGGAAAGCAAACACTTTAGATCAGGAAGACAATGGGTAGCCCTTTATTTAATATTTTCTGACTGATGTATTTCTATAGCATTTGCTGGAAGGGACTCACGGGGATCATTGAGTCCAACAACCTCTATTAAGCTGCACTGTGTATTCTCCGTGCTTAGCTAGATGAACAAAGCACCCCCAGAACTGATGTAGCCACATCTAACCCTATGGAGCATCAGAATCAGAGGACCCATCTGCACACCTCACATTCAGTTTCTGATTTCCACATCTACACTTTCTGTTTATCTCCACCTTTGTCTAATGTTGAAGAACTATAATCAGTGAGAGGAGTACTTTTATTTAACGAAGCAGTTTGAAAGACCATGGAAGATTTGCATATGTAGTGAGTAAGACAAAGGAAAAACAGGAAGTCACTGTATCATCGCTGATGCTGATGCAGCTGTATCTTTATTTCATGTGTACATTTACTACCTAGATTTTCAAGCTGTTATCAGCTGTGAAGAAGATGAGAACATGTTGGCAGTTTGCTGGTATAATTATTAATGAGCTAATCCTTGCAAAACTAAATTTGCTACATATCAGTTATCAGTGAATGAAACACTGATTTATTCTATGAAAAACAGGGTATTCACTGTTAATGAGTAGAGACAGAATACAGATCATATTAAAGGAGGGGTCAAACTTACTGCAGTATTTTATATATTCTCCAGTATATTATGAACTTTTTCTTCACATTAAATCATAGAAATATAGAATCTTAGAATCACCAAGTTTGGAAAAGACCTGCAAGATCATCCAGTCCAACCGTCCACCTATCACCAACAGCTCTCACTAAACCATGTTCCTCAATACAATGTCTAAATGTTCCCTGAACACCTCCAGGGTTGGTGACTCCACCACCTCACTGGGCACCTCCCATTCCAGCACATGACCACCCTTTCAGAGAAGTATTTCTTAACATCCAGTCTGAATTTCCCCTGGCACAATTTGAAGCCATTCCCTGTAGTCCTATCACTAGTTACACGAGGGAAGAGACCAACCCGCAGGTCACTACAACCTCCCTTTGGATAGCAATAGAGAGCAGTAAGGTCTTCCCTGAGCCTCTTCTCCAGACTGAACGATCCCAGCTCCCTCAGCCATTCCTCATAAGGCCTATGCTCCAGACTCTTCTCAGCTTCATTGCCCTTCTCTGGACATGCTCCAGGGCCTCAGTGCCTTTCCTGAAGTGAGGAACCCAAAACTGAATACAGTACTCGAGGTGCAGCCACACCAATGCTGAGTACAGAGAGAAAATTCTTCTGTGCTCCTGCTGGCAACACTATTTCTGACACAAGCCAGGATGCCACTGGCGTTCTTGGCCACCTGGACACACTGCTGACTCATGTATTGCCAAGCACTGACCAACACCACCAGGCCTGTTACTTCCACACAGTCTTCCAACCTCTCTTTCCCTTGCTTGTAGCATTAACTGGGGTTGCTGCGGCCACAGTGCAGGACCCAGCACTCGGTCTTGTTGAACCTCATCCCATTGGCTTCAGCCAATGAAGAGTGATAAGGTCTGGAATCAAAAGCAATATGCAGAAAATAATCTGGAGTTAAACAGCACTTAGAGGCAAAGTATTTTCTTGGCAGTACTGTGTTGTAATTTCACATTCAATTTGCTGTTTATTAGCAGCATTTTGTATTTTTCATCTCATTATACTAATAAGAAACTTTATTTGGTATTTTTATTTAAACAAAAAGCAGGCTGTATTTCTACATTTTTGCTAGCTTTGGTTTGTCTAGCTCCTTAAATTGAGCTAAATATTAAAATAACTTTATTGCTGCTCTAATATTACTTCTCTTTTTCATTATTAAGACATTGACAAATTTGTTCAGAAGTGCAGTAAAAATATCAAGTAAAGCTTGATGTAGGGCCAATTCTTGCAGTTTCTGAATGCTCAGCAAACAGTAACTTAGCTTATTGAGTGCCATATTATAATTACAGCCCTTCAACCTGATTTCACAGTGTTTTTACCTTAAGTCACTTATAATGCTTTTGATCTGATTTTTGAATAATAGAACATGCTAAATGTTTTACAAAGGCTATATATATAATTGAATAGCAATAATATATTATGGAAAGTTGTTTCATAGTAAAAAATTAAGTTATCTTTTTAGAGTCCCTAGCATTGTGAAGAAATCATTCCCAGTTTCCTGGAGAAATCATAAAATTTACATAAATATTAAACCTTAGGGGACCTAAGAGATTGTCACAAGTGGGATGTAGTAAAGCAGATCACCACTGCAGACATTTTCTAATCTCTTCTCTAAAACCTCCAGTGGTAAGAATGCCCACAATCTTCTCAACTTACTACAGTGCTTATTTAACCCCACTGAAATATATTTCCTATTAACACCCTAAATATAATTCCCCACAAAATAATTCTTGTTGATGCCTTGATCGCAGCTGTTACAAAGAACTGGCCCTTGCTCCTCAACAACATTCTCCTACAACAATCTCAATTCTTTAAGCTTTTTTTCTCACAAGTTATGATTTTATTCTTTTTCACGTTCCTCCCCTCTTCTGAACTTGTGAAAATTACGTATGTAGTCACCTGTAACGACAGTGCCATTCCAGCACAGATGACTCATCCTTCTGCCATGCTCATACCGAATGCCTTTGACATAGCTGTGAACAGTATCTAGTGCTTTCAAATAGCAAGGAAAAAGTCCTGACACAGTAGTACCACCCTTTGCATGTCTTATCCTCCGGATTCCATTACAATTCCTCAGCTTTACAGATATTTTCAATCTCTGCTGTTGAAGAGTGAAATCCAACATCTGACGTGGCAACCCAGCCAGCTGAGAGTGAACAACATCCATCTTCCATTTCCTACGTGCAGTATATTTTTCCTAAATCTCAAAATGACATTTAATTTCTTGCAAACAGTACAGTAGTCTTGATTTAGATTATTTTTAAGACTCACCATTACTCCTGAAACATTTCTGAAGATACTGGTGTCAAGTCAGTTGCTTTGCACTTTGTATGTGTAACTATGGTTTTTCTCTTCCAAGTTTACCCTTTCTCCTGCCTTTATCATACTTCTTCTTGATATATCTATTATGTAAGTTCACTTAAAACTCCAAACCTGCTATGCATCACTCTCCTTACTTTAGCCAGGCTGGTCACCCACTAAAGTTCTTTGTGGTCATGCAAGTTCATACTGGATGTTCACAGGAACAGGGCAAAGACAAACCCCTTACTTCTTGTGAAAAATACTCATACTTTTAAAATGTGTCATTAAAAACTATTTGGGCACTTAATTTTCCAAACACCATGCTATAGCCTCTTCTCTGTTTTCTATATTTTCTGGGAGAATGCAAGGCAGGAGGAGTTTAGTAAAGCAAGCAGACCTGCTGCTTGCTGCTGGTACAGCTATTCTGAACAGAGAAAATTAGATTAGCTAATAAAATGATTATTAATAACCAATTCCAAAATCTAAAAGTAAGAGGGAGTGCTATATATTTCCTATAGATTTTTTTTTGCCTTCTCCAGACATCTGAGACTTCATTGATCCTCTGCAGGTGCTTGAAGATAAACACATTTTGCTGCTCTAAGTGCTTTGTATGAATTTGAACTTGTCATTAGAACTTGTGTAACCCTTCTGCCCCCTTCAGATTTTTATAAAATTCAATTGTTCCACCTTTATAGTAGTTGCTATAAAGACAGTGTGCAGAAATCTGGGGAAATTAAATATGCTTTGTGCACAGTGAGCTTATTTTTCTCACCTGCAACCATGACTGAGTTGGTTTAATGAAAAGGGTGCAATAAAAAAACAAAAACAAAAACAACAACAACAAAAACCAAGGTACAAACAGGCTCGTGGACAATGCCTAATTTCTAGAGCAGAACTATTTTACAGTCTCTGCGTAGCCAACTGCTAGGCCAGCTGGTAGCTCCAGCTCCTGCTATCACTCCTTAGTCACAGTCAGGGGCTGACAACTCTTGCTGGGAAACAGATTTGAGTGGCTGCTTTACTTTGGTCTCAGCCCTTTCAGCCTACTGGCTCTGCCCTCCTCACTGTCCTGCACAGCCCTGCAGCCCTCTGGGCTCCAGCCCCAGATCCCTGGCAGTGCACATAATGCTGATAACATTCCAGCTCTCATGAATACTGCATACAGCACAGACAAAGAACACAAGCCTGCACAAGACTCATGACTTCTCACACTTCACCCTAAGGTTTTAGCCTCACTTCTTATTTGCTTACCTTCCCTGCTAAGTAACAAGTTGCATATTCCTTCATCAGATCAGATGACTTTTGCAAAGCCTGTTTTCCTTTTCCATAACATCCCTTGCTACTTACAATTCATTCTGTAGCTTTACCATTCCTTGTACTATCTACATTCCGTCACAGGACAGTAATTTTTCAGACTGCAATTCTGGCAGAACATCAGAAAAGGAGATTTAACATCCTGGCTGGAGCTACCTCCTCACTGGAGATTGTGAGCGCCAAGACTACTCCATGGCATATGCCCAAGTGCAGTGTGTGACAGTGACTTGGAGAGTTGCAGTGACAGTGCATTCCAGTAGCAAAAAGACTGTTGTACAGGGGGCTGAGGGTCTGTCCGGATATGAACAGAGTGATACAACAGAAAAACCTACCTTGGTCACAGGAGTTAATTGCTCACCCTCTAAGAACTGAACTGCGTGCAACAAAAGAGAGAGGCAAGTAGAATGGAAAGGCTTCTGAAGGCATGTCTGGAAACAACACTGCTGAATGCTGCCTTCTTCCTGAATATCACCTGTGTCTGGCTGGAATGTATGCTTATCATTTAGCCTCCTGCATAAGGATTTATTTATAGCTTTCTGGTTAAGCAGCAAAGAGAAACTTACAGGACAAACGTAAAAAAAGAAGATGTGACAGTTCCCATTCCTACAGTGAAATGGGCACATCTAGAATGGAGAGGAAGGATCTTTAACAAAAATCTGGATGTGACTAAGTTCTGGTCTCACAGAAACCCTATTGTGATTAAAGAGCAATGATTTTTTTTTTTTTTCTTACTACACTACATTAAGAGATGCATTTACTTTTTTTTCATATCATATCTGAGCTCCACATTCAAAATCTTATTTTGGAGTGGTAGTGAAAATTATTAAATCTTTATAGTTATCCAAATACTTAAAGGTACATCAAAACTTATTTTCTCCTGCATTAAACAGTCACAAGACCTATTCAGATTTTGAGAGACAATCCAAAGTAGCAGTCTTTGCATACAGCTGGCAAGTGTCGTCTCTTTATCAAAGACACACTGATAAGTTCAGAGATGTTGAATTCAGTTCCATAAGAACTGTTTACTGACCACACTATTACATAAGATGTTCTAAAACTGTCCTTGGTGCAACATTGCAAAATGATGCCTCAATCTAATTAAGCATGTGAATTTAGATAAGAAAGGTGACTGCTGGTTTTGCTCTTCTTCTCACAACAATTTGTTGATTCTGTAGGATCATTACTGTAATTGAGTGCTTGTTTACTTGCTCCCCATTATGATGTTTAGAATAAGAACATTTAAATTCATTATTTTTTCTCTTTTCTTTTAGTTATCTAGCATGTTCTAAAATGCGGAATAATTGTTACAGGTAACCTGAAAATTAAGGTATAGCACTGCTCACTTAAAATGAAGGCACAGATTGTTCACTGGGTACAAAAGCAAAGTGCAAGCCATTAAATAGCACAGAAGGTAGAGCGAAGTGGAGATTCTGCAGCCAAGTTCTGTGATCTGCAGTAGTTCCCTAGGCAACCTTAGTTGTTGGTGACATCAGGAAAAGGTGATGTGCTGACTTTAAGAACAATACTGGGATGGCAACTTGGTTGTGCCAAGGCACTGATAAATCTACCTGCTACCCCAGGCCAAAAGTCTGTCACTTTTTTTACCAAATGCCATGCTTTGGGTGAATTTTGGCCATTATACGCTCATCTTAATGCCAAAATAACACCTCCATCCCTAAAGCTACCCACCTCCAAGGTGCGACCAACCCTCACTAAGAATGTGCTCTGAATTTTGTTACCTGTACCTTTAAAAGTGAAATCAGAATAAAGGCATATATGACCCACCTGTATAATAAGGAAATAGTATGAAAATGACTTAAGAGGGGGGAAGCTTAGGAAAGACACCATTGCACACAAGGTAGTAGAACACCTGCATACTTCTGGGACCAGTTGACCAACTGAGCTGCTCTTCCTCCCCAGTGCATCACCTATTGGTATGGTTCACACACTTGGTTATGCTGAGTGCTTCCCTGGAAAATGCAGCAATCACTGTAATGTTTGTTTTATAGTTTAGTGTGATCCTGTCCAGGCTGTATTACTGTTAGCTTTTCTGCACATGTTTTGTATTGTTTTTGGTTAAACTCACATGCTTTGCAGACAGTGAATTGCCATTGGCAATCCACAAGAATTGGTAACCTGTTGCTAATAAACAACACTACCAGCAACAAAGCAAGCCCTTTTTATTTCAGTGCACTACTTTTTTTGTTATTTAAGTTTGGGTATTTAGGCAGTGCTAAAAACTTACTAAAATATAGTGACTATATACCAGAAAATTGACTTCTATAGCCATAACAAAATAATTAAACAGATTTAGGTAGTTCAGTATGATTTTCTATTTCTATTGCAGAATAATGACACTGGAATAAAGCCACTTCAATTCAAAATACTCTGTCCACATGGGGAGCTACAGTGAAACGGCTGTAGTAAAATGATTTTTTTACTATAGCCATGCTCACTTTTTCCCTGAAAGTAAACCATCAACATAAATATGTTGCCTCTTTCCCAGAAGCTCAGCCATGTTGGCTAAATCCCCTTCCATACACCAAGGCAAAATGCTTTGCCTCCAGAATGAAAATACAACGTGGAGAACATGAGATTTTACTTCTCAATTAGGCAGTAAATGACACGGTGCTGTGATGCACTTGTAGTTTTTTACCACTTAAAAGTTCTGAGATGCTCTGCAGTGGGGAATGGAGAATGACAATAAAAAGTGCCGTTTGTGAGGCATTATAAATTTTATAAAGTTCCTCTTTTTATAAAGTTCCTCCTTTTATAAAGTATGGTCAATTGCAGAAGAAACTCCAGATGAAAGCAGTTGCACATGGAGAAGGCTGCTGCTGTGTCCTCTCTACATCAGCCTTCACTTCTCTGCTGCAGCCTAAGTGCCACGTGCTCGGTGAGCCTGTCCTGATCTCCCAAGGCATGAGAGGCACAATGGACTTGCTCACATCTCAGCTCACACCAGTGCAGGTACAACAGAGAAGTGCTCATCCCTTTCAACTTCTTGCTACTGCTGTCACTTATGAACTGATCTGAAGACTGAACTGAGCTGCACAATTCTTCTTACCAAACCATGTCTTTATTTCTCTAACATTAATTAAAATGTTTTATTATTCCAGACTTGAAGTGCAGGCTTCAGCTGGTCGATTACTATTTGCATTCAACGTCCAGTATTTGCAGACGAAGGAATTCTTCCTTCAGCGACACAGCTACCCGGACAAAGGTATTTAAAATCAAAGAGCTTTTAAATTTGACTCCTCATGCTCTCAATGCCATATAAAAATGCACAGTTCCTGAAAAAGTCAATTGAACTAAAAATAAAAGTGGTTACAACTCACCTCGATCTGTGTCATACAGGAAGACAAAGCGGTTCCATTCATAGTGATCCAGCAAGCTCAGCAGGGCTCCCCGCAGCGATGGCCGCAGCTGCAGCACAAACTGACTCTCACCCTCAGTGGGGAAACTCGGAGTGATGAGGGAGATGTGCAAGGCGCTGCAGAATGAGGTCAAGGTATGTACTGATCTCTTATCATAAAGTCCAAAAATGGCAAAAACTCCTCTAGAATATTGGGAGCAGACTGGAAGAAAAAAGAAAGAGCTCATTTAGTGAATAAACCTGTAAATATATACTCCAACATCCCTGTTTCCTAATTTGAAGATTTCCATTTCTGTCTGTATAGTTAACTTCAGTATTTATGTGTTCTTCATTCTAGAAACCAACAAATACGAGGGATGCTCTGAAAGTAATGCCTCCTATTTCATGATGTTGGTCTGCAACTCCTGAGGCAGATGATGATGGTACAACAGGGCAGGTTGAACCTTCCCATCAGTGTTGTGTTACCTTTTGTTGCCATGTGGCAGATGGCAGCAGAGGGGCAGTCAGACAGAATGGCTTCTGACATGGAAGTGTGGATGAAGCAAAGGTGTATACCTAAAACCCTCAATGCAGAAAACATGGTATCCACTGACACTGATTGATGCTTTCATTTATAGACACCAAACAGGGGATGTGAGCACAGTGAGGTGATGAGTGGTGCATTTCAGCAGCGGTGACAGCAGTGTGAAAGAAAAGCCACATTCTAGATGGCCATGCACTGCTTTCACAGCACAAATTTAAGGTCTCAATCAGCTCAACCACACCAATCAGAGAATTGCAATCAAGGATCTGTGTATAGAGCTGAATATCAGCTTCAATGTGTTGGAAATGAGTATGTCAGTCTTGCAATATTGCCAAGTTTGTGCCAGGTGGGTCCCATGAAAGCTCCCACAGTAACAGAAAAAACATTGTGCGCAAGTTTGTCAGTACCTGTCAGTATGAGTCTGAAGGCTATAATCTCCTGGATCACATCATTACCAGTGATGAGATTTGGTATCACCACTATGAATTGGAGTCAAAATGACAGTGCATGGAATGGTGATATGTGAACTCCCAATTGAGCAAAAAGTTAAAGACACAGTGATGTGCACTGTCTTTTGGGATAGGAAAGTGTTTCCTGGTACTCAGACAAACCATCAGCTCTGATTGTTATATTGCAAAGCTGACTAAACTGAAAGCTCAAACTTCCAGAGTCAGGTCAGAGAAGAGAATCTTTCTCTTGCAACATCATAATGACAGACCCCAGAACAGTTTGAAGTCCATGGAGTGCATTGCCAATCTTGACTGGACTGTCCTACCACACCCATTGCATAGTCCAGATTAGATGCCTTCTGCCTTCCATCTGTTCAAACTGATAAAAGATGGACTACGTGGGCAAAACGATGCCATCATAGCACCTCTGAAACAGTGGGTCATTTCTGATGGTGCAGATTTTTATGAGTAAAGCATGAAGGCTCTTGTTCATCGCTGACAAAAACACATAGATAATGGAGGCAATAATGTTGAAAAATAATGTTTTGTAGCTTGAAATTTGCTCTATCACATACTGTTACTGTGCTTTTTGTATCTGTTGTAGTTTAAAAAGAAATAAATAAGAAGCATTACTTTTAGAGAGCCTTCATGAATACTGAAATAACATTTTGTCACTTTTGGAATCTATTCATAGAACTTTACATCATCTATAGGGTTTTTTACTTTGTTTTTGTTTTTAATTCTAAAATAAAATAGAAACTAAATATGTTTTTTCATACCAGTGGAAAGTCAGCATATGCTGTTTTAGTCATAGCTCTGTACACTATCAGGGTTTGAACATTTACATTATTTTAAGCAGAAAAGTGTTTGCATTTCAAAACATGAAAAATATCACAAAAATGTCATCAGTCTTATGAGTGAAACCTGGACATTTTAAATCATATCAGTGTGTAGAAGGTTCACTCACATTTATGCATGGAGCCCCCATTCTGCATTAACACTATTAAAGATCTAAAAAAATATCAAACTACTTAATGAACCATCTTTTTGACTTTAAGAGACCAGTTGAAGCAAAATGTAAGTCACTGTGACCAGCCTATTGCCCCAAGTCTTTTATTTCTACTCTGTGTCAAATTCAAAACCAAAAAAACAAATGACCTTAATATGTATTCTGAACTTTGATTTGCTCTTTGATCATTTAAGACATAAAGAAAGACTTCTATTGATTTCATCTGACTGCATAAGGGTTTACTGATGTATGTGCATAGAAACAGACAGGAGGGTATTTTCTTAAGCACAGCCTTTCTAGCAACTAATAAGGTCCTAATGAAAAGAATTCTATTTTTCTTGAAGTAAACAACTTACTAGATACTCCGAGTGATAATCATCAGTTAGCTGTCCCACAATCACAGAAAATTAAGAAAGGAACAGAGAGGATGCCATCATAGATACGTATATCTTAAGTTCTTCTGTTCCAGATCCTCCCTTCTGCAAGGATATTCCTACATATACACTGAACAACGGAAAACACAAGGCATGCCCTTTTAACTAGATGACTAGTTCTCCACACATCCAGCCTGGAGTCACTGATACCCAGACAGATCAGCACAGTTAGGGTACTACACACACTCTTAGCAAACAGTCTTACTCAAATCAGTTCAGCTTTAATTATTTCACATTACAGCATGAAGAACAAAAATAATACTCATATATTTTTCTTGTTAGATTTGAGTGATTTACCTGAAGCCAGAGCTGGAACAAGTCACTGGAGGGCAATACTGGGATTTTACGTATTACCCCATTGTTTCAGCCCCTAACCTAAAGATTTTCACAGTCAGAATATATATAAACATTTCTAATGGTTAAAAAGCTTTTTTCCTTCTTCAAAGGTCCCCTTCAATATTTTGATACACAGCCCTTAGTGTTTGCTTTGCTGGATCACACAGCATACAGTCTCCTAAAACCATCAAATGACTGGCTCTCCATTTCCCTAATCATCCCCAAAAGTGCTGTTCTTTTCTTTCTCAGTTTCATCTTGTCTGTCTTGAACATAGATGAACAACCTGCTCAGAATTTCAATTGAAGGCTTTCTGCTTCTTTTTGCATTACTTCCCCATCTCTACAGTAAAACACTTCTGCTGACATACTCTAAGATCACATTGCTTTTTTTTTTCCTAAATGTGCATCTCAGCAATGGCTGACAATCATCTCAGGATCAAAATTCTGCTCTTTTGTCTTCCTGGGTCATTTCCAAAAGATGAGTTTCTGCTTAGTGCACAGTATGTTTATTAGTCACCAACGTACAACTTTTCCATTATGTCACATCTATTGCTATACTCCTCAAAATTATATATTTCCAGTTATTTTCTTAGTCTACCCTTAACTTTTTACAGATGTCTGTGTCTGCCTCACCTGCAAATTCCATCAGTGTACTATGACTTTTTAACCCTGTATCTGTTATACAAGCAGTCTCTTAGTACTTTCCCGACATCAGTTATGGTTCTCCAGCCTGGTACAACACCTTCTATTAGCATTTGTTGCCATTTTTACTCTTAGTTCCACCCCTAAATTGTAATTCCCCTCTTTGCATCTATTTTCATAGATAAACTTCCTTAGGAGCATACTTATTTTACTTCAGTCCCCAGGCAATATGAAGGTACTGATTAGTCCCATACCTTCTATCCCATTAATTCCTGGTTGCATCTTACTCCATTTTAAGTCTAGAGCTGTTTTTTTTTTTTGTTTGTTTGTTTGTTTTTTCCATAAAAAATTGTCCAATTACTTTACAGACTATTGATGGCAGCTGATGCATAGCTGACAGGTTCTAAGTCCATTTTAAAAACAAGTATTGTACTTCCTATTCGCTAATCATTTGTATCACAACTGATTTAACAACTCAACTAAGAAGCGTTTGTTATTCCATTTACCCTTCAGTAAACCAATTCTTCAAGAATCATGGAAAAAGGTGTGATTTCCAAATTCCCATTACTCATCAGGCCTCTCTTTTCTAGGTCAACATCCTCCTTGACTGAAAATCAATGTGAAGTGCCTATTTTTTTTTTAATCCGTATCCAGATTTTCATGATTTTTCATTCCATCATCAATGTATATCAGTATCAGTAATTTTTCCTACATCTTCCTTTTGTATTCATAAATCTAAATGACCTTTTACAGTTCTATCAACATGATTTGCTTGTCTGAGTTCTCACTGTCAGCAATAATGTAGGCTCTGATTTCTGGAAAAAAAACAACAACAAACACACAAACAAAACCCCTCTTTATCTCCTGATTTCTGACTTCTAAAGATTTTAAAAACATACCTTTTTTATGTCTTGAATAATTATACATTCAACTCTGGAGTCACATCCTGTAAACTACTTTTGTCTGTAAAAGGATTCGTCCAAGTTCTACAACTCTTTCTGTAAGGAATTATCAGGACTTCCCTTCTCAAGCACAGTCAAGTTGACGTTACCAACAGTAAGAGCTCAATCTACAACATTTGCACATAAGTGCTAGTTGATAAATGTATTTTTGGTTTCGAGAAAAGCTTTTGTAAGGTGATAAGGGCTTCCAGTTTTATGCAGGCAAAGTACCTTTCTTAACACATGGTCCATAAAGATTTTACATGATTAAAAATTCAAGAAATCAGTATCAAGCTGTGAAATGGTCCCCTTGGTGGAGTTAAAGCTCAGAATCATTCTCAAGATGTTAGAAAAAAAGAGAGAAAAAAAAAAAACAACAAACAGAAATATCATTAAACATGGTATTAACCTTTTCACTAAAAATAACAGAAGGATAACCCTTTGCATTTTCTAAGCAAACTATCTTTGCCACAGCCTACACTCCAAATGCAATAAAACATTACCTGACTGTCTTTAAAGTCTTGAAATAACAAATCCAAGAATGCTTAAACTGCTATACTTCAGATCAAGTCTGGCAAGTTACTGAATAGTGTCCTTCTTTGCTCCTTGTTAAGAAGAAATGCTAAGACAAAGAAGGTTATTACAATTTTTTATTACTCTGTACAATACCCACAGAGACAAAAAATGCATATGACACTATGGAGATTAGGCTTAAACATATGCAGAGATGCTGCAGTGCTCCTGAATCAATTTTACAATAATCAGCAGCAACTACAAAAATCAGCAAAGCCACAAGGATTTGCATTCTACCTCACTACTGCTCTCAGAAAATGCCTCCAGGCAAACATGACTACCTGGATTTCCCAATTCTTTATTTCTCTTATGATTCTAAAAGCATTTTACTTATTATAAATGGACTAAAGTCCATTATTATAAATGGACTAAAGTAAAATACAGTCTAGTATTAGCATTCCAAGATAATTTTGTTCAAGATTTTTCCACATAAATATGAAGCAGTGACAAACAGATTTTCATGAGCATACTTTGAAACTTACTGAATGATAATTTGTCTTTAAACAAGACATCACCTCATAGCTGACAACTTTATTTCAGTATTACACATTTGACTCACCTGCAAATGTAGCAATACCATTGCTCTCATTAAAGATAAGTAGAATGTGATACATCAAATACACAAGGTAATTTTACCTTTTACCTATAATATTATCTAATATTACCTAGTATTACCTACTAGGTATAATATGAACTAAGTATGTTCTATTCTAGCAGTTTTAATAATGTATTCATACTGTCACTTTAAAAGAACAGGTTACACATGGGACCTTCAGTTAAAAATGATAAATCATAATGCCATGATGGTAAAAACAGCATACTGCAGTGTTTACTGAGATATACAGTCATGGCACGTGTGGTCTTCTTTCTCACTTCAAAGACAAAACATTCACTTAAAAAAGAAATGTCAAAAAAAAAAATCCCAATTTCTTTTATTTACTGATATTCAAAGTTATACCCACGAAGTTTAAAAGCAGACAAGTGGAATGTCAGAGCCCACATATGGCAGTAACAGTAACAACAAAAAGGACACAAGGCAAGTAGAAGTTTGCCTTGTGAAAGATATATTGGCCTTGTTTCATTATTTGGTGAGACCTCAAAATTTTCTGATTTCTTCAAGAGGCAGTTTTTCCTAAGGATAAGTTTACAAAACTAAGTCAGGTAAGCAGAGCACATCTGCCAACAGTATTAATTTTTCTTGATACCTTATAGTACATACACCATATAAGCAGGAATTTGGCCAACTCACAGCGTATCTGTAAGTAACAGGACCATCGTTCACAGCCATGACTCCAAGACTTCCAAGGCACAAGCTCTGAAACAAAGTGCTGACCTCTCTTTTAGAATGATTTCTTCTAGATTTTAGGCTCCTACATCTGAAATCACTGGTTAGCTATTGCAGATACACTGACAGGCTTACCAGTGTGCCATGAAGTCATGAACCATGGAAGCACCAAAACTGCAACGCTCAAAGCATTTCGGTTTATGAGAGTTTTCCAGACATGAGAACGGTTTTTCATTGCTGTATCTTCATCTCCCAATGGTTTGGAAATGCAAATAAAAAATGAAGGTTGTGATATGTTCTTAACACTTTGTTTCTGCTGCTTCTTTCACTTCATGTTTCTTCCTTTCACAATCCCATGCTCCAACATGGGTCCTTCCCATGGTCTGCAGTTATTTTTTAAGTACTGCTCCAGCATGGATCCTTCACTTGGGGTGCAGTCCTAGGGATATCCCTAGGCTACCTTCTTCACCATGGGCCTCTGGTGGACTGCAGAGAAATTTATGCTTTGAGCATGGATCGCCTGCTGCCTTCCTTTTGTACCAACCTTGGCTGATACAGGGCTGTTTCTCTCTCATTTTTTCACCCATCTTTCACACAGCTAAGCTATTCTTTCTTAGATATGTTTTCACAAAGATGTCACCAGCTTTGCTGATAGATTCAACTTTGTTCAATTGTGGGTCCATACTGGAGCTCTCTATAACAAGCTAGAATCCAGGACAACTCCTGGTCTCTTCTCAAAACAGACATTCATGATACATCCCCCACTACACACTCTTGCCACAGAGGCCTAACACACTTGCTCAATTCCAGAAGAAATTCATTTAAAGTATGCTTTTTCTTGCCACCACAGTAGCATATGAAGGCTTTCATTTATGAGTGACAATGCTGTCGAGCCCTGTATCACAGTCCTATATTCTTCATTATGTTTTGCTGCTGTATACTTGTGCTTGCCAGCACCGAAGTAGTAGGCAAATTTTCTTAACCTACTGAACTCCTTCAAAGAGGAACAGTCTACCTTTATGAAGATGCAAGCTCTTCAATTGAAATGCAGCACAGAAGGGAAAATAATTTAATCTAAATACAGACCTATCTCCCAAGGTCAAATGATTTATCAACCTATATGCAGGAGAGCTCCAAGACCTAAGAAGAGATTACAACTCCTAAAACAGCTTTGAGACAAGAGTTCCCTGTTAAACTGTCAAAACAGGTCTCCTTTCCTCTTACACAGAACTCAACATCTTTCTCTCCTGTGTCCTCCCTGATCCACCTGATCCCTCCACTGACTGCCACCTCCTGAATGAGGACACAAAGTCAGGTGAGGCTCCACATCACAAGGGAAGTGATCCAGATTCATCCCCATGTAGTTTTCAATCATCTTACCCCAAATCAAGAATAAATTTGATTTAAATGTGCTCTTCCTTGAGTTTAAGACTGCTAATTTTATACTTAATTATGCTCTTGCATTAAGAAAAACTCCAAGCATTGAGACCACTTTAATGAGTTACCTTTATCAGTTAAATCACTGATAGAGACGATGGATAGGATTATAGAACTGAAGACAGTGTTATATAAAGTGAGCAAATTAAAAACTTTATTATAGATGTATTAGGACTCATTTACTGCGATCTTAAGAACAGTCTTGCATAGAAAAGAATATATCTAAACACTGCTATTCAAAAAAGGAGAAAATTGAAGAGTTTCTTATAAATTATGTTTTCTCTGTCCAATGAAATTAATACCCATCATAAACACGATGACTTCAATTTTGTAGACCTCACATGATCTACTTTTGCCCTTTCAAGATAAATTTCTTCAGGCAAAAAAATTTATCTTCCTCTGCCTTCAGGAGGCACACATCATACTTTGGTACTACCATGCCTCAGGCATTCTAACTGGAAATAATATTACACTCTTACTGTAACAGAAATCAGTTTATTGCTTTATAGTTCAATACAGTATTAATGATTGAGGTGAACAAAAAGAAACTAAATCTTTCTGGTAAAAAAAACCAAAACAAAACAAAACCACAAACTGAATCATAAACACTACCCTCTCAAATATTTATTTCTCTCATATGTTTATTCTCCTACAATACAGTTGAATAATTATGAGTACATTATGTCAGGCACTGACCCTCTGAAACTAAATTAATATTCCAGGTCAAATCATCTCACATTTCTGTGTAGAGCCATGAGTTAGAATCAATGGTTCCTAAGGGTCCCTCCCATCTCAGGATATTCTATGATTCCCATCTTTCAGTTCCCATCATTTCAACTGCCTGGTCTATTTCAGACTACGACCAGTTGACAGAAAGGCTAGCCTCCTCATAGATGTTTGAAAATAGATCAACTAAGTAGTCTTTATCACCTCTGGCCTCTAGGTGTGACTCAATATAAAATATTATGTTAAACGTAATGGACCTGCATTTTGTAATTCTACAGTAAATTCCAGAACTCAAAGAAACCTACCACATAAGCACTTGTCCTAGAGGTTAATATGTTTAGTTGCATAAATAAAATTAAACACATAGTAAAGGGTGTGCAGGAGTACTTATTCAGAAATCAGCAGATGGATCCATCAAACTTGAGGTATGGAAAAGTCATGAGTTTCCTTTACACTTTAACTCATAGCAGTGGGTTTCTACCAGTATCTGTAAGTGACTTGCCAGCTCATTTAAAAATACTCTCCTAGAAAAAATGAAAATCTTGGTTTACTATATCATACAGTAATTTGGGACGTATTGTTCTGTTTGTGCAACTGCAGATGTGAGAAAATACTACAAAGCAAATCACAGACATGTTACACTTTTTAATTAATAATTAAATTTCCAGAAACAATTCTAGTGCATTGTCTCTAAAAGGCTATTTCTGCTCAAGTTCCTGAAATAATAACAGGACATGATAATGTATTTCCTGCTTACTGAATGAAAAAGAAATTGAATTAGCTTAATTAACATGCACAGGGTTTTCCTATTTCAAAATCTGTATGAACACTGTAATATAGTATTTTTTTGTGCGATGTCTTGCACCAAATCGCTAAGTTACAGAACATTAACTTTAGAAGGTTATTCTGAGAGATGCTCAAAATAACAAAAAACAAAGGGACATAGAGACCAGGCATGACTGACTCACAGATTCGGCTGCTGAACTATGTGCCTCCTATGGAGCAAGCTTTGCTCCTCTCAAGTTAATATACTGATTGAAGCTTTCTTCAAGTCAGTCCCAAAAAATCCATGTAAAGAGCATGCATATCTTTTAGGTATATACATGCACACACGGAGAGATGTGTCTCATTTGAGCCCTACACTAAAACTTAAGTAATTTTGGTGGTTTTCCCATCTCTACAACAGGAAAAGGTATGTTCAGAAAATAGATCATCCTAGCTTAAGACGGTTGTGCTGATTTGCCCACTGTATGTATATCTTTTTCCTGTGGCAAGAAAAGTAAACTGCAACTCAGAAAGACTTGACATCTATAGTTAGATAGCTATATTTAGTATTATAGGGTTATTTGTTTGGTTTTTTTTAATCTCACTCTTTTCCTTTCTCTTTTCCTAATCTCACACTTTTCCTATGTGTTTTTCTGCCCTGTCCATTTGTAGCTTTAGTGTGATTTGGAGCTGACTTTCCCTGAAACCTTCCTCACTCAGTGGGCACAGATTCCTTCTAGACAGGGCTGCAGGCATTTCTCCAATACAGACCATGCATCTCTGTTTTCCTGGAAAGTGCTGACAACTCTCATTTCTTGATGGAGAACACAAAATAGCTCAGCCTTTCATAAATTTCTATGAGGAAAACTGCTTTAATCTTCAAGTAATTTCCATCAGAACATTTCTCCACCACTAAGGTATTTTACTTTCATTAATATGTAATTCCAAATAATTTAAATCCAATGGAACATTTTTACACAACAAGAAACATTTTCCACTGGGTTTATTTATGAAATTTCTCTTTCCGTTATGCCTTGGCAAATCTACTTGATAGAGCTCCTCTCATGAATTTCACATGTGCTGAATGCTAACAAATCTTTTCTAATTCTTAAAAGTACTTAACAGCTCTCTCTGCAACAAATTACCCAGTCTTCGTGCCTTTGTGGTGCAGTCCACACACCACGGGTCTGGCATTTACAGTCATCTATCAATGCTCCTGAACATGCATTTCTCTGACTAAACCACAGTTTCCTCTTTGAACAGTTTCCCACAGAGAATCCATATGCAGCATTTACCTTCCATAGTCATATGAATGAGAATCCATATTGGTACAGAAGTTCTTTTTTGTCTGTTTTAAAAAACTGACAAAAGTACCATCACCACATGGACTGCAAGACTTTTCAAACTCAGAGAAGAGAAAATGTTAAGACCAATGGATTTGCTAAAAAGTTCCCATGATTTTGACAGGTTTTCTCAAGGACAAAATGTTGACAGTTCTCTCTTTTTTCTTTCAGAATAGAAACTTAAAGGGGCATAACAGATTGCATGGAAATTAAAGTAGACTAACAGTTAAACACAATGGAATCGGTGGTACAATTCCCAGTTGCTTAAGTAAGATCAACATTTCAACACAGATACTCCTGTGGCAGTTAGAGATCTTTGTGAAAATTCTTTAGCTTGTTAGCTGAGGGAAAACTCATCTTAATCACTTACGAATATCTGCAGAATTCATGGCTTATAATGCATTTAGATTATCTCTGTGATTTTTTTTTTCTTTTTTGCTGTTCACTGATTTTTTTTTCTGACACGACATGTTATTTGTTTCTCTTCTATGTCTGAACTTCATCCAGACATTCCTTTGCAGAGGAAAAAAAAAAGTGACTTGATTCCCCCTCACAATGTGATATTTTATAGAACCCTTTTCCCACATCCAACTTCAATGAAACAGAACAAAGACGAGTCTGAATTTTGTTTTAAGAAGTAATCCTTTGATGGCCCAATTTTCTACAATACATAGCTTTCCTGTTTCTTTTTATCTTAAAAAGAGAGAAAAAGCAGCACATTTAAGCAGACATTTATCTTGCCAGAAGAACTGTTAACAGAAAAAAAAAAAAAAAGCGGTACTATTTTAAATATGAGAGCATCTAATCAAATGGGTAGTTGATTAGACAAAAATATATTTTCAAACATAGCTACTTAATCACAGATTTTTCTTATGCAGAAGAACAACTACTTAGTACTTCTCACACAAAAAAAATCACCACACCTTTTTTTTTTCCTTTTTGGAGTAACATGCTAATTCTGCAGTACTTTTGCAAGCAAAGTTGTCATTGAATGTAATGTACTGAATTTCATAGGAAATTTGAGAGCTGGACCAATATATTAAAGCATATGTTAGGACTTCTGACCTAAACTGTTTTATGGGTGCTATTTCAGCGTTATCATCATTTATACGTGGCATTTGGAAACAAAGTCAAACCTTGTGTTCTACTTAGTTGAACTAAATCAAAACATGAACTCTGCTGTACTTAGAAGCTGAAATAAAGCAATTTTTGAAATAATGAAGTACGTTTGTTACTGAACTTCTATGTGACTTTAAAAGGGGAGTATTCACCTGACTGTTCTGTTTGACTTTGGAAATCTCTCCCGAGATCTTGAATCATGTAGGAAAAGGAAGCAAAAGGAGGCAGGAAATCATAAAAGATGTGGCTAACTTGGTCCTGCATTTATATGGAAGGTCTGAATGTGTTTATCGTTAAAACTGGAATATAGATTTTAGTCTGGTTCATAGTTTTATCTTTAAAATCAGAGCTTGGGAACAATAGCGTGGAATTCTGTTTTTATGTTACTCATAAATCTGTGTCTCCATTTCTTCTACATGAATCGCATAACTAAGGCAGACCATTCCCTAATGCACCATGGAGTTGGTCCAGCCCAGCTTTTGAACACTGGTATAGGTGAGCTGGGATTTTAGCTACTTTCTTCCCTCAGTAACAGATTTCACACTACCACACCCCCTCACTAACAACCCAAGTCGTTGCCTGTATAGATTCGTGTAACTGTCAAAGAATATAACCAAAAATAATACTCTGTACATAGCTATATCTTCGGATATTTAATACCTTGCTTCTGATTTATTCTGGCTATCTGTAAACTGGTGGAGTGAATAATGCTCTTGGACTTCCTACTAGACTGCATCTCAACAATGTCCTACTGACCTACAAAGGAAAGACTGGGCTGAAATCATTCCTGCTATTACTTGTCCTTAGAGCTTCTAAGGAAAGACATGTAAGACAGAAATAAACAGTAGCTCACAACTGACTTTGACTTTTCTTCACATAGTGTAGGAAAAAAATCCTTCTCTGGAATGCGTTTATCCACCTGAAGAATGAATCATTCGCCTTAGAAGTCTCAAAAGACATACATCGCAAATGTCGACTGAAAAGCATTAAACACAACACTTCTTTCTTCGTTATTCCTACATCTAAGTGTTATATCTAAAGCCAGAAAACTTGATTACTCATTTTTGAAAGCAATGTCAATATTAAGAGGATACATGTAAAGAAATGTTCATGTGTTTTTCCCACTTTTCTATGGGTTAACATAAACTATAATTTAATTATACATATCCTAGCTTGTGAAAAAACTTTTCTGGCTTTTTGTTTGTTTGTTTGTTTGTTTTTTGTCACAGTTGGGATATCCATTACAAGAGATTCTGAATAATTTTGATGTATCTGTCATTTGTTCTTCTATTTCCTTCTTTCCCTTTCATGGCACAAAACAGATTTTGGAGCTAGTATCATTTCATGTAAATGGAACTAAATATCACAATTTGAGATTATATATATCTTGGTTAGGAAGAGAAACCTCCTCCCAAGACATAGAAATGAAACTCTTCTCCTGTCTTCTGCAGCCTGTGACAGTGTTTTGAAAGAATAGAGTTGATAACAAAGTGCACACAGCTCTCTCTGCCGCAGCTACTTTGAAATCAAGGGCATCTTCTTAGAAGCCCTTCAGGGATCTAAATATGCAAAGCGCTAATTGTTGTATTCTCACACTTGAGGATTTTGTTTTTATTTCCACTGGATATGAGATTTCAATCCTGCACTATTTTTGTCCTGTGTTATAACTCTGAGTAAACTAAAAAAAAAAAAAAAAAGTGTGTAGTTCACTTTTTCATGTACATCCAGAATGTATTTTGAAGATATGTGGAGTTTTATTGGATTGTATCTTTTTACATTCACTAATGGTAACTGTCCCAAAATGCTTACATGCTTCTGACTTTGCCTAGAAATGCTCTATGAATTTTGTGATCTTTTTTTTACTCTTTTTTCCCAGCCTTGTTCTAATGAACAGGTAAACGACGCCATAGAGATGGTGGTGTAAGAGATAGGAAAGCTACTGTTGTATTTTCACTCAACTCCAATTTTATGTATTTTACACTAGCTATAGACAAGTTACTTTCAGTATTCCAATCTGAAAATCAAAGATTACAATACTTATGTGCCAAGACATGGCAATGAAAACAATACTTTCAAAGAATCACTAATATAATTATAAATGTTATCCACCACTGGTTTGTTCAAGATGAGTGCTTTAAGATTTCTTGCATCGTCTTCTTCACGCTTCAGCCCTCCCTCAAACGTTCCAGGCTTTACTACTATTAACTTCACAGAAACAAAACCATATCAAAACAGTTTTTCTCTTGCTTTTCCAGAATTTTGCATCTTAGCCTGTTTGGCTGACTCTATGAATCTCCAAATCACAGTTAATTAAGATATTTCATGCTGAAATCTCAAACAGCCTGTGCTTTCACTTGCACTTTTTCCTTTACGTAGCCTTCACTATCATCTTGCTGCAATGAAGATTTTTCAGCATCTTGAGGCTTGCTTGTTCTCCCCAGATAATGCCGTGACCGTAGCTAAGGGAATTTAGATGCAGATTCTGCTTACTGTGGACATCCATTGTCAAAATGACATTAGGGATTACCATGTGTGTAGGGCCAGCCAAAAGTCCAAGGCTTAAAAAAACTCAGAGTCACCTTTGTATTCTTCTTTTTTTCTTTATTCTCTTTTCTTCCTTTTTTTTTTTTTTTTTCTTTTTCCCCTCTGTGTACCTTCTTAGCTTCCTACAGTTATGCTGGTGGGAAGCAGCCATGATATAGGGAGGTGGTTTTAAAATCAAATGCTTGGTATGGATTACTGGAAATGTATCTTCCAGTGTCCTTATTTTTTTCACACCAAGATGTTTTTCTTTCTCCAAAAAACTAATCTTTCTGTGTTTTTTTATGCATAGAAGGCATTCCCAGATGGCTGTAGGTCTGATAAAATAAATAAAACTATTAGAAAAAGGAATTACCATTCAAAAAATAAAATATAAATGAACCGTTCAACCAAGGTCACTTAAAGTGAAAGCATTCAATTTCTTAATGGAAGATCAGCTTCATTAGATCTCAGTACAAGATGAATTCTGGTCATGCTCCTGTGCTTAATGACTTTAGGCTCTAACTACTTGATAAGAAAAGCAGGTTTCAGAATCAAATGACATGAAGTGAGTATTGTTCCTAAATAATTCCTTTCAGTTAAGACAGGACTTAAGAAATGGTTTAATACATAAATAAACACATCTATATAAATATTTTAATATATCATTTTCTATTTCTGTAGATCACAAATTCTAATGTCATAATATTATTAATTACTTATGAATCTCCTCTATAAAATGGGCCAGACATTAACTTAGATTCCCTGGGCAGCGTGATCTGGTGAGTGGCAAGAAATCCACGGCAGGGTGTTGGAACTGGTTGATCTTCAAGGCCCCTCCCACTTTGGTGGGTTATGATATTATGATTAAGTCATTATGATATGATGACATTAAGATATTATGATTTGGCATATTTAAAGAAAAATGCAGATACACCAAAGCAAAACACCTGATTTCGAAACAGTGGCTAATGTATGTACTTTTCCATATTTATAATATCAAGAGAAGCTTATTTCATTCAGAATATATTTATAGAAATAAACATGCTGTTGTCTTACAGTCTGACATTCAATGTGAGAACGCTCATCTGGTCTCATAAAGCACATTTACCACCCACAAAATATTGTTTCACATGAAATAATCACATGTGAGTTCTGTGATTAATGATCATCTCTTTCATAACTGTATCTGTAAAAAAAACCTAACAAAATTATGTACTTTTCTGCAAAAGGAGTTCCTAGGTGCCATCCCAATAGAAACAGTCTGTAGGATGTAGGTAAGGTGCTTGGCCTGACCTGTCCTTCTTGAGCCAAAGAGCCATTAGGTAAACAACACAACCTTTCTAAAAAGACTGAAATTGCCTAACATATAGCATATTCACTTCTAAGAGGGAAATTGCTAACTGGCATTAAAATCAGTTTGCATAAGTGTATCATTAAATTGTGTTATTACACTGTTGACTAAAATAACGTCAGAACCTTTCAATCACAGTAATCTTTCACGCTATTTCCCAATACACAAAAAGATATCAGTACAACCCACTGATTTAAACTCATAACTGCAAAGAAAAACTGTTTCTCAAAATTGCTGATTAAATCTCAGAGCAGCTGTTAATGTTAGGTTTATGCAATGCTTGAAATCTTTTGACATGTGATGAGTTTTCCTCATTTCCCTAAAAATGTACATTCTCAAGGTAAAAAATGATTTCTGTATTTGGAAGCTGACTAACACAAAGAAAGCAGTAATACAATTTATTTTTAAGTTATCCATCATTATTCCTGTTTTCTCCTTGTCAAGTTTTCAGGTCTTTCTGTGTCTCTATCTCAAGCAAGTATTTCCACAACTTCACAGTTTAAAACAGGAGTGCAAGTCCTCTCATTTTGTTCTCTCACATCTTTGGCAGGAATTGGGCTTCATCCATACGGCAGTTCGAAATGGACTATCTATAATTGGAATTTCTACTGAGCTGGGAAATATGCTGGTGATGGTTTTAAAAAAGAGGAGAGATAAGAAGGGAGCTGAGATTGGGTAGTTGGCACCCTGTTATCTCTGTGAACGGACCAACGGTGGGTGTACTGCAGGGCCTGGGGGGAAAGGAGGCAGATCATTAAACAGAATTTGTCACTGCCAAATATTTTTCTTTATCACAGCCATCAGAGAAGATTTAAAATAGTTGTCACTTTGTGTTCAAATAGACCTCTCCTCAAAAGAAATGCTTGTTTTTCATTTTATTTGTAGACTGTAGGGCTGACCAAAGCATAGCCCTTCACTTCATTGAATAGTTCAATCAACCAAATGAGCAATCCACTCTATTTTCCTTTCTGTTATTCTTCAACATTAAAAGAGACCATTGAAAATTAATGAAACGTTTAACATCTTGATGTAAATAATGCAAGAGCATGTCCCTCCTGATCCAGATGTACATAAATTAATTTGCTGTAAGGATTGCTATACCAATAACAAAGTATTCTATCTATCACTCCAGGCATTATGTAAGGCTAGCAGCTTCTATGCTGGCATTTGCAGAAATAAGCAAAATTAGTTCAGAACAGTCCACAGCTGTGATCACTGGAGTAAAACGCAGGGTCTAGGGGCTGTACAGATATTGTACAAGACAGCTGTACTTCACTACTGGTCCACTGGGCCTGATGCTAATAATTTTTAAATGGTCTGTTAGTTACGGCAATGGCCTCAAGCAACCTCCTATTTCAAATCCTATTAACATTTGTGTATCTATAAAATATCTTTGTGTCTTAATTAGCATACATTTTTTCATAATTACCAGACTGTTGCTATTTAAAAATAAAAAATAAAATCAGTAACAATGGCTGAAGAATTGGTGGAGGAAATAAGACTGTTGAATTGTGCACCCAAACCAAATCAGTCACGCAAACACAGAAGTGCAGAATGACTTCTGTACATGTGCTGTGTAGGATCAGCCTGATGTCTTAGGATAAGGGATTGGTATTGCTTATAGGCATATTAGAAGAAGGCAGAACACCGTATAATTAGTCTTTTCTTTTTTGTTCTAAAATAAAATAATATTAAAACCATTTTTTCACTTTTGATGACTCTAGCAGGATGTACTAAAAAAAAAAGCTTTAATAAAGAAAGTTCTTCCTTTCTGAGATTCTTTCTTGCCTACTCTAGGTTCTGTCTCAGAAAAAAAATCAACTGAAATAATTTTTTTCTGAATAAGGACTGTAACAGAACATTTTTATAAATATACAACAGCATATTTCTTAAAAGTACTTCTCCCATTAAAACCTAACAATTTTTGGTAGTCCAGGGCTATCACAACATATATTTAAAAAATAATTAAAAAAAAAAACATTAAATATATCTTTAAAATGTTTTAAGATCTACAAATGTCTACATACACAAGACACACTGGTTATCAGATCCCAGAATTTTACTATATAAATACACAAATACCAGCAAAAATCAACTTTGATAAATAATCATTTCACAACTTCTATGAACATAGATTATACTGTGTAAAGCCCGCTGCAGTGAACCAAATGTGTAATGAAATACTGATAGCTTGCACCTAAGCTCTATCAGTCAGAAATAATGTATGTAGTAAAGCATCACAGCAATGAGGGAGGTGGTTTCGTGGGTGTGGTGGTGAAGGGTTGATGGTTGGACTAGATGATCTTAGTGGTCTTCTCCAACCTTAATGATTCTGTGATCCTACGATGCTCCCATTCTATGATTTTTCTCTTCTATGCAGCTCTGCAGAATCAAACTCACTAGCCTTAGCCTGATTGATTTGTTTTGTTCATAGGCACACAAAGGAACAAGGATGCTATTAAAGCAATGGCACAAAATATTTTTCACAGCTCGATAGGAAGTAGAAGAGTTGCTGAATATGAGAAATAATGCACAGAATCACAGAAAACTTGTCTTTTTAAAACCCTCATTTCTCCACAGCTTTTCTTATTCTATTTTTATGAAATTTCCACAGTACTCATGCTTCTATAGCAACATAGCTCAGGAAAGAAAGAGTCGCTGCCTGGCACCAGCCATTCCTTTGCCAAAGATCAAGAATAATCTAGAGTCACTGTACTTCTTTGCAGGTTTCACTAGTTTTAATATTTGTCTCACTGAAAGCACACCAAGGAGCTGCACAAAATCCAGTCCTACTAGCATATTTTCTTGATTTCCAGTGTTCAGATCATCTGCTTAACTCGTTACTCTTTGCTGGATGATTCTTCCTCTATGTACAATACTACTTACTAACAGATAGTCTAAACAAACCAGCCACATAATTAGCTAGACTCACTCCCTCTAGATTGAAGAGGGATGCTTATCTGTTGGTGGACTGTGAGAACAGGGAAGATTGCACTTACAGGCCTAAATGAATCTCAGTTCCTTGTCTTATCTTGAGTGCTGGCAAACTCAGCAAAACCCCACAAAACAAAACAAAAAACAAATTTCAAACTACCTGGTTGCAGGTTAGAAATGGAGAAAGGGTCACAGAGCTGTTCAGACATGGAAGGCGCTTATGAGGGTTCTGGTCCTCCTGCACACAGCAGGCTCAGCTCTGAGGTTTGACCAGAATGCTCAGGGCTTCACCTGGTCAGGGACAAAAACCTCCAGAGACAGAGACTGCAAAGTCTCTCTCTAGAAAACCTGCAACACAGATTGACTGTCCTCACTGAGGCAATTTTTCCTTTATGGTCAGTCAGATTCACCCTTATTTCAGCATATTTTCACTGTCTCTCATCTTGCCACCCTGTTCCACTTAAAAGCCCAGCTACATCTGAGGGATGTCCTCCCCACAGTTACAGGGGGATGCTGTTAGGTCCCCCAGAGACATCACAGGCCAAGCAAGTCCAGCTCCCCCAGCCTCTTTTCTCAGTGTTGCCGCTTCTCTTGACCTGCTGACTCTACTCCTGTTCACACAGCCCAGGACACTGCCGACAAATAATCAAACACTGGTTAATAAGTACTCTTCTGTGTTTATTATTGGTTAAAAAGTGCTTCTCTGCAAGACATCACAATTTTCATTGAGCTCTATAAGCAGTAGTTAACTGCTGTGAACGAAGCATGCATAGCTATTAAAGCCAAAATAAAACACACAAAATGCCCTTAAAAACACAGGGTATCAATAGCAATACCAATGAAGATAAATATACATATAGTTCTGAAAATACAAGCCTAGCTATATATCACATTTGTGCTCAGTGGTCATATTTTTTTATGTGTATATTTTTTTTTGTGCCAAATTTGGATCAGCAGTAAGTGCAAAAAGGAAATCAAATGCTTTCTTATGCACAGCTGATCTTATGATATAATGTTAGTAACACAGTCAGGAACATGTTTTAGTCCAAATCATTTACTGAAAAACAAAATACGGACTGACCATTTGTTATTGACTGGGGGCACTATGAGGTGTGACAAAACCACAACTTCAATTGATTAAATAATTGTATTGCCATAAAGGCTGAGGGACAACATCACAGCCCTCTGTGCAGTCACCTTGCTTCAAAGTCAGTGGGATTTGCTTGTGCTCACATAAGGCCGGAATCTACCCTGAAGTCATCCCTCAGCATCAGGAAATAAAACATGTATCAATGAGTTGTTTAATAAACAACACTATTGGATTATTTGGCACTGTATGCAGTTCAGCCTAGGGCGTGTGTCTAGACATGTCAGAATGTCAGAATAGGGTTACCAGCTTGCTATAGAGGCTGAATTTTGTTCTGTTGTACTATTATTTATTTATTGCCACCTCTTCATATTACCTAAGTAAATGATGAAACACAGCTATGGACATCAGCTCCTGTACAGGCACAGCAGATTTTTCATTAACAAAATTAGACTACTATGTAAACATAGGGATTATGTTAACAAAAATCTCTGTGCTGAAGTTAATGGGGAGACTGGGGGAAAAAAAAACAAAAAAAAACGGTCTTTGAAATATACTTTGTCAATTTATTACTTAAGGAATATCACACAAACATATATCACATGCAAGAGAAGTTCAGATTCACCAACAGAGGGAATAGGGAATGGTGGAGTACTGAAAATCTGAAATGAATTTTCTCTATGAAGGATAAGACTTGACCTGTACAGAACACTTGCCAGGACATCAGATGGTTAGAAATGGTTCTGCTTAGAAACAGATAAATGAAAGAAAACAGCATCAGAAGGAACCACCAGTACTTCAAACTCCTTCTGATGTTTTGTCTGATACTGGGTATTTAGCACTGAGTGCTGTGTTTTTATTTACACTCATCGGATTTGGTGATGCAAGGCTATCACCATAAAAGGTCCTCTGCAAAAAAAGCAGAAAAGCTCCTAGTTGTTTCTGTGATAGCCCTGCAGCAAAGAAGTAGCAAATAATTTGTACAAAACACATAAGTTTACTTTTAGTGTAATTCCAATCTTCTGCAAAATGCCGAGCAATCAGGAAATCAAGCAGCTAGTGAGATGCGCCTTAAGCAGTGTCTGATACTGAGTGCCCTCTCTTATCTAGAATGCTGCCAATTTTTCTGATTGTGTTATTGTGTGTACTGTGTAGACAAAAAAACAAAACAAAACAAAAAAACATATCCTCTCTTTTTGAGACTACTTTCTTCAAATTACGTCTGCTCCTTTAACTGAGTTTTTAAATATATAATAGGGAGAAAACGTAAGATGATACAGCAAGAAATACAGAACACAGATAGAGGTAAAAATATATTTACATGTATATCTTCAAGTTGTCTGCTATGATAATTTGTTCTGTATACTTACAGGAGAAAAAACATTAGATATTTGTCTGTGCTCGATTTTTTTAAGCAGCATGAAGGTTCTTTGTTTGCATAGATTATTATTTACTGACTTTACTTTCCCCAGTGTTGTTCCGTACATCTTATGAGCTTAAATATCTAAAAAAAAAAAAAAAAAAGCAACGAAATAATCTGAAAATGATAAAAACATATAATGGAGAACTAATGGCTTCATTTTTAATCAGTAAAGATTGAAGGGTAATGTCACAGAGTACAGCATGACAGGAAAATCAACTGTTTCGAATGTCACCTAAAATCACAGAATCATAGGATAATTTAGGTTGGAAAAGATCTTCAAGATTATCAGATCTACCCTGCCCAACCAAGTCCTAACACTAACCATGTCCCCCAGTGCCATGTATTCATTCCTCTTAAATACACCCATGGATGGAGACTCCATCACTTCATCATTTCTATAAAATCAAAAGTCTCTGCCATTTTAATTACCAGAAAACTTCCATGTTTTCATTAGTAAACGTATTTTTTTATTTTTCAAATGATATCGAAATGGTTTTTGTTTGTTTGTTTTAATATAATCCAGAAGATTTTGTTTCAGAACTGTCTACCTATAGTCACTTCCTTTGTGGGCAATTTTTCATTCTCTCCTAAGAAAGAGCTCTGTAGCCAGACTACTTTTCTCATAATGGACCACTTTCCCTGACCACTTGGTTAGTCTCTATAGAAGTTGTAGTCTAGATGGAGGGAGGAGGAACAGTGAAATCAATCTTCTTCATTTTCCAGCACATGCCAACAGATACATCTACATGATTTTCATCGTATCTGCAGGAATTAGTGTACTCACAGAATGCTTCATAGATGTGATAAAAATCTCTACAAATGAGGCAGAGACACATGAATTTTGAATTTGTGGTTTGGTCATAACTGATGCTAGGGCTACTCAAAACACTAACATGAATTGAACGGTCTAACTTTGAAAACCATGCAACTCAAAATACACCTGACCATAAATACATAAATATTATATGCACATGTATGTTCATTACTGTCAGAATTTGGAATAAGTACATCAGAATATTAGTGGTTTTGAAAGTATGACAATATGAAACCACATTTTTTAAGACAGGAACAGATGATTTGGATTTCACTATATACCAGTTTTTCTGTGGTAAATCTTGAGTGAATCAGGTTCTGAAACTCTCATTAAATACAGCACAGAAGTGATCACATTTTTAGACTTGGGAAGATGAAACCTGATACTCCCACTTCAGTGTGTGCTGTGCTCAAAAACTGTCCATAGACGGACTTGACAAATGATAATTCATATTGTTAAACTTTCTTCACGATACGAAAGCCTATGTGGCTCCCTGAGAAAACTTAGCTTCCAAGTCTAATGGTTCACATTTTCAATATCTGTGAGTTTTACTTGTCCTATTGACAGAAGAGTCCTTTAACTTTTAAATGACCTATGATTAAGAAAGAGGAATAAGCTGAAACCATCAGCATAAAGGCTAGCTCGTGGAGTAAGGGAAAATGTAATTTTCAATGAGGAATAAAATGCTAGTCTAGGAAAGATGTTTTATGTTGTTAAACCATAACTGTGGATGAAGAATCAGGAGAGTAAATGCTAATATTGCACCTATAAAATATGTTTACTTTTGAAAGAAACTGTAAGATATGTAAATTCATTTAACAGAAGTGCAAATGTGAATTCATTCAGTAGTGTAGCCATACTAATGTCCAACCAAATGTCTGAAGCTGAAGAAAACAATCACATTTCTGAAAAACATAAAAGAAACTCAAGAAGAAAAATAGTTTATTCCTGAAGGTAAGAGAGCAGAGCAAGTAGAACGGTGAAATTGATGATGCTGTCCAGAAGAGTAAGAGGCACTAAGAGAGTTTGGGCATGAACCAAGTTCATCAGAATATAAGAGGAAGAAGTGATCAGGAAAAGGAAAAAAAAAAAAACACTTGAGAGTATGAGGGATGAGATGAAGAAGTGCGGGGAGAAATCCTGTGTTTATTTCCTGCCCTTACCTTGACTGAAGAGATCTGTTATCCCATTTTCTTCCCCTGTTCTGGTGAAGACTGAATGAGAGAGAAGCAAGGTGGGGGTTCACCGTTTTTCTGAGGTGAACTCACTACACTTTGCATAAGACTCTATTTTAGCTAGTGATACAAAATAAGAAGAGACAGTAAGAAAGGGGAGAAAGAAAATTCAAAAAATAAAATAACTTTAAATCTGCCACCGTCAGAAAAACTTTCATAAATGATGGAAAACTACTAGCTGCTTGTCTGCACATGCTTAAATCATAGAAGAGTGGGAAAAAAAGATATTAAGGTTTGCACAAATTGTAAAATGAAGTAGGATAAAGTGAAACTAAGGCATAATTTAAGCTGAATACAAAGAACTGATGCTACAATTAAAATGTATGGATTAGCTGCCCCGTAAGCAAAGACAGCAACACTACTGCCTCAGATACCTACAGTTGCAACTAGAAGATCAGAAGGATTGTGAGGGGTAGAAAAAGTGACACTGATATGAAAATATACTGAGTGATGAAATCTGCTGGAATCCATCCCACGGTATTGAGGCTGAAAAGTTCCTAATGTACTGTGAGCTATACTATGCTCTGTAAAAAAAAAAAAAAAAAAAAAGGAACCTGGTTTTGTAATGCAGTTAAACTGAGTTATTTCTCTTAAACCGTGTTATTTCAGTAGACACAGAATTCATGAAGACAAAAAAAACAAAACAACAACAAGAAAACAAAACAAAGAAGTTTAAGAGAATCATTCATTTGTACAAGAAACCACAGTGATGCTGGATAAAGTGTTTTATTTGGTCTGCCTATACTAATCAATACAAAATTTGATTAAATTAAATAAAAAAAATAATAACACAGTTTGTGTTTGGCTTCAGTTGTAACAAAAGTTCTGTCTAACCAAATCTAAGAGAGATGAGCAGGTATGTTTGCAATAGCTGTACTTTCAGAGAAAAAATAGAACTGTGAAGTTCTTTCTAGTCTCCAAAGCTTAATTAAAAGTAACATATGCTAGAGCCATAGCTTCTGGTAGCACGCACATTTACTGATCTAGAGCACAACCTGTAGCTCTCAGTCCATAGGCTTTGCGAACCCATGCACTACAGGCCCAGTGCAGAATCCTGCAAATCCTGACCATGACTGTCTACTCACCTCCCATGAGCAGTCTACTACAGCTGCAATGGCTTCCATTTCTAGTTGCTGCCTGGTGAGTATTTGCCACCTTATATAAATAATTACTTGACTTGCAATAAGTTTCCTAGATAGTTCGGTCTCATTTAACACTCTTGCATAAAAGAGAGCTCATCTGCCTTACAGGATTTTTTAAGACTGTTTTTCAGAACAACTTCTTAAATGTAAGCCATCTTTAAATTAATCCATAACAGTGGACTTCTATTTCTTTTATTCTATTTTCACCACTAGTTCCATAAAGGCCTGGTTACTTCTTGCACTGATATATTTCTAATTTCCTCTTGGGTACCACTGCAAAGCTGGTTCACATTACTAGGACAACGAAAAAGACTAGATCTTACTGACTGGGGTAAATTCCCTGATGAACCTAACTGCTTTCTGTGCTGTACTAAAGCAACACAGGCTGGTTGCTTAAGTCAATGAAAATGAAAAGTGCTTAGCACTTTGCATGCACAGCCCTTTATAAATAATATATAAAGGTCGAATAAGTTATTTATTGTTTGCCCATTTTATATATGCCATCCTGTTTCATTAATGATGGTCTGATTTTCAACTATTGTAAATTTAAACCAATTGACAAATGTTAATTTACTATCAGATGAGAAACTGCAAAACAGTGAATGATATTTTTTCATTTTCAGCTCAAATGTAATTGTCTATCATATTCACTGATTCCCTTACTTCCACAACAACTGATATAGCTTCTTCCTTATACTGCTCCCCTTGGAGTTGTTTTTCCTCACTCTTTTTTTGCTAATTTGATTGCTCAAACACTGTTAGGTAAGTCATGTACTGCTTCTTCAATGATGGCTCGTCTCCACTTATTAATTTCCATAAATCAGCCTAACTCACACGATTTCACAGTATCACTCACCATGACCAAAAGGAGATCTTTACTTTTCTCCAGGACCTCTTACATTTCTCTATACAGTTCTGACATAACAAATTTTTACAGAATCACACAATGATCTGTAAAGGGACCTCTGAGGTCACCTGCTCCAACCTCTGCTCAATTAGGGTGCCCAGGACAATGTCCAGGAAGCTTCTGATCTCCAAACAGCAAACTCCACAGCCTTTCTGGGACACCAGTACCAAAGCTCCAGTGCTTACACATGCACAAAACTACTTCCTGATGTTCAGAAGAAATGGCCTGTGATCCACTTTGTGTCCATTCCTTCTTGTCCTGGAACTGAGTGCCACTGAACAGTCTGGTTCTGACCTCTTTACACCCTCCTTTCAGTTATTTATGGACACTGTTAAGATTCCTTGGGGCTTCTCTTCTACAGGTTCATGGGAGAGGTTTTCCAGGTCCCACATCATCTCAGTGACCCTGTACTGAAATATCACCAGGATCTCCGGGTCCTTCTTGTACTGGGGAGCCACGAATGTACACAGGACTTCAGGCATGGCCTCACCAATGCCTAGCAGAGGGGAAGGACCATGTCCCTTGGCCTGCTATCAGTACATTCCTAACACAGCCCAGGATACTATTAGTCTTCTATGTGGCAAGGATGTATTCCTGGCTCATGTTCGGCTTGGTGTCAACCAGGACCCCAGGTCATTCTTTTCACCTAACTCACTTACACAAATCATGTCTGATACTACTAATTTTTTTTTTCCCCATTTAAACTAAGTCATCTTTTCTCTGTCCTCCTATTGCTCCTTCTCAAACTCTGATTCGTAGGGATGACTCCAAGAGTCATCTCTGCCAGTCTCCCTGACTCCCTGACTTTTCATCACAGCCTCACCACTGACCAACTAGTAATGATACCCTTACTTATGCCCCATTTGTCATATTTCTCTAAGATAAGGCTTCTTGTTTCGACTACAAGCTTCCCTTCTCCTGGCTGGATCTCTCCCAGAGGCTGTATGCTTTCAAAAGGGCATGGTGCTGGAAGATTTATGGTCTCCACATCACTTTAAGCCAGGAACTGCTGGGGAAAAAAAGATCAGAAGTGGCCAAGTATGTAATGTATCAGGCGCTTCACAGGGATTAAAACAGAAGACAACATGTCCCCATGTGGGGACTCAGAGGCAGTGGAGCAGGAAAGTAGGTGCAAAACCCTGGAACAGTTCATACCTAATGGGAGCTTTTCCAGACTAAAACAGCCAGGGCTTGGTGTGAATATATTTCCTGGTGTCAGACTGGCTTTGGACCCATCCTTCAGCTCCCATGACTGTGAGTTTTATTTACTGAGCAATGCCTGTAATGGGCAGCCTCAACACAACTCTACACATTGTGCTGCCAGGGAGTTGCACGTCATCTACTCGAGAGCCACAGGTTGGTCACCAACTCAGATGGATTAGGGAAGACAGCAACAGCTTAAATACTGCAAATGTGTTAAACTCAGACAGTAGCAAACCTTTAAATAACGAGACATTTGCTAGCATCAGTCTGACTTCCTGCATATTACATTTGTTCTCACTGCTCTATGCATTTTTAAGATACAGGCTGTGTTGTCTTCTGTGTTTCCAATGGGCTCAGTAAATTTTGGCAAGTACTAGAATACTAATAGTAACAATAATTATTGCGCTACTCTTGTCTAAAATGCATACTGCACTAATAATTTTTCACACTACCAACATTCTATTATAATGAAATTAATAACTTTTGTATAAATCATTAGCAGTTAGAATTTATTTGTACTGTATAATTTGAAAATCTGAAAAAAGTATAGTGCTAATTATTGTATACAGAACTTCTGAATAATGAGTAAGTATAATCATTTGTCTTTTCTTAATAAAGCTGTATTTTCTCCAAAGCAACACAAACAGCCAAATAAGAAATTAAATTATTTAGAAGTATTAGTTTTCAGCACTATAATTCTTTTTTTCTATTTTACTACAGTTTTATTTGTTCTCTTTAAGGATCATTTGCAACAAATAGATGATAATCACAGAATCACAGAATTGTAGGGGTTGGAAGGGACCTCAAGAGATCATCGAGTCCAACCCCTCTGCCAAAGCTGGTACCTTAAAATAGGTTGAACAAGTGAGTGTCCAGTCAGGTCTTGAGTATCTTCATAGATTAGGACTCCACAACCTCCCTGGGCAACATGCTCCAGTGTTCCATCACGCTTTCAGTTATTCCATATGTTAGTACAGAAGAACTTCCTATGTTCAGGTTTTAGGTATTACTCCTTATCCCACTAATCTCACTACATGCCACCAAGAAGAGCCTGGCCTCATTCATTTGCCTCCCACCTCCCTTTAAGTATTTCTAAACATTCATCAGATACCCTCTCAGTCTCCCTTTCCCCAGACTGAACAGACCCAAGTTACTCAGTCTTTTCTCATACGGGAGATGCTTGAGGTCCTTTATCACCTTGGTAGACATCCACTGGACTCCTTCTAGGAGATCCCTGCCTGTTTTGGTCTGAGAAGCCCAGAACTGGACACAGCAGTCTAAATATGGACTCATCAGGACAGAATAGAGTGGAAGGATCACCTCCCTTGATCTTCTGTCACAGTCTTTTTATTACACCCAGTTGGAGATCTGTGATTAGCAGTGTTCCTCAGGGGTCAGTGCTGGGTCCAGTCTTGTTCAGTATCTTCACTGATGACCTTTACGAGGGAATAGTGTCCCCCCTTGACAAGTACGCCAATTATACAAAGCTAGGAGGAAGGGCTGACATACCTGAAGGCTGTGCTTGTCATTCAGCAAGACCTGGACAGACTGGAGAGATGGGCAATAAGAAATCAGATGAGGTTTAACAAAAGGAATTATAGAGTCTTGCACCTGGGAAGGAATAACTTTAAGTATCAGTACAGGTTGGGACGTGACCTGCTGGAGAGGAGTTCTGCAGAGAATGATATGGGGGTCCTGGTCACCGACAGGTTGGCCATGAGCCAGCATTGTGCCCTGGTGACCAAGAAGGCCAATAGGATCCTGGCATGTATTAAGAAGAGTGTGGCCAGCAGGCTGAAGGAGGTGATCCTCCCCCTCTACTCTGCCCTCGTGAGGCCTCACCTGGAGTACTGTCTCCAATTCTGGGCTCCCTGGTGTAAAAAAGACAGGGATCTCCTGGAAAGACTTCAGTGGAGATTATAAAAGGCCTGGAGCACCTCTCTTATGAGGAAAGGCTGAGACACCTGGGTCTGTTCAGCCTTGAGAAAAGAAGACTCAGAGATGTTCTTAGTGTCTTGAGTGTGGGAGTCAAAGGGACATGGCCTATCTCTTTTCAGTGGTCTGTGGGGACCGGACAAGGGGAAACAGACATAAACTTGAGCATAGGAAATTCCACACCAATATGCAAAGGAAATTCTTTACAGTAAGGGTGATAGAGCACTGAACACATTGCCCTTGGAGGTTGTGGAGCCTTCTTCTACAGAGATATTTAAGACCTGACTGGACACTAACTTCTGTCAGCCAATCCCCCCCATTTTGTGTCATCAGCAAACTTATGAAGCTGAAATGTATTTCCAAACAACTCAAGTCTTCTGATTGCATTACACCACACCTAAATTAGGGATGAGCAAAGCCAGCATGGCTGGAGTACGAAGGGACCCAGGTCTGAGTTGGAAGTGCAGCTTCAGTGTTTTGGTAGATATGTTTCAGGTTTTCAACTGAAAGCAGTAAACTATTTATACCAGATGCTGTTTTCTCATAGCTGAACACAGCAAGGTTCATACCAATTTACTCATCAATGAGGGAAAATCGCTGTACACCAGCTACGAACTCTTGTTTTCACATCTATCCATCCTTCACCACCAACATGGAAAAACAGTATAGTGGCAGACACAAGCATGTTGCTAAATCTTTAGATGAAGATGTCTCTCTGAGATGAGGATGATGACAGAGCTTTGTCACACACTGATGACAAGGAAACATAACACATTCTTGATGGTAAGTCAGTGTACTCCAAACACAAAAACACAGCATTAAGTTAATGTTGATGCATCCTCAGCCTATACATATTGCACTACCCTTTCTAGTAATATAGCTGTACTAGTGTGCTGTGGGGAGCATGTGTACTGCGATATGCCATATGCATGACTGGCATTAAGAAATGTTTTAATGCAAAGATAGAAAGATATCTTTGTTCAAGAAACGCTTAGATGCTGTACTATGGAACATGATTTAGTAGGGAAATATTGATGGTAAATGAGTGTTTGCTCTATATGATCTTGGAGGTCTTTTCCAACCTTAACGTTTCTGTGATTCTATGGTTCAGTGAAATCATGGTAGTCATGTGTCTGCTTATCCTTGAAGAACACACATGAAAGAAGATAAAAAAAACATATCTTTCATTCAGTGAGGTTAAGAAACAAATTGTAGGTGAGGATTAATTCATTGACTCATGAGAATAAAGTTATGTTGGGGATATCATCAGTCCAGACAGACTTTCTAGGAAAGCTAAACTTTGTAAATAGATTTTTGCACTATTAGAAACAGAGCAAAAGGAAAAACAAAACAAAACAAAAATAGAGGTGAGCAGGTCTTTTTGTGGCAGAGTAGATGTGAAAGTTCAAAAGCCATATTCATTTTACAAGGAAAGAGAGAGAGTGCAACAGGAGAAGAGCCTCAAGTTCTGCAGACTGGCTCCAATTCCTGTCATTATCTCATTGCAGACAAAATACTAATACATCTTTCCAAGCTAACACATTTTAGGAGACAAGAGGAGAGCAGAGTAACTGTTTTGGACAGAGACTGATATTAGACTCTGATACAGATTTTATTCCAAATTTAGTGCTCTGCCTCTGCATATCTATTAAAATCAAGCCTATAGGCATTAACTGAGATAAACAAAGTATGATATGTCAAATTGAATTATGCCATAAACATCCACATAAGATGTGGATCTCTAAGGTAATTCTAAAAGACCTCAATGACAGAGAAGTAAACATGATTAAGTTTAAACTGCAAACAGGTTGTGAAATAGGGGAAATAGCATTAAAAATGAAAATATCTGTAGGGAAATATTATCATTCAACTAAGCAGGCAGGAAATTTTGTGACACAAATCATTTTCGTGGTAGCTAAAAGCAACTTAAAAAAGGAAGAGAGACTAAAGAAACTACTATGCATTCTTGTTTTCACCAACAGTTATTATCGTTACCAAATTACAAAAAAACACTGTGAGAATCAAAGCATCAATGTATCATGTGTTCTTATCAGTTGTTGCTATATGTGGTTGACTTGGCTAATGCTTAAGTTTTGCCTGTGACGAGTGAAAATATGATTTTTTTTTTCTTCCCAATTTTCATCTCAGAAAAAGCAAGGCTGAAATGACAGACTATTCAAATCAGTCCTTTGCACAGGAAGGGTCTACAGAAGAAAAATAAAAATAATAAAAATAAAAATAAATAAAAATAAATAAAAAATATATATATTGTTACCTGACAAACCTCTGTCATCCAATTTATTACACTTAAAGACACAGATATATGTTAAAGAACTCCTAATTACAATAATAGACTGAAACTGAGCTTGCAAATACATACAGAATTATTGTCTGACTGTCCTCTAGATTTCTAAGCGAGTTAAAGTCACGGAATTCCTCAGATACTGTTAGGATTTCCTCAATCAAATCAGAGAAATTCTAAAAAGTGCTTAGTTCTGTTTTCAGGAAGAAATCTGGATGCTCTTAAGACATCCAGATCTGTGTGCCCTAACAAACCTATTTCCCTTTGCATCATCCTAAAGCAATTCCATTATCTTTTTCTGCCTTTGAGCTATGCATACCATCTCTGGCTCACAAGATATCTGGCCAGCTTCATATCTGGGGAACGGCAAACAGTATGCAAGCTGAGAGCCTCTATCTTACGTTCAAATCCACTGACAGCAGCTGCGTTGGATCTTCTTATATATTTCTTCTTTCCTTGATTTAATTTGGCTCAATGACACAGTCACTGCATCAGACACATACATGCATGAGTATAGCTAAAACCTGCTTAATCTTGACTGTGCACTGAGTACTGTACATAAACGTCCTTCTCAGAGATCACTAACTAGAAGTGGTTTCAGGTTTGCTGTCTGTATGAGTATTTTAGACAGGAGCCACATTCAGCCACACAGAAGACTTGGATGTAGTTTGCCCAAGATAAAAACCTAGAAGCATCCTAAGCTTTCAGGCCCAAAGCAGCAAGCTGTGATCACAGATTCATATGACTCCAAAACTCAGCTTCCAAGTTTGAAGGCAACATATAGAGAAATGAAGCAATATCTTTGACAGATCCAGATTTAATTCTACTAGGACAGTTCTGCAGCAACCATCCTGCTGCCTTCCCACAGTTTGAATTGGGGTCAGCGATGGCTAAGTATATCTAGCAAGTCTTCTTTCAAAGCTGAAGGAAAATACATCAGAGTTTAAGAAAAATGAAATTGTGTAAAAAGGACCTGATAAAGATAGAAACATTGCTGAAAGGAATGATTATTCTCAGTTGTAAGAGGAGAGTTTTCTCAGCTTCAGAGGAATACCACTGCGCAATATACAGTGACAGATGTGGCCCTGTATCCCAATGGACAATGCCACAAGACATCATGTCGGCTATGCCCATTCCCAGATCATTACATGCGCATGAGTAGCAACATAATTGGGCACAAAGGAAATACGGGGCCTTCTGAAAGAGTCTCCTATGATTCCAGTAACTGAGGACCAACAGAACATTCTTCACAGAGCCTTTGAGTTCTGTGAAGAGATTTTGGGAAAGTCCACTTTCTTTACATTTCTGACAGCGGTGCAAAAGAAGCTAGAGACCTTAAACACACTATGCTTTTATTCTCCTCAGCTTCCCTATAAAGCATTTCTGAAAAATGTAAAGACTGAGAAAAACTCTCCAGCCCCTTCAACAATGCACTTTTTTCTCCCTATTCCACTCACCTTGCAATTAAACAGCTTTACTTGTTCTTGCTGAACAATTAAAAAAAAATGATAAATTATGATTTAGATCAATAATATGACAACTTTACACAGTATCATAGATGTAAACAGACAGCCCAGATCTAAAGACTTAATATAAATTAGGCTCATTGAATAGTAAAACATTGTATTTGCAGTTAGTGCAGAACAAAATGATAGGAGGCTAATTGCATAGAATTATTTTTCAAGGACATTTTTATGGAGAAAATTAATGTTTACAAGACTACCTCTGCTGCTAGACCAGAGAGAACTACAGTACCCTAGACTGACTGAAAAAAGATAAGAATTGAAATATATAATCTCATAACACAACATTTATTTAGTTTTTTATTTATTTTTATTTAGTAGTATTGACTGCTCTGGAATTAAAATATGGTCCTATGGATATAAATAAATACACATTTCAGTGGCTGATTTTTTAATATTTATATTTATTTTAAACACTGAAATTCACAGCTAATTAGAAAGCTACAACCCTCCATGTAAGACTGCAGACACATATTCACTTTTCAGGCAGCTGGAACAGCTGCAAGTACTACCTCAGGCCATTTTTTATCACCTCCATGTTGGAAATCACCATGGCAACAGCAAAGCAAACTAAATGGAGGCCATGAGTGCTTACTAAACTCAGAACCTCAATGCAAAATCTTTTTTTTTTAATCTTAAATCAATAGTGACGGCATTTCAGTCTAACATGGTTGACTCCCCTGATAAACAAGGAAAAGGTCAGAGGATCGGGGAAGACAGCAGTCACCCACACAGCCTTTCCTGACAGTCAGCTAAGGCTGCAACATGGAGTTGGGTTATCAGTATTGAAAACATTGGCAGATCGCTCCAGAAAAGACCATCTGCCTTTGCCAGGGGATCTCACTTCACAGCCAGGTGGGGCCAAAGCTCCCCTTGCTACACATAAGCAGAGCTGCACCAGAGTCTCCTGGCTTGAACCAGGAGTTTCTTTCCAATTTCTGGTCCTCGAAGGGCACTGACCACAAGTGAACACAAGAAAAACATGAAGACATTTCTTTTCTAAATATATATATATATATTTACTGCTCTTTCTACTGCACTCTGCTCAATCTACTGCACTAAGCTACACAATATTCACTTGCAATTACATTCATACATAGCAGCTGGTTTAGGATTCAGCTTTCATTACACCTGCAGATGTCTAGACACTGAAGCCATGAACATGAACTCCAGACCTACCTTTCTTCATTTTGTGTAATGTAGCCTTTGTAATATTTAATTACTAATATCATGAGCTCTTAAAAGAAAAGTATTTTCTCTCTATGGAACAGTAATCAAAACATATCCCACTTTCATAAAGATTTTAATAGGCTTTTTTTTTTTTTTTGCTGTTCACTGGATTTACACACAGAAATAATTGTTCTGATTATTTTGTCTCGTGTTATCTGCCTGCAGAATAAACTCACGCAGCATTTTGTTGTAAAAGCTCGCATCATCAATACGTTGAACAGGTGCATCTTGCTGCTCTCCCATATTATGAATGAAATGAGGCATTTAATGATTCCAGAAGTTTCTCCACAAATATCTGTAAGCACAGAGTATTTTTATTTGCATTTCTTTCATTGCATTTGCAATTTCAAAATGCCTCTATCTCCATAACTGCAGGCAATATTTTGTTTATACTACTAGTTTCTTGTGTTCTACTTGATGAAGTAGGCATATAGTAGGGAGTTGTAAATTTCCCTCAAAAGCAATGTGTAATGGGTTCTGAGGATAAAAAACAGAAATATTGGAAGTTCTGCTTGCTTCAGATATACCATTCAGTGCTTTCTTTTTATCATTTTAAAACTAAAAGTCAGCTGCAACATTCTCATACAAAATTGTACATAATTAGTTTCTTCTATGAAATAATCATTGTGAACAGTATCTGAAAGACTCCTTGCATGAGAACTAAGCGGCTCTTAAAGCACTCTGAGAAAGGCCAAATTCTTAGAATGATTTTAGGTAACAAGAAAAAAAAATAGCTACACAACTATAAGGCCATTATTTTCTGGAAATAAATAATCTATCATCAGATATTATAAATGAATTGAAAGGAGAATATCAATCTTGAGCTTTTCAAGACACCATTGTTCTTTTCTGTTAAATCTGTGAAATAATATTTTTAGATTTATTTAACATTCTTACTATACTTTTTCCTATTTCTCATCATATCATCAGTACCCAAGGAAATAAATATAACTGTCTGAAAGGATGTTGATTTCAAATTACCAGATGGAACATCTTGTCTGACTGCAGTTTACTTCTAAGCTGTACATAAGTATACATTTTTCAATACATATACAAATCTTAAGCAGACATTTCAGCCATTTGGAGAATTGGAAAGTTAAAATTATTATCTGCGGGTTAAAGTGATGTTTCATATAACAATGAGCTTTGAATGTGGAGCTTAAATATAAGTCTTCCTGATACCATTCAACAAACGTGCATTTGTCTATTTTGTAGAATATGACAACAGCATATTATACAAACCTGATGTTCTGTGATGATACTCTTTATTAAATGTACCAGCAATGAACTCTTTGGATGGCTGACATTCAATTATGATGAATGTCAAACCTTACCTATCTCAAGTAATCAAAATGTAGACGTGTTCTGATGTGGCTTCATAAATGCTTCCACCACTTTTTGATGGCAAAGGAAACCAAACTGAACAATTTCTGCATTTGTTAGCTCTTCTGATTTTGCCCGAGCTGTTCTGTTAGCTTTCAGATGTAAAGTAAACCTTAATATTTCTCCCTGTCAGCTGTGAGAGGATACCCAGAGGAGCTACCCTTTAAAGGATCTCCAAACACTAGCAATCTCCTGCTATTTAGACACCCATATCTCCAGTTCTTTACATTACACCAGCCTCTGTGGCTTAGCAGGAAAAGGGTAATACTTTCATGCAGCTGATAGATGAGGAGGGACTGGCATTGCTGAATGCTCAGTTTTGCTCCCAAGCCTCTTTCTAGGCTGAGTCAGCAGCTGCTTTATTTTAAAGACTCTTTATTCACCTACACTGCTGCAAATTGTTAAGAGCCGTAAATTCCAATAACCTGTAAGAGGGCTGCTTAGAGAATAAAAGTATATGCTTACTTTGATACCATAGCTCCCAGAAGGATTAACAGGAGTTAAGTGAATGCATCTTAAGAGGGAGATCCTCCATACCTCCCTACGGAAACCCGACATGTCCACAAAGAAAAATGTGGAAGTTGTCTGTGTGAACCACAAAGGTCACAGTGACTACACCATCCTTTGCTCCCTCAGGCAAGTGTGCAGCACACTGGTCGGTGCATTTGGGTTGGGAGTCTGAATCACAGCAAGAAACAACACTGCTGAGTGGGTACTGAAGTTCTCTCCTGAGAAAGGGCTTCGCTGGGCACTGACTCCAGACTAGGAATACAGCTGAAGGTTCCCTGGTGTACACAAAAATGACATTTTTTACATTTGCACTGCAATCGCTTCTGACTCCATTCTTGTATTGCATGTGCTCATAAATCAGCACAGGGTATTGAACCATGCTGTTGTTTACTTAGTGCTGGTTGCTTTCCACTGGATAATATGAAGTGGAAATAAGGCAGATGACTGGTGCTGCATAACTGTGGGATCCATCTGGTGACAACTGGGAGAAAAAGTACAGCAGATCAATTCATATGCTCACTAATGTCAGAGAGGATATAATGCAACTCAATAATATTTGTCTGTTGCAAAACTATGGCTGCCCGATTCTGCATCCTGTTCAGTTTATGAGCACTGGATGTGATTTCTTCTTCTAGATTGAATGCACGCACATTATACTAACACTAGAACTAATCAAAAAAGCTGACTATGAGAGAAATACCTTCATGGAAGGTTAAGGAATACAGTTCATGAAGTGGGATCCATGTTCAGGGTTTAAAGTTTATATGAACGCAGCCCAAATGGAATGCTGGATCTTTTAGTATCCTTACAATACCTGTTACTAATACTCTTCTGTGTCAAAAACTCATGTAGGAAGCATTATGGCAAAGCTTTTATTTCAGCAGCTGTACAAAGAATAAGTAATGAAAAACTGAACATTTTTAGCAACCTGGATATATGACAGAAGGGATATCGTAGCTGTTGAAGAATGTATCTGTTTATGTTTCAAACAAGCATAGACTTCATGGCAAGCATCTTCAGAGTTAACAATGGATAAAACATTATGCCATATGGAATACAAAAGGCAGTCTTTTATTCTGTGAGGGCATTCTCCAAAATTAGCTGTGAACTGAATATTTAGCACATTGTTGGAGCCAACCTCACAGAAACACCTTAATGATCACAAAGTGACAGATGCCAAAACTGCAAGAGTGAGAATGTGCTGCAAGTGTACAACATTGCTTATGCAGTTGAAGATCCGATGTTAGCAATACTGGTGGAGAGAACAGAGTTGCTCAGAAGAAGGCATGAAGACAGAGTGGAAATAATAAAGGGCAAGTGCAAATTATTCAGAAGTTTCAGAGTGCCAAGCAGGGAATACAGTGGAAGGACAGTCCTGTGAGGGGAACTGCACAAGGAACCACATAATGTAGAGAACAAAGCAAGAGGGTGAGATGACTTCAGTGCTCCAGTGTGGGAAGAAGTATGGTGGTTTGACACAGGCAGGATACCTGATTGGCATTTGTTCCTATTCTCTACTGAAATACAAGGTGTGGAAGAGGTGGAGTGGGTCGAGAGGAGGGCCATGAAGAGCACCTCTCTTATGAAGAAAGGTTGAGAGAGTTGGGCTTGTTTAGAAAAGAAGGCTCTGGAGAGACCACATTGTGGCCTTCCAGTACTTGAAGGGAGCTTACAAGTACAAGGGGGGGGCAACTCTTTACACAGCCTGAGAGTGAAAGGACAAGAAAGAATGACTTCAAACTAAAAGAGGGGAGATTTGGGATAGATGCTGGGGAGAAAGTTTTTGCTCAGAGGGTGAAATGCTGGAACAGGTTGCTGTGATAGAAACTAAGGATGCCCCATCCCTGGAGGTGTTCATGTCTAGTTTGGATGGGGCCATGGGCAGCCTGATGTGGTAGACAGCAAATCTGCTCATGGCATGAGATTGGAACTAGACTGTAGGATCTGTAAGGTCCCTTCCAACCTAAGCCATTCTATGATTCTATAATGATTCTATGATTTAACCCATTGAGCTATCAACCAGCTGATTTACTTTGCAGTGTGCAGATGTTAGCAAAGTTAGGCTACGGAATATGAAAAAGGCTCAGTATGTTTACACCATTCTGTGTAAACCACTTATAGAGAGTGAGTTTTTACTGTCCGCCTTTTATTCTGTCTGCAATTATCGTTAGAAATAAAATAAAATCAGGAACATACAAGTAAGCATACAGTCTTACAAGTAAGTCTGTGTTGAATGCAGATTTGGGACACTGATGGGATATACAGCCAGACCTCAATACTGGAAAGGTCTCTATGTCCAACAGTGCAGACACAGTTATGGCAGCTTGTACAAACTGCAGCCATGGAATAAAAAAAACACCTCAGAGCTTCCAGATCAATGCTATAATGTACTCATCATCAACACATGCTAGCTATAAACCTCCTTTGTAAATGAGATGTTTCTTCCTGATTTTCAGTAAGTTACAATGAAGAAAACTTGCCAAATCTTCTTGTTCCAGGAGACTGATCATAAAACTAAGCTAAAAGAACTGCTTCAAATTGAAGCTCTCTGCCACCTCTCCTCTTTCACAAACTGACCATGAGTGTATGACACACTTCTGAAGGTATGTACCTTTGCAGGCCACTGGGCACTGACGGGGCACATAAGGTGGCAAGATTAGAACTGCAAATGTATACTTGAGACAATGTCTGTGTAATTTTATTCTGTTTACATTTATCAGTCAATTACTAACAAATTTCACAATTTCCAAAGGTGTGAGAAGAAAAAGAACAAGTACTTCCATTTTGTTTTGACTCCAATGTTTATTATTGCATGTGTGCAAAAATGTCAATTTTCTAGAGATTTTATGACAATGAGACAAATGCAGTACACACTCATTTGGGAGAAGTGAATATAACTGCTCTATATCTGTACTAGTCCTTTAATGTATTTCCTTACTGATTTTGCAAAATTCAAAGCATAAAATCACAAGAATGTTTCCTGTAATTTAATTGAGTACATTACCATCTAATTAACATTTAATGTGTGAAAGAAAGCTGTGTGGAGAGGCAGAATGAACACAGAGAAAATGAGAGGAAAGGTGCAGCTTTGCTAACACTATTGAAAGTCATTTTTATCCATGAATACGTCTGCCTGCCTTGATTTTCTTCCTCTACAGATACTAAAGGACAATTCCAAATGCACTCCTTGGAGGAACGGTCAGTCTTCAGGTTTTTATTCCCGTAAGAAACAGGCTCAAACTCTACTACACTGGAAATATCAGAAAGACTCTCTTGATCTCAGTTCCTAGAAGACAGAATATTGACCTTAAATGGAAAGAGAATTACACTGTACTTTGCAGACTGTTATGTAGGGGTGATAAGGTCAGGCTACTGCAAAACCAGACTGTTCAATTTCTTTCTGTGGATATATAGGGATCTATTCTACACAGTTTCGTTCATTCTGCGCTGCCTTCATACTGTGCTCTTCGAAATATAAGAAATTGTTACCATTTGAATAATAGAATCATAGTATAGTTAAGGTTGGAAAAGACTTCTAAGATCAAACACTATTGTATAAACAGCCTTTACAAGAAACTACCGGATGCAAACTACTAAAAAACTTGCGGTTAAAAACTTAGGCTATTTTCTTTCTAGCATCAATACAATTGTTACATTCACAAGTAGTGTACATTTTGATACCACTACTAACCTGCCATACCTGCCCATATGAGCACTGTGATTTATTCATTCTTCTTTGAATTTGTTATCAGTCATTTCATGTCTTAGATTAGAACTTTCCCTGGGCAAGGACTGTCCTCCTTAAGCTGCTACACTGTCTAACAATGTGTGTCTTGGATGTTACCACCTTCAAATTACAGACATGAACAATAATAATACACAGTACATATACAATCACATCTGTGTCCTGTTGAAATGAAATGCTTGTATCAAACTGACTTTTTGGTAGTGAACAACAGAACTAGAAAATCAGTGTGACACATTCATGATATGACAAATTACCATCTAAACATATGATGACTCACAAAAGCAGCTCCCAGCTGTCTACTTTTCTTTATACTTCATATTTTAAATTCTCTATTTTATGGTCAATATTCAACATGTTTATACTAAATTAATACATATCAGCATCACACTTCTGTCTGACTGCAAAGCTGAATTCATGATAAATACTTTCATGACAGTATATTTAGGAATAGCATTCAAAGATTTACAGGCTGAAGAGCCACTGATGTCATCTATATGGACTTCAGTAAGGCCTCTGACACAATCCCCCACAGCATCCTTCTCTCCAAATCAGAAAGATATGGATTTCATGGGAGGACTGTTCAATGAATAAGGACTCAGAGAGTGGTAGTCAATGGATGTATGTCTGGATAGAGATCGGTGACGTGTGGTGCCCCTCAGGGGTCAGTACTGAGACCAGTGGTCTTCAACATCTTCATGAGTGCACCCTCAGCAAGTTTGCAGATGACACCAAGCTGTGTGGTGCAATTGACACGCCTGAGGGATGGAATGCTATCTAGAAAGACACAGACAGACTCAAACAGTGGGTTCAGCTGAATCTCATGAGGTTCAATAAATTCAAGTGTAAGGTCTTGCACTTGGGTCAAGGCGACCTCCGCTATCAGTACAAGCTGAGGGATGCAAGGATGGAGCACAGCCTTGCTGAAAAGGACTCAGAGGTACTGGCAGATTGCAAGCTGAACATGAGCAGCAATGTGCCCTCACAGCCCAGAAAAACAATCATATCCTGGGCTGCATCAAAAGATGTGTGGCCAGAAGAGTGAGAGAAGTGATCCTGCCCCTCTACTCTGTGTTACTGAGGCCTCCACTGGAGTGTGGAATATTCAGTACAGAAGAGATATGGACCTGCTGGAGTGCATCCAAAGGAGGGCCACAGAAGTGATCCAAGGGATGGAACCTCTCCTATGAGAACAGGCTGAGAGAGCTGGGGATTATTAGCCTGGAGAACAGAAGGCTCCGGGGAGATCACAGTGCAACATTTCAATATCTAAAGGGGGGCTATAAGAAAGGGACAGACCCTTTAGCAAGATCTGTTTTGACAGGATGAGAGAAAGTTGTTTCGAACTAAAGGAGGGGAGATTTAGATTGGATATAAATAAGAAGTTTGTAACAAAAAAAAAAAAGGGGGGGGGGGGGGTTGGAAGACACAGGAAAAGAATGTCAGAGATATAGTGGAAGACCCATCCTTGGAGACATTCAAGTTCAGGCTGGTCTGGGCTCTGAGTAACCTGGTCTAGCTGTAGGTATTACTGTTCATTGGTGAGGAGTTGGACTAGGTGGCCTTTAAGGGTCTCTTCCAACTCCAATGATTCTATTGTTTTACTCATATACTTCTAGCCACATCGCTTCAAGCTTTTCACATCAAAATCAGCATAGTAAGACAAAAAGCTCCCATCAAACATTCTGAAGACCAGAAACTCAATTTGCTTTACCCTGCTTTGAACTTCCCACAGACACTCATGCTTTGCCAAAAAATACAAAAACATGATATTAGAAAGAATTGCGTGCCACTATGATGTGGACCTGGCAATACTTTTACAGTGACTTTGCACAAAGCTACATAGAAGCTAATCCATCATGCACATGTATGCAATAAAAAGCTGTATGGACTGATAAGGATCCAAGGTGCCAGGTCAAGATGGCACACTGGGATATTTTAGACATACAGCTGGGAAAACATGTTTCTGTTTCACACAGCAGCCAATCTGCTAAGGGCTAGCACCTTCAACCAGGCTGCAAAGGGCTCCTACCAGGGAACCAGGTGCACATCAGCTATTTAACAGATTTCCTAACAATCCTGATGCCCCTTAACTACTTTCAAAGAACTGTGAAGCCAAAATACAGAGTTCTCACTCATCTGCATTTCAGCGGGGGACTGTTTTGTTTGCCTTTTTTATTAGATTGGATGAGATCAATAGCGGACACAAAGGTCATCTGGTTTGTATAATTTACTCCAAACTAAAGCCTGGTGTTACTTTCAAAATATATTATCCCAAGGAGTCAATGTTCCGTTTATAATATTATCACTAGAGTTTCTGTAATTAAATAATGATGGTTTCTTAACACCAAGTAATACAACATCACCTCTATTGTAACTGCAGAGGAGAAAAGACATTCAAAAGCCAAGTCATACTGTTAAGTAGTGTGCACAGATATGAGAGACATATCTAACTGAAGAGCATATATAATAGAAGTTTCAAAAGGCAAAGTAACTTTAATGGTATCTCTGTTTTACCGAACTCATAAAGGCATTTTGTCTGATACTGCATTAATTTCTCCAGACTGAACATGTATTTCTTTTATTACAAATGTGATTACTTTCCATTGCAATAAGAAAACATTAATCTTTGAGTCTGACGATGAGAAAGATTCAATTCAAGAGTGCAACTGTGCTATCTTTATGTGCTACTCTGTCTATGAAACCCACAACAGTAGAAATGGCAGATGTTACTGAAAAAAATTTCAGAAGAATGCTTTCCTTTGTTCAGTGAAAAAACAAGTTTTCTTACCTTTTTGGAAACAGTATTTTAAAATAGTTCAAACATTTCAAAATTTTGGCTCCAAAGTTTGAAAACACAAGTGTAAGAATAGTCCAACGTTAAGATCACCAAGTAATTTTAATAGAAGATTTTTATCTTTTTTTTTTTTTAAGTAATCCCAGTAGTCCTTTGAAAAAAATCTGCCTTTTATTTCAAAAGTCTCATCAGTTACCTGAAAAAATATTGCCCTTTTCTGGAAACTCACACAGCACAAAAAACTTCATATGAATGGCTGATGTGATGTACGTATGCACTATGCTTCTTTAAAAATTCTACCTCAAATCTAACTGCGCAAAATGTGAATTTGTTAATTTTGAAACAAAGGCACTTAACCAAATACAGCAATACTAGCAACACTATTATACTGAATTACCAGATCACATTCCCTCTTCCATCTGGTTTAAGCAGAACTTGTATTAACTGAAATAGTCATCAAGCAAGATACAGCACACAGAATCACAGATTCATAGAATGGTTTGGGTTGGAAGGGACTTTTAAGATTGTCTAGTTCTCAACCCCCCTGCTAAATGCACAGCCATTTCCTGCTAGGCTAGGTTACTGAAAGCCCCATCCAGCCTGAATGGGAGGTCTGGATTTTGTATGGTAAGTTTTGCAAATGAACCATACCAATCTCCCCACATGGTCATGTGACTTACTGAGTGGTTTTACCTCCTGGAAAGAAAATAAGTCAACAGTGTTGGTCTGGTTATTCAATACCACTATCAACTACTGTTCCTGAGCGTCTGTTCCTACATCTATTTAGAAAAGCATGGCTAGTAACAAATGTATTACAAGTCTCCTCACACGCAGACTTTTCTGCTCAGAGACATTATTAGGACACCATATTGAGCAACATGTTTTATGCCACTGCATTCTTCACTGGTTACTAATGAACATGGTCAAATTGAATATTACATAATTCATGAATATACTATTCATGTGAAGTATTAGAGCTGAAAGTGTACAGAAAAGATGCTCATCTGTTATGCCCAGTGGAAAATAAAAAACACCACTATACTAATTTCTGCCCTTCGAAAACTCAGGGCTTCCGAGAGTTTATTCTGATTTTCAAGTCACCTCCAGTTAAGGCAAATGCAATTTTCAAGTCACCTCCACTTAAGGTAAATGCTAGGACATTTCAAATGATAAAACATTTCAAATTAATTGTAATATTAATTTTAATGAACCTGTCTGTTAATTAAACTTTGTACATTGCCTGAGTAAAAGCATGACTGACATTTCAGCATTAGTAATAGTAATAGGCCATCAGTAATTACTACTAGGCTATAGTAATATTTTACGAGACTGAATCTGCCAGGGCAACCTGAAGTCCAGGTTTGCCATTTCAGTTATATAATGAATTTAGGTTTAGACAGTAATTTATTTTGATTGTCCTCTGTCAAGTCTTCAATACGTTTTAGAGATCTGAGGAAACAAATACTTTAAGTCAAGCAGCTTCAACTCAGAACTGAATAAAAAAGTTTTGTTATACTGTGACAGATTTTGTCCCTGTTGTAGTATATTGATGGGAACAGCTGTGATTTTTTTCCTCAAATGCTGTCAATTAAGGTATTCTTTTATTCACTTCATTGAATTTAGTACATTTTAAATCCCCCATGTTTTGTAATTTTGTGATTCGGCTGTTCTTCAGCAGCGAACTCCCAGCATTACTCAGTAGTGATACCACGCTTCCCACCGCCTGCACAGGTTAACGTTACCACATACTGTCTTTACCACATCTTGCAAATTGAACCTCTCAACCTGAAAAAACAAATTCATTTCAAAACTCTCCAAGGTCTGAGATCTTGGAATAAATGTTTGTATACATATTTAGCTCTTTCTTCTCAGTTGTACCGATTGATCTCCCTAAGCTCTCCCTCATCCAATGCTCTCCCTCATCTACATTTAAAACAACATAAAGCAAGGCGCATCCACTTGAGGTAGCAGTACTGAGATGAGCCACAACCTGAATTTCCACATCCAGAATTGTGTAGCAAGCTGCTTTTACTATTCCTGGTGCTGGCGAGCTATTGTTAGTTACATTCTCTTGTAAAACTGACATGATCAGGCAGTCTGAATTATTGCCCAGAGCTACTTACGCTGCCCTCATTTAAGAACTGTATGCAAGCTTTTCTGATTTCTGTGGCAAGCCCAAGTGCTAATAGCATTTGGCAGCATATTTATTTGATAGCTCTTTGCAGTTACAGTAGTCATCACTGCAGAGATATGACATTTACTATGGCCTCATGTTTGACTCTTTTTAAAAAAAGAAAATACTTTGCATATTTACAGTGTAGTAAATATTGACTTGCTGCTAATGATTGCTTTATGTTTTGATATTTTCTAACTGTGGGTTTTCTCGCCGCTTGTTCTATCTCTTCATTAGGAGCACTGAGTAATATTTAATTGCCGCTTGAATTCAAGAGAAGCCTGGTGGAGCTCCACTGTCATTTTTTGTTTAAATATATATTATCTTGTCAGTCAACCTGGCAGAGTACAAGATTGTTAATTTTATATTCTGCAGACACTTTGATGTATATTTTATATGTTTTAATTACAATTTTTAGTCAACAGAACACATAGAGATGCAAGATTTCATAGTGTATGACTAGAGAGGCCTTCTAGAGCAGTCTTCTAAAGAGGCCCCAAATGAGTTACACAACTCTTCTGTTTTTGATATCACCTCCAAGCCAGAAACAGTACTCTTCAATATTGTTCAGTTCAATTTTCTCAAGTTACACCAGGGAATGTTTTGTTTGGATATTTGGGAAAATTTCTTCATTGGACGTGTCACAAAGCTTTGGAACAGGCAGCCCAGAGAAGCAGTTGAGTAGCCATCCCTGGAGTTACTTGTGGATGTGAGGCTTAGGGACATGGCTTAAGTGTAGACTTGGATAGTTTAATGATTGAACTTGCCGATCTTAGAGATCTCAACCTAAGTAATTCTATGATTCTGCATCTCTATATTCATCCAACAAACGTGATCAAGTATGCCATTCAGGCCTTACTTTGGAGTGTACTGTTGTGTACTGGTCCTCATACATGAAAATCTATTTCATTTGTCAAACATGCAAGTCTTCATTGTGCCATCACTATGACTCCCTAACAAAATGCAAGGTAAAGCTTTAACACCCAGACTTTAGAAATCGTGATACACAGTGGTGAATTACACAGAGAATAGCGTGGCAAATAAGAGACCACTCTAATGATTTAAACCACATACAGTTAGTCAGCAAACAAGTATTAGTTCACAATGGTCTAAGTGCGTGGCTAACATTTAGTCAGCAAAATGAAAACGTAAGATATAATTTTAGTTAATATTTTGCTTATTCTCTGAAAACTGCATTATTTTTATGTAGAGATTTCTGATTACAGAAGTTTTTCTAGATTATCATAAAAATATTTTTATATATCCAAATCACATATTACAATTACACAATAACTACTCCCTCCAATAAATTGCTGAGAAGGTTTCATGACCTGAATTACCTTAAGTGTACAAATATTTCCATTAAAGACACCGGGACTCACAGTTCACTCAGCTACCTTTTGGTGGGAGTGGGTTACTGAGTAGGGTTACAGTGAAAGGTATGCTATATTTCCCACTGGGGAAGCCTTAAGGTTATCCCTCAGTGGTTTTCATTGGGCAAAATCCTTCTTTTCTAGAGACAGACTCTACTTAACTGCCCTTGGTAGCTGCGTGATGGAGTCTAAGCAGAGACTATCGAGGAGCCCCAAGAGTCTTTAAAAGCAGCAGAAAACCTCTGTGGCCAAGATGACATGCCTAGTAGTATGTCAGATGCATTATATAATCACAGACTCATTGAATCACAGAATCATAGAATGGCTTGGGGTGGAAGTGACCTTAAAACCCACCTAGTTTCAACCCCCTACTACAGGCTGGTTGCCATCCATCAGATCAGGCTGTTCAGGGTCCCATACAACTTGATCTTGAACATCTGGGATGGGGCATTCACAGCTTCTCTGGGCAGCAAATAAACAAGAAAATTCTCACTGAAACCAAACTGATCAAATTGAATGGAACAATAATAATGAGTGACTTCCCTTGTCCATTATTTCCACAACTGTCCTAGATCAAGGATACAGATTAGGGACTAACTTTTAAGGAAACAATGACATTTTGATGGACTTCTTGTGATGTTAGTGCTAGAATTGCATTCACTATGCTTCCAAGTATGAATAAGCATCCTCCCTCTGCATATTACTGTGCCCTATAACCACTTATGACACAATATGATGAACCAAGCTGCTACATGTTTCACTTAAACAAATCACACTGTATTGCACGTGGAAGATGGTTTGTCTTCCAAGCAATTTCTCTTGGCTTCCTCAATCATCTGAGAGACATGCAGATCACAGACAAGATGTTTCCTCAGACTAGCTGGTCAACTGATTTCACACTCAGTTAAAAACTAGGTATTCCTTCTCCTATACACACATGGTTTAGTTAGATTGAAAAAAACATTTCTATTTTGGAATGACAACGATACACTTTAAATGGAATACAATAAAGTTCTTAAAACAATAAAACAGTAAGTTGAAAGCTTTATTTTTGTGTTTAAATGAATTACCAAGTCATCATTTATAGAAAGTAATTTGCTCTTAAAGAGAATCTTCGGGAAATAAAATGATAAAAAATAGAAATTTAAGCTAGAAAAGTTAAAATAACTTCTCCAAAGCTTCCAGTTGTTCTGGGACAAAGAAAGGTTTGGAGTAAAAATTCAAAAGAGTGGTGATCACCATCCTTTAAGATACAATTCTTATCTATCTTTAATTTAATTTAAACGCTGAGTGGAAACAAAAAAAATTGTCTAAAGTAGCATGAATGATGAAATAATTGCCAACCACTTCAGACATCTTTGGTCCAAGGGCCAAAGATTCCTTGGGCAAACACTGCACTGACTATCCACCCTGCCACACATCCTATCCAATATGAAGCTTATCACACTTATTTTCTCACTTATTCTCCCCGAGTATCTTGTGGAAAACTGTGCACACACAGCTGAAAGTCTGTGGGAGAATAAAACTCATCTCGACAGTTAATGAATCACCAGTTTTGGGTGGGTAGCATCAACAGTATCAAATTGCTCGAGGAGAGACTTAGCTTGGATATCAGGAAGAATTCCTTCAAAGAATGTTCTCGCATTTGAACAAACTGCCCTGGGAAGTGGTGGATTCCTTATGCCTGGAAGCATTTAAAAGATGTGAGGACGTGGCAGTAAGGGACATAACTTAATGACTGGACTTGGTAGGGCAGATTGATAGTTGGACTAGATGATCTGGAAAGCCTTTTTCTAACCTAGATTAGTCTATGATTCTTTCCGTTTCTGTCCTGAGGCATGGCTGTGTTGTGTATGCTAGTAATGCAGAGCTAAATGTCCATGTTGACTCTGCCAAACTAGAGCAACATGCCATTAAGTTTTAAATCCATGTACCTGTGACAAAATCGCATGACTGTCATCTCACTGGAATGACCACCTATGGGTTGCAGTCACCCTGAGAGGGAATTTTATCCCATTTTTTTTCTTCTCTCTTTCTGTGGCACCAACTGCAATTTCAGAACAGGAAGGGTTAATTTGTGGCCTAAAGTATGCACAAATGGATGCCATCACAAACACACTATTGCCCATTATCACCAAACTGTGATAAAGTGAGAAAAATAACTGGTCCAAAAAAAAAGGTCTCCTGGCATATGTCAGAGAAGAAGATATAATACAGTTCATTTGCTTGACTACTAATTCTGAGGTAGCAATGAGTAGCAAAACCTAAAATGTAGACAGATTTGCATTTGTAGGTGAAATATTCTCTTTCTGTAACAGAGCATGTCAGTTCACTTTTTAAGCATTTATCTGTTCATCCAAACTCTAATTTAAATGGAAATATTTTTACAGGTCATATGTCTGCCTTTTGACTGTAAGGCTAGGAGCAGTGATTTCTTGAAGCTTTCTACATCACTCTTGAAAAAACATGAATTCCTTGAAGAACAAGGAAAATACTAGCCAGAGAGATCCAGCACAGAAGTCTTGTTTCTTTACTGTTCCTAAAGTAAACTAGATAGAACATTATATATGCATGCAGAACCTTAAATTGCATTTCTTTTTTCTAATTCTGGTATGTACTATCAACTAATACCGCACATCCCTGTTCATTAGTGTTCTGCAGTGGGGTCACATTGGAAGGACCTTTTCATTACTCATGCACTGCTTGTCAGCACACAGACTGGAGCAAGATTACTAATACAGCTGTCTAATTTTACTGAGAATATTGATGTAAAATCCTGCTCAGCCACTGCCTGCGCAAACAGAAGCCAGTCCAATAGAAAAAAAAATCTCGCATTTGCTTTTAGAACATCATGCACAACAATTAGGAGAGGAGGTGAGTGATTTCTCTTGACATATTTGTAGCCTATGCTGTTAGTCTAATACTTTTATTTCACAGGTTACCATATTTAATTCTGAAAACTAAAATTCCACTAAGGGAAAAAAACATGACTCACTTTGTAGAGAAAAAAAAAAAAAAAAGACGAAGAAGAAAGACATTAGAAACTGTACATTCTAGTTAATATGCCACTTTTAAAACTTACTTAAGACAGAGCTCTGGCGTTGTGTTATTTTACATTAGCAGAAGATCTGTCCCCTGGCTTATCATTTGGTCTGGTATAAAAAAGTTGTGCTTCTTTTTTTTTTTTTTTTTAATGGCTTTTACAACATAAGAGACTACTGCCAAACATTAATTGGGATGATATTAAGTGCTGCATATGAACATTCTTGTTCATTCTAGTTGTTTTCTGCTGCCTCTAAATGAGCCAACAAAAAGCCCCCAGTATCCAAGCAATTTTCTCACCTACCATGGGTGTCTTCCTAATTAGGCAGATGGTGATAAAGTACAGAGTCGGAATAAACTATAGAGCAAATAAAATGCAAATGATCTAATTACACTGTCTGTCATCAGGATTATTTCTTGTTCTCACTGAATTCAGTGTTCTATAAAACTGAGGTTAAAGCAAGCACATGGATTTCTGCTGTTTCTCAAGGAAAGCAGAGTCCTAACAACTCTGGTGGAGAACTGTACCATTTCTGAGTAAGACTTACATCTCGGCACTGCCCAGCTCAGTGTACTGCCTTGCTTCATTGACATTACATAAAATATTGTGCCTACTTATTAAATTTGCATTTTTGGTCACTCATGCAGACATGCTAATATCCTTTAAAACTGTTCGGGACTTATTTATCATAAAAGTACAGTTTCCAAGAGGAAGTCTTCAAACAGTCCCCGTGCTTCAAATTGTAGTGAGGTGGTTCCAGCAAAAGAAGTCACAAATATTACAGATTGTTTTACTCTGTCATTTTGAACTTCTTTTTAATAAAATCCCACCTCTACAAAGTACTCTGACAAATCCTGAATGCCCTTAACAGATAGATTTTTTTCTGAATTTGCATTGACCCAGCAGTCACAAAAACTTGAGACTACTTTAACGAACATAGCTGGATAATTGTAACAGCTACCTCTATCATTTTTGTAATTCACTGCGACCCAGTTTTACAACGCTACTGCTTTTGTTTGTTCAATATACCAAAGACAGTGTTATATGTTTTGAAATTATTTCAACAAGGAAAACAACGGGTATCACAGAATCACAGAACTGTAGGGATTGGAAGGGACCTCTAGAAATCATCAAGTCCAACCCCCTGCCAAAGCAGCTCCCTAGCCCAGGTTGCACAGGTAGGCATCCAAGCGGGTCTGGAATGTCTGCAGAGACGGAGACTCCACAACCTCTCTGGTAACCTGTTCCAGTGGTCCATCAACCTCACTATGAAGAAGTTCTTACGCATGTTTGTGTGGAACTTCCTGTGCATCAGTTTGTGGCCATTTCCCCTCATCCTATCACTACACACTGCTGAGAAGAATTCAGCCTCGTCCCTTTACCTCCTGCTCCGTAGATATGTATAGACATAGATCAGATCCCCACTGAGTCTTCTCAAGGCTGAACATACTCAGGTGCCTCAGCCTTTCCTAATAAGGGAAGTGTTCCACACCCTTTATCATCTTTGTAACCCTCCACTGGACTCTTTCCAGGAGATCCATGTTTTTTTTGCCCAGAACTGGTCACAGTATTCCTGGTAAGGCCTCACCAGGGCAGAGTAGAGGGGGAGGATCACCTTCCTCAACTTGCTGGCCACACTCTTCTTAATACACCCCAGGATCCCATTGGCCTTCTTGGTCACCAGGACACACTGCTGGCTCATGGTCAGCCTGTCATCCACCAGGACACAGAGCTCCTCTCCAGCAGGTCATCCCCCATCCTGTACTGGTGCATGCGGTTACTCCTCCCTAGGTGCAAGACTCTACACTTGCTCTTGTTAAACCTCAACCTCTGCGCAACTCTCCAGCCTGTCCAGATCTTGCTGAATGGCAGCAGCTTATCCCACATGCCAGCCATTCCTCCCAGCCTTGTATTGTCAGCAAACTTGCTGAGAGTGGACACTATCCCCTCATCATGGTCAGTGATGAAGATGTTGAACAGTACCGGACCCAGCACCAACCCCCGAGGAACACTGCTAAGTACGGGCCTCCATTTGGACTCTGCACCACTGATCATAACCCTCTGAGATCTGCCAGTCAGCCACCTCACCATCCACTCATCTACACCACACTTCTGCAACTTTTTTATAAGGATGTTGTGGGAGACATTGTCAAATGCCTTGCTGAAATCAAGGAAGACTACATCCACTGCTCTCCCCCCATCCAACCAGACAGTAATGACATCATAGAAGGCCGCCAGGTTAATCAAGCACGGCCTCCCTCTGGTGAACCCATGCTGACTACTCCTGATAACTCTCTTATCTTCCAGCTGCCTGGAGATGGCATCCAGAACAAACTGTTCCATCACCTTTCCAGGGACAGAGGTGAGGCTGACTGGCCTCTAGTTACCTGGGTCTTCCCTTCCCTTTTTGAAAACTGGAGTGACAGTGGTTATCCCTAAGTCTTCAGGCACCTCTCCCATTCTCCAAGACCTCTCAAAGATGATACAGAGATGTTCAGCAATCACCTCCGCCAGGACTCTCAGCACACACGGATGCATCCCATCAGGGCCAATGGATTTACGTACTTCTGTAAGTAAGTAAGTAAGTACTTCTGCAATGCACATTGATGTTGCAGGGTACTATTATGTAAATAATAAAGTCGTACAGAATCACAGAATATCCTAAGTTGAAAGGAACCCACAAGGATCAAGGAGTCCAACCCCTGGCTCCATGCAGGACCTCCCAAAATCCAAACCTGATGTCTGAATGCGCTGTCCAAATGCTCCCTGAGCTCCAGCAGCTCAGGGCAGTGCCTTTTCTGAAGATGCAGGAGGAAAACTCTCTAAGTAACTTATTTTTCAATTTTTTTGTGATTCTGAAAATAAAATCAATATCTGCTATGAATGGAGATAAAATCTCCATCATTTGAAAAACTTAAACAGTTTAATGAAATGACAAACATCACCAAATCCATACATTTGACTAAATGATATTTCTAAGAAAATATTTTTAAAAGTTTAATTGGTTTGCCTGATGCAACTTTCTGCATACATTTTGGAGAAGCCTCTGTCTCCTTGTGGTGGTTTCACCCTGATGGACAATTCAACTCCATCAGAGCCACTTTGTCACTCTGACACTCAAAAGAACAGGAGGACAAAATGGGACATAGAAAGGCTCGTGGGTTAAGATGAGGACAAGGTGATCACTCAGCAATTACTGCCACGGGAAAACAGACTCAGCATAAGGGATATCAATGTAATTCATTGCTTGCTGCCAATAGACAAGTGCAGTGAGAACTAAAATGAAAGCAAATTCAAACTAAAACCACTTTCTTGTCAGCCACCCTTTCCTACCTCCTCTCCCTGAGCACTGCAGAGGAATGGGGACTGCGGTCACTCCATAACACTTCGTCTCTGTTGATCCTCCGCGGTCACTCTGCCCCTGCTCCAAGTGGCTCCCTCCCAGGGGCACAGTCCTTCCTGAGTTGACCCCATGTGAGCTTCCCATAGGCCACAGCTCTCCCAACACTGTTCCCACATGGCTCCATCCCACGGGGGTCACTCACACAGCCTGCACCCAGCACAGCCCCACAGACGGCAGCTCCCCCAGCCCTCCTGCTGGCTGAAAAGAGTCTGGCCTCACCACTTTGTCCCCTACACCTCAGATATTTATAAACCTGGATCAGGTCCCCTCTCAATGTCAGTTCCTCCACCACCTGCACCAGAAAGTTGTCTTCAACACATTGCAAGAACAGTCTGGACTGTGTGTAGTGCCTGGCCATGTTGCTCATCCAGCAACCACTCTCCCAGTACAGTTGCACAGCAGTGTTTCCCTCCCTCCAATCCACTCTCCCAGCGTCACTCACAGTGCAGCAGCAGGTCCCTGTGGGAGCAGCTGGAGCTGCTCTGCTCTGACATGGAGCACTGCTGGAACCTGCTTACCCTGCTGCCATCCCTGCTAACAAAGTCTCACCGCATAAACCCAGTACTCCTTCCCGCTTATCCAGTAGGTCAAAGATGGAAGCATGCTGTAGGGCATGAATGCAACATTATCCCACAGGATGCTGTGATTTAGATTTCAGGACGTAGGGCTTCAGAAAGGAATCAGGCAAAGTCATGAAAGACTGAAAAAGTGGTCAAATAAGATGGCATGGTATGGACATAAATAGGCACCAGAAGTCTCTACACTCTTGTGGAAGTTGCATAGATCACTCAGGAATCGTCACCCACACAGGCCTTTTTCTTCTCTAAGTATTCTCCAGTAGCAACTGCTGGAGGCAGGATGATGGTTAGATGGACATCGCTCCAACTTGTACAGCTGCTTGTATGCTGCAGTGGTCTGGGGACTGCTTTTGTACTTCCCTGCTTTACCTGTGGCAGCGAATCCATCTGCTTTATGCTCTTCTGATATCTTGACTGAGATACTATGTTAACAACAGATTTCTCACCATTTCAGCATTTGTCAGCCCTTTTCTTTTAACCATTCTGCATTTCCCTGTCTCGCTTGTTCTTCCACAGAAGAAATTCACTTAAAAAAATAATAAATACAGCAAAACAATCACCTTTCCAGTTGCAATTCACCTTTTCCAGTTTTGATTTTATCTTTATGGTATTTTTCTCTAATTGGAACACCAGTTTTACTTTATTCTAGGTCCTGTTCCACAATACAAATTTTGGATGTGGAGAGTACTTTTCAAAATGAAAACCAAAGTACTAAGAAGTAACACTTGCTAAAAGAAAAGAGACAACACTCACTGTACATTCAGATGAAGGCCAATGAACTCAGTATAATTACCCCCATGTGAAGCCATTTTCATTGGGAAAAGAAGAGAATTTAGTTTAAGACAGAAGAGTCTAAAATAAAATGCCAGCTACACATTTTTGCTGTTGGGGCTTTTTTTTTCCTCCTTAATGTTAGATACTGGGTAACCTACCCCCTGCAATGAGGCAGAATTTTAATGTGCCAAGACTGTAAGTGCAGTTCCGGCAATGAATAATTTGAATTATGTTCTGGGGTTGCAAGGCACCAGAATGCCTCTAAGATTTTTTTGTTACTGAAAAGTAATAAAATAGAGAGGAAATTGGGCTGACACAATTCCGGAACTACAGAAATGCAGATTCTTTCAATAAGAACAGCTGACAGACCTGTGCTCTTATCAGTCTTTGACAGGTGCATTTAGGTTTACAGTGGTTATTGCTTTCAGACCTATTAACCTCTACAGAGCCCAGATTTTGCCATCTACAGTCAAGATTCGTAGGGCAAGTAAAGAGAAATATCCTGAAAACACATTAGTTTTCACATCTCTAATCTTCCTACCACCTCCATAACTCTCTTCACTGAATATTTTTTTCTTTTGTTATATGCTGGACATAATGAAGCAGACTATGCATGCAAGTATGGCAAAAGATCTGTAGTGTCATGTATTTCCCCTATTAGTAGCCTCCTCTGTAGGCTGCTTTATTTTTGAACTTCAGAAAACCATGGTAGGGAACGACAGATTTGGAAAAAAGTGAATTAAGGGTCAATTTCACTGCAAAAGGGAAGAAAAGATAGCAGCATGGGTTTTATTATTTTTTGACCTTCTATCTTCCTGACCTTAAAAAGTGCAGTTTTCAGCTGTCAGCAGAGAAAATGTCTTTTCCTTTACCATTGCTAGAATCAAAAGCTGAGAAGATGAAAAACAACTCTTGGTATTATCTTTGCACCACTGGATGATATCCTTGGGTCATACCTTGCCATTGCTCATTGACTTCAGTGGGACCTTTAGAGTGACTGTATGTCACTGTGGGTGGAAGAGCCCCACAGCTGCTGCACCAACATTCAGAAATGGGGCACCACGGATTCCTCTCTCTGAAGTTTTGAATATGTAGGATGATACATTCTTGGTCAACATTCAAAACGTGGAAGCTTGTAAAAAATTTGTAAAGATCTTCTGGTGTGCAGATGAAGCCTCTAATTGCTCCCAGTTTTGAATCTATCTTCCTAATTTTCATTGAACACACATTTGTACTTCTTCCATGGTACCTCAGAGTACAGTGCGGTTGCATTGGCTACTAGGAAGAAAAACAGCTCAGTCAGAAGAAACTGAGGAAAACTGTGGGCAATTACTTCACTGACATTTTGGGAAGGATCACAGCATCCAACCTTTTCATTAGTTCCTTGAATAAATTGAATATTGTCACTATGCCATCCTGCCACGTGGTGTTTTTGCAACAGTTCACGAGTGCTAATAGTGCAGGCTGAGGGTAAAACCATGGTTTTGTCTCCTGATAACAGGTTTGTGGGATGCAAGATAACCACCTCAGGTTCACAGTGCAAACTGACCATTGCAGCACCATGATATCTGAACTGTTTTGTAGGCCTGTGGCCAGCCTGGTGGAACACCGTGTCCCACCTCGCTTCCTGTGGTAGCTTGCATATGTACTTTATTACCTATTGAGGCAAATGGGCTGTTAGCTAAGTAGAACAGGGCTATTAATGGCTTCTGTTAAAATATAATGCTTCATTAACAGAGCTCTCAAAGAAATCAACAACTTCAAAACTCCCATAATCAATCCAATTTAATCTGATATATGCTCTGTCAAATTGCATTTCAAAAGGCTTTTATAATACCAAAATTCAGTTATCTAGTAGCAGCATTAGCTATGTTAATTTTCTAATCAGAACGCAAAATCATTAATTATCCATGCCTTCCTTAAGTAAAAGAAGCTGCAGTTCCTAATCAGTAACCCTACAGATCCTTTGATGTTTATAAGCAGAAAGGGTATGTTCTCTGGATATACCTGTGAGGTATATCATTAGTGCTGGCACGTGCATCGAGCACTTAATTACCCCCACACAGTTTAAGCCTCTCCCTTTTCACATCTCATGCCATCATTTACACCATCGCAAAACCAACACTAACTACCATGATCAGCATCCTCCAGGTCTTCCTCTCCCATCACACATCTGCCTCCAAAGACATTGGTTTGCCATGATTAGTCTGTTCTTAGGTTTGCATAATTTTGCATAAAGAATCTGTAAATGTACAGGGATTGGCAATAACCCAGAAATAAGAACAGTAATACTGACCCTGGTGAAGGGCCCACCTATCTCCAGCAGTGGCCTGAAGTGTGTATTTCCCCTAAATACCCTCCTAGCACACAATTACTTAGAGCTCATGGGACTTTCCGTGTCTCATGTTGCTTGGTGTCATGAATCTCTTTCCCAAGTACATAGCTAGCTTCTACTTCAATTTGTGCAAATTTTTGCATCCAGTTTTCTTCAGAAAAGGGTCCCATAGGTCCCCCATCCATCAGGTAAGAAACCTAGCTGCTTGTTTGTTTTGAACTGGATACACAAACATTGTTGGGTAAAAATAGCAAAGATATATAAAAAATAAGACCTTGGAACAAATGATTTTATTTTACACTATAAGTACTTCCAAAACTTTGAAAGTTTATCCTGCCCTCTGGTAGAGAAAATTAGTAATTCACTTACGTCATTGTTTTTAAAAATTCAACATGTACATAATTTTTCCTTAACACATTTCCTTATTATTATTATACAAACTAGTGTCACAAGAGACCTTTCAAGGATTTCTTAAAAGGTCATCTAATCCAGTTTATCCCTGCAAAGAAACACAGAGATTGGCAGAGATGTAATTAACCACACAGTGGAGCACCCGTGGATATGAATGGGAAGGTTAACAGAGGCAATTTTTTTTTTATTTATTTATTTCAGAAAGTCTTTTCAGGCGAGGATTAATGTGTGAGATGTTTACACTATGTATAAAACTAAAATTAAAAACAGAATAATAAAACAATATCTCAGCATCTGTTCTTAGCCTTTACAATCAGGGAATTATTTTTGTTCAGGATAAGTGTACTCCATGTTGCAGGAAATATCATCTTAAACTTGATGATAAACTGACAAGCAATTGTACACCATACACAAACTAAATGACATCTTTAATGATACTGGGGAAAATGAAACATATTGCTAAGGCTATAAACTTAGTCATGACAACACTATAACACAAAAAGATGAAAATATGCATAAATTCCTGTTTATTTGTACACTAGTAATATATTATCAAGTAGTAGTTTATTGTCCCTTTAAAAAATCTCCTATTTTTCTGTCAGAGCACTTTCAGAGAATAAAGACATACATAAAACATAACCGCTATGAGTTCCTTACACCAATATCTAGATATGTAAATGGCTCTAAAGTTGTGCGCTCTCTGATGAGAAGCTGATCAGAGAATTTAGTTCCATCCAGCCTTTCTGGTAACTGGTTCCTTGGCCTCAAGCAAAGATGTCACTTTTCTTTCCCCATCTGAAAAATATTTCTGCCTTAGCCTGAAGAACACTGAAATGCATTGAATGCTTTGTTCAGAAAAGCATTTAGAAGTATGATTATCTTTACACATACATGTAATTGCAGTGTCTTTGAGCTGAATTCCTTTTTGTGAAAAAACTTTTAAACAAACAATACTGTCCATACCCTAAAGTAGAATCACTAAGTGAATCAAAGAATCATAGAATGGCTTGAGTTGAAAGAGGCCTTAAAGGTCACCTGATTCCAATCCATGCTGTGGCCTGGCTGCCACCCACCAGGTCAGGCTGCCCAGGGCCCCATTAAACCTGGCCTTGAGCACCTCCAGGAATGGGGCATTCACAGCTTCTCTGGGCAGCCCGTGATAGTACCTTACAACTCACTGGGTAAAATACATATTGGATGGATCATAAGGCAATATTTCTTTTCACTTACATCTTAATGGTCCATTTCATTAACTTTTCATTGAAAATTATTAAAACAGCAGAACATTCAGAGAAAATGAAATTTCTATCTTTGATTAAACTGTTGGAAACTGAACACAGAGTTAATATCGTCGTTTTGCCACTTGTGTACCTAGGAGATGCTACTGAACATAAAGCACATATAGCTGGGCAGTGAATCTTTCTGAAGCTTCCAGCTGTCTTAGAAGCTATATAAGACAGGGACTTCAGTTGATTCTTTTTATTTTACAAACGGAAATTGAACCGGAAGTTGATGGTTAAAGTCCTTTTGCAAAATTATTGATTCCATAATTGGCCAAGCCTCCATATGGGCTCTAAGAGAAACCCTTCTGGCTTTTTATCCAGTCAAAATAAACAGACTTTACAGATGCCGTCAGAGTCATGAGCCAAACTGAGTCCTTCTCTGAGAAGTGAACAACCACAACTCCCATTAGGCTTCATGCTGCTACTGCAGCAGGTGTCCTCAACACACCAGTGCCAAAAGATAGACCTCAAACATCTCATTGGTAGAAAACAGCCCAGACCACTACTGCTCTCTGTGTCAGTGGTCATGGGCAGTTCTTCTTGCAGCTACTTGCTGGAGAACTTTGTCTGGCATCAGTAAGTTCCACCAAGGAGCCTCCTGGCCAAGCCCTGCTCCAGACTGTCAAAGACCACCACACCAAGGAAAACACCAACTTGTACCCACCACTAGGCCTGTATACAACTAGCATGTTCTATTAAATGGCATTTTCATCTCAAGTGCCATAAGACCCCTGCCTAAGATCAAGATGATGTACAAAAAGAGAATTCCAATTTTGTATTTCACTATCATCTATCACTTAAATTTATCTTTCAAAGAAGGAACATATATATTGCACAGGTGGCATTTATTCACCTTTAGGTTAAAAACATTCCCAGTTGCAATAATTATCTCTAATTACATAAAATTAGGTACTCATCATTTTCTTATAGAGTACTGATTACTCCTCTAAAGCCAGCCTGACAGTTAGGCAACAGTGCATTCTGCTTCCTAGACTCAAGTTACAGCTAGGTATGTGATAGGCTATATATACATTACCTTTTTTCAGGTGTAACTTTTAATGTAGCCTGAAAAATAATCATGATTATAGTTTACAAAGGAAGGACCTAAATCTGACCTTATGTCATTAAATCAATGACAGATCATCTGTCTCACACAAATTAATAAACATTGCCTGGAATGTTTATCATGAAGTCAATACAACTTATTATCTATTCAAGAAAAAATGGAAAGGACATAGTTAAGAAATATTTTATTCAGTATATGCAAAGTTTGAACGAGGACTGCTGGAGAAATATTTACTACAGAATGTAGGGCTAATCCTTTTCATTTTGTGTTCAGCAGTCCACACATTTAAAGCTCACTTTCAGAATTCATATCACACTGCTGATGGATGTACATTTGTCCTATTTCTGGCTCCTCTTCCTGGAACAACTTTGAGAGTTCACACAAATAGCTGCAGCAAAGCAAAATGGAGGAAAGAAAAATTCCACACATTCTGCTCCAGTATCTATTATTTACGCATCACCTTCAATTTTCTTAGACTGCCTTGTCTATTTGTCTACTTCCTATTAGTGAATTATAAATATATGTGACAATTACACCCTAATGTTTACAGTCGTCACCATGTGAGGACACAGTGTGTGATGCAAAGCTGTTGCTCAGTGTTAAAAGTAAGGTAAGCAGCTCTCTAAGTGTTCTGACAGCATTTCAAAAACTCTTGCTAGAAACACATAGCAGACATGCTCTAAAGACGTGATCATAGTGTATCAACCCTAAAGACTGAAATAAAACTACCACATAATTTTAAGGCACTCAAACAAGCACTAACTGTTAGGCTTGTCAGAAGGCCTGCAAGTTTTACAGTCACTTAGTATATCACCTTGATGTTTACTTCTGTGCTATTAATGACAGTGATCACTGTAGCACATCTGAAATTGGTAACTGGTGTCTGTAAGCTATTACCTCTGCCTGAGAATGCCTGATGCACCTGCAGGCCCTGCTGCCCTGCTTTCCAGCCAGGATGCCTACAGACTGGCACCAGGCATCACTTCTTCCTGACTCCTGGCACCTTTACCCACATGCATTCATTATATATTTCTTTCTTTATACTTTAGTCAGAAATTAAAACAACTACAATTGACTACTTCTCCCTTTCCCCTTATGAGAAAGTCTTTTGATATTACAGGTTTAAAACTGAAGTTGCTTCTTGGACGTTAAGATAATAATGTTTGACTTTCACACTGTTTCAATGAAAATATGAACCTAGCCTCAGGAAAGATCTACTTTCCTTTCTTCGTGTGGAAGAGTACAGAAGAAACTCAGTTTTCATTTCCCACTCCTGTCCAGGAAATACTGTATTGACTTGCCTAGCTTTGTTCCACATCCTCCTCCACATCCATGGGTACCAGAAAAACATCACACTTCCACCAGGTATTGAGCAGTGACATTGGCAGGTTCCTTCTTTCAACACCACACAAGTGGTTCACTGAGACATGGCTCCATTCCCCTCCAACTTCCCATCCTCTTTTTCCAGGATTCCCTCATTACAGCATCAGAGCCAAGAGACCAGCTCTAACCTCCTGGAGTGCAGAGCAGGGAGGACACAGCAAATTGCTCAAAATCCCCCTTGTCCTGCAAGGATGTAGAACAGGGCAGATGCAGCTCATAAAATGTTTCCACATATCCCTGAAGAGCAGAAAACAATAATTAAGTGGGAAGAGTTAAGTAGGATCTCTAAAATACAGTTGCATATGCTAGGTAGTTGCTCTGGGCTAAATTTCACTTTGGTTTTACATCTCTGCAAATTCAGAAAAATTTCGAAAGTCTCTGAAATTTCTTTGGCTGACACACACTGTGAGGGAAAGCAGAGCCTGGAGTCAGAGCTTTGCCCCAGGAATTTCCAGCTGCTCCTTTTTTGTTCTCACACAAGGTACTCAAAATAAGCAAAAAGAAGAACACCATCACAGAATTACTATTTCTGTCATAAATTTTAAAAACTACCTTTATGAATAACTCTAAGTCAAAGTCCTTCAGGGACTGCCATAAAACCAAAAACTGACTGCTAGATTTAGTATTTAGATCACTGAATTAGCTGAAAGAAGTATGAAAGTGCGTGTACAGAGGGACAGCTCTCTGTTAGCCACACATATTTACACAGGCTTTTGGGCAACAGTTTCAACCAGAAGTGAACAATAACTCTGTCCAAGTAAATTAAATCCCATTCATGATTCCTCTGTGCTGTCAAGACTTTCCATGCCAGGACGTGAGATGCATTGGCCTCCTTAAGCCTCTTCTTGTAAAGTGTCTCCTGTATATTTACAATTATATAACATAAAGCCCAAGTGGAGAGTTTAAAGGGACTGAAGAGCCTTGGGTTCTATACTGGGTTACAACTGGCTATGCTAGGAGCCATGAGAGTAACATGTCCTGCATTTTAGGAGCTCTGAGCCATTCTGTGCTTTCTGGAACTCAAGCATCAAGCTACATCAGTTAACTGAGGCAATACACACAGCTGACTCTGTCAGTCATGTAATTGAGGCAGAAGACAGCCTACTCACTGTCTTCTGGTGGGTTTCAGAAGCTCACATCTCTGGATCTCCTGAGGCTGATAGGAAAAAGGGACAGACTCCCACTAAGAATTGAAGTTGTTCTGTATCCTTAAGTTAAACACAGAAAGCTACGTGCTGCACCACCAAAACAAAACAACTGGGGCCTGTGCAGGCTGACCTTGAATGTCTCCAGGGATGGGCCTTTCACCACCCCCCTGGGCAACCTGTGCCAGTGCCTCACCACCCTTACTGTAAAAAACTGCTTCCTTACATCCAATCTACACCTCCTCTCTTTTACTTTGAAACCATTTCCCCTTGTCCTGTCATTCTCCCCTTGTCCTATAAAACGGGCACACATCTCATTTAGATGTGTTCCCCCTGAACTGAAGATGATTTTTAATGTTCTCCTGCTCTACACATGTAAACCTTTCCCCATGCTTCTGACTCCTCTCATTGGAATTCTTCCCAATTATTTGTGAAGTCAGTAGTTCATGGATGGGAATGGGAAGGTAGATTCTCCCCTGACTGTACCACAACCAAGGAAGCAAAGAGCTTAGGCCGTGGAACTGAGACCAGTTTCTCAAAGGGATGCTGCTGTGAGGGAACAGCTGCACCTTTTCAAAGGGGCAACATTATGCTGGATCTCATTTTCCTCTCACAGACACTATGTAAGTGCAAAGATCCACAATTGTTATTATTATCCTATTACTGTAATTGCTCAGAGGATTTTCTACCAGTCTCTCATTTAACATAGTATGTGAAAAGCTGACAAAGGAAATGTGATTAAGGTGTGAAGCTCCAGTGCCTGCCAGCTCTACTGAAGTGCAAAAGATTCCGATCATAACCAGTAACCGAAAGAATGATGGGCTTCCTGGGGCTTTCATCAGGAAATAAAAGTACAGGAGTCCTTCTGCACCTGTCAGAAACTCAGAAAAGAATGGTGGAAAGCAATCCAATTCATCTGTATAAACTGCCTTTTGTGGTACAACTCCGCCACTCCCTCCTTCCATTCACTCCCTTAAAATATTAAAGCATTGGCCATGACAGAGTCTACGACAGGCTGAGTACAGTGAGGCAGAGATGGAAGCTGGCACAGCTTTTCTGAGGTTTTGTAAGTATTAATTCCTTTCTTGTTCTCAACCAAGAAACTGATGCTCTCTGTTCTGTCCTTCCCTTCCTTTCCCTGCAATGGTTAAGCTGACAGCTATCTGCAATCAATATGTACCGTGCTGAAGCCGCAGCGTTGTGGGGCAGAAGGGGAGCAGGGCGGTGCGATGCTGGATGCCTGTGGTTCCCTCCAGCTATGTGCAGCTGGAAATGCCTTGCCCACCACTGCCACTGTGGCCACTCCTGGCAGGCAGCTCCTGCTGCACCGTGAGGACTGGGGCACTGCCGTGAGGACAGCAGATGCAGGAGCAGTTTTCTCTCTCTGAGCAGTATTTTTAGTCTTATGCTCTCCCACATCCATCGAATCCTGTTGTACTCCACTGGGCTTGCTGGGCAAGTTGTTACATCTCTCCCCATACAACATTTTCAGCTTAGCATAACATCTGTCCAGTTTCAAGTTCCTCAAAGCCATCTCAGCTTGCACCAGCTGCAATCCCTAGCTCACAAGCACCAGCAGTACATTCCTGCTCCATCTCATAAAGCCATAAGCTATGCTGCACATAGTGCTCTCAGCACTCACCAGAAGCCTTATTCCACAATACAGAACAATGTCATTTCACAACCCTCTGCTGCATCTTGAACTCCTTTTCCCACTTCAGAAACTGAGGACAAACAGAACCTTCAGCCGCATGGCCTCAAATACTCTTATTCCCACTCCCAGGCTATGTCCCACCTTGGGGTCCATGAGGGTCCCTTGAAGCACAGGGGCAAAGCCATCCCTTCACATCCTGGACTGCACAGACAAACCGCACCACCTGCATGCTGCACATGTGCATTGCATCGACTGCGCCTGTTTTTCAGAGTCATCAAAGACAGCTAGCTGTGGGAGCACTTCTAGTACTCCTTTGCTCAGGCTCTGGCTTCCTGCAAATGCTCTTCTCAATCTCATCATCATATTTGTGTTCAGACTGCCATCTCCTCTGACACATAAAGGAGAAGAAACCAGGGACTTCCTGAGCCACATTCATAAATTCAGTATCAGAAGCTAACAGCTTGAATCCTCCAGGTGAAAGCAGTAATAGATTTGCATACTCTGTGGCTTGAAAAAAGTGAAGTATGTGAAACACACATGACCATTAAGTTGTAATGGCCACTAGACAAGCCTTTGCATATACATGTCATAGGAACTGGTGTGCATTCATTGGCAAAAACATACTAATGGTCACTGAACCATCTTTGTATTCTTTGTGTTTCAAGCCACACTCCACCTGTGGGGTTAGGAGGCTCTCTGTTAGGAGAGGGGAAAAATACCCACATTTCTGTCTGCTGGAAGTTTATCAAGGGAACATGAGAATGGCCCCAGTAATTCCCTAAGTGTTCTGCAGGGACATGAGTCTTGCTGCCAGTGTGTCCCACACTGGCCCTCTGCTCCAGCAGTACTGATGGCAGTCCCTCTCCAAATCAGAGACCAGTAACAAACCCAGGGAGAAACTTCTTTTCTGGTTGTCTACTCTCTGTGACTCCTGCATACCACACACGGGTAAAGACAGTGATACACGACGTATGCTGTGCTGATGGCATGACAGTTTACCCATGCTTCTTCCAGGCTTTAGTTCAACACAGGGTTTTTTTGGAGAAGTTGGGTACTCAGACAGAGAAGAATTATGGATTTGATCAAGAAATTAATTGAGAATGGCTGATTAATATATCATAACTGAGACAGGGTGATCAAAATAGTCCCATTTAGCCTTAAAAAACACTAAACTGAATGCTATTGCATTCTACCCACTCTCCATTTATTTTGATGAGCTCCTTTGCTTTTTCTTCTTTGAAGCACTGATGCTCGCAGCCATCAGACAACAGTTCATCCTCCAGACTGCTTTCACATCTTTTCTGTATCATCTGTAAGGACTTGTAATGTGGATCACTTCCCATATGGCACCACTTCTGATCTGCCAGCCACTTTCATGAAGCATATGTAACCTCACAACAGATGCATATATATGTCCTCCCAATACACCCATGTCTTCTTATGCTCTTTTGCTCGGACGTTTGCTTGTGCCATCACACAGCACTTCCCATTCTTCTTATCTACATAATCACAGAATCACAGAATTGCAGGGGTTGGAAGGAACTGTCAGAGATCATCGAGTCCAACCCCCCTGCCAAAGCAGGCCCCAATGTAATAATAATAATACACAATAAGGTATCACCTCAAGTCTTACCTTGTTGCTTTTACTACCCAAGAGAATCACAGACCAGGGATACTGAGCATCAGAACAAAAATGGCTATAGAAAGAAAACACCCTGCAGGGCTCTGTGCTGGAGGCACCACGACCAGCGGGATGCAGAGCAGTGCTACCTGGCTGTGCACACAATCCCTGGAGCCAGCTCCCTCCCTGCCCAGGCTTCCTGCCTGGAGTAGAAGGGAGAGATTAGGAAAAACTCCTGAGTCAGGCAAGAGCACATGACTATTGATTTCCAAAGCAAATTATCCTCTCAGCTGCAGTGTTTTTGAAAAGTCCTTTCTTAAACAACACTCTTCTCGGTTTAAATGGGTGGAAATGACCAAACCTGGTAGAAGAATACTTGGGAGGAAATCATTAGTAAATGGCCCAACAGAACTCTGTGGAGACTGTGGCTCTCTAAAGCTTTGTTCCTTTCTCCCTATCAATGTAAAAGGCTTAAAAAATAAGTGCTAAGTGTACTGATGTACAGCTGTCCTCTTTTTATTTTTAATATTAGAGCTTTTTACTCCTGAATTTTACATGAACGTATCTGTGCTTGATAAATGGTTTTTCACTTGCACTATATGTAGTTTTCCAGAGCTGACCACAGCACTGTCCAGATCTGTACCTCACATTAACACATAGAGTGAAATACTGGTACATTATGAACACTGAAGCAGAACAGGAATCTTTTGAGGACCAGGAATAATCTGCATTTTGTACTCTCTTTGCACTAGAAGAATTTTCTCTCTCTTCCCTACCTCTAACTTGAATATGTATTACATGAATCATTTTATCCACTGAGGAAACAGATCTGACCCTGACACTGAAAAAAAGGCCACGTGAAATGTTTAACCAAAGGAAATGAAGTGTAACACAAGGCTGCGAAATAAATTAACAAGAACAGAATACTTTGTACCATAATTCCTAATTATTTTGTATAGTAATTTTAATATTAACACATCCACTGCTTTTTACAGCAGAGTGACAAAATTTAAATCCAAAAGATTTGAAGACAAAGAAAGAGTAGAGGTCTCAAGTCTTTCCATCAATTAACTTGCACTATATGTAAGCTTTTCAAAAACACCTATATGATGGATATTCATTGGGAAACTAAACTGTAAGAACAGGTGACATTCACATAAAAATGAAGTTCAAATTTTATGAGCTTAAGAGACTACTATGCAAACACACCATAAAATCAAGCGGAAGATGTGCATGCAGAAATGGCATAGAATCTACCTCAGAGAAGGTCTACAAGTAAGAAAATGAGGGATTCTTATGAATAGTAAAATATGATGTATTTTAGTATGAATCTTGATAATGTTTTAAAACCTTTCCCCATCAAGAAGGTAACGAGTGAGCACTGCAACTGCTTTTTGCCTCACTTGTGCTCTACTTGCAATTACAGAAAAAAGCCTGCAATGGACAAGGTACTGCACAAGACTGCTTGTAAGAACAACACTGAAACAGCCTGTGGAACACATGAAAACAGCCTATATGGCATTCTTTTAAAATAGGCAATAGCACAGCAGTGGACCAATTTCTAAACGTATGTTGTTTTTTGTTGTTGTTGTTTTTTTAAATAACACGAGTTAAGCAATTTAATACTTCAAAAAAACTAAGCAATGAGAGAAAAGAATGAGAATCCATTCATCTTTCAAAGAAGATATAAAGGGTTCCAGCCAGCAATCCTGGTGCAGGTAAAGCCCCTACTTAACTCAGCAACAGCTCTGCCTGGGGAAAGAACTGTAGGACAAGGGACAATATTTGTGCCGATTTTGCTCATGTCAGCATAGTTGGACAACACCAAACAAGAACAGCAGCTTGTGAATTCAGATCTTCCCCCCTGATTCCCCCAGAAAGCCTATCCATAATTGGCTTCTGAGGAATGTTGTGAAGAGGATGATCTGTCCCTTCATACTGCATGGCTGATATAAATATGGTGTGTGTGTCACACTGTGGTTCCACCTGATCAGAATGAACCAGAAATCCAACAAAAGCAGCAGTTACCTGAACAAGTCAGGCAGGATCACAGGAAAGAAAAGAGGGAAGAAACAACATCCTCACAAAGAATTAACAGTACTGAAACAAGGCTTCCGACCCATACTTGATCACGCAGATAAGGACAGATGTTCTCAAGTGCTCAGTAATAAGCAGTTCCCATTGGGAAGACAGGTGCTACTGGGAAATACTAGAACTAGCTCTGCATGCCAAAATGTAAGAATCCATATTAGCATTGTTAAAATCTAGCGAGATCTTTAAAAAAATAAATAAAATAGGTAAGAACCCAAAATAGGCAGAGGAAGAATACAGAACTTCTGAGAAAATGCTTAAAAGTAAAGAACACCAAAATTTCAAAACAAGACTGTGATCAGGTCCTCTTGAATAAATTTATTTTTCTAAGTTCAGAAAAATAATTATTGATTTACACAGGAATACTTGGTCTTTCTGTCCCATCAGTCACACCTCAGATCTAAGTATACCCATCAAAGTTGCAGGATTTCCAGCCCAGGCCAATCTAGAGTATTTAGTACTATCCTAGTCCAAAATCATCGCCTCTAGCCAACTGTACAGAGGAATGGAAATCCAAACATGAGACCAAATTTTCCTTTTCATTGCACTACTCCAATTGTATGAATTTCTTCACTTTTGTGAAGACTTCTGCACTAGTACAAAAGTCACCCTCTTTAAGTCGGTCACATATTAAGAAATATGACCTATAAGAAAAGATTATTTGGCCTAACATATTTAAATTGAAATAACTGCACCTGCTCACAACCTGAATTTGCAGAATTCATAGTAGGATGTAAAATGGCTAAGAAATCAAAGCAGACGGCTTTCTCTCCTGTGAACAAGCAAGTCTCAATACAGTCAAGATCTAAAAATGAAATGCATGAGCTATTTTGAGTAATATACAAAGTTAGATTGCAATGATAAAGCTGAAGTTAATCCATTTAATTTACTCTTGTAAAAGTGCTTTTGTCTTAGACAAAAAATAACACCACACTGCACTGTGTTAGCTTCTGCAATAGGAATGAAGTAGCACAATCTTTGTCATTAGTACCATGAAAGGAAGATAAAATTAGTTCTGTAGCCTCTAATAAACGTTTTGAGTTTACAGTTTTAGCCAGTCCAGTGGAATGCTAAGACAAAAGCCTTATTTCATGCCAGAGAAATGCATGTTCTGAATTTTCACTGAGGAAATCTGACTACACTTCACCAAAGACCCGTCATTTACTTTCCCAACAATGACCTTGAAAATTAAATCCAGGCTATGATGAATTGGAGCTATTGATGGTTAGTTTTCTCTCTGCTGTACAGCTATTGTACAAAGATCACATTTTGAGTTAGGAAACTCTGAATGTAGACGTTCTCCCAGGTACACATACACAAAATCCTTCATATAGTAAATGACACGTAAGTACACACACATTCTCTGATTCCATCAGAAAGTTCAGGTAACAGAATTTTAAGATAAATCATTTTCAAGAATTGTGGTTTACTTTGAGACTAGCTCCATATATTAAAGAAAAACACTTCAAATATTTTTGTTGTTGTTTGTTTGTAATTACTCCTATTTCAGAACAATAAGATTTAATCCAATTCCATTTTTGTAGGCAACTAGCACACCGATTTTCCAGCCTGAGCCCATGCTATGCCTGTATGCTAACTTTCAAAACTCTGAACTGCATCCTTGGGAATGCTGTACTACTCTTGAAAGCAAAAGAGCAGTTTGGGGACTATTCAGCTCAGAGAATAGGCACACATGGATCTCAACAATGTCCATAAATACAGAAATCAGAGTGTGAAGAGTACAGAGCAAGGCTCTGCTCAGTGGTGCCCAGTGCCAGGGCAAGAGACTGTGGGCACAAATGAGATCAGGAGGTTCTCTCTGAACACCAGGAGCGCTGCTGTGCTATACAGGTGATGGAGCACTGGCACAGGTTGCTCAGAGGCTGTGGGGATCCCTGGGTGTCAGTCAAAGGCCAGAGGGATCCAGAGATTATTTCCCAGCTCAGCTTTTCCATGACTATCTGATTCCGCCAAAATACATTTAACGTCTATCAGAACTCACTTTCTAAATAAGGACCATCACAGTTTAAATGGCACACATTATTAAGCTAAAGCTTATTGCTAAAGTGAGTTGTAATTATTTAAGTAGAATTAGTTATCAAATTTAATGAAAATCTTAGCAAATCAAAGATGAACTTGCTTAAAGTGAAATGATACAGTCATTATATAAAAGCAATGCTACATCTAAACCTATTTCCTCAGCTTCCTGAATGCCTCCGCACAGATTCCCAGATGGCACTGCCTTTCCTCTCGCAAGCAATACCACAAGGCCAGAACTGGACCATAGACGGGGCAGTATGAGGGAGGCTCTCGTCTGCCCTTGGGGTGAATCCAAACTTCGTAGAGCTCAACCAGAAACTGCATTCTGTTGAGGTAGAGTCACTTGCTCTAGTGTCAGGTCCTCAGCTCTCCCTTAGACTGGTGGGCATTAAAGTCAAAGAAACAAACTGTTGGAAAGAGTGAAGTTATTCCAAGACACATGATACTAATGAAACTAGAAACCAAGACCTCTTCTTTCCCGTTTAGCCTAATCCTGAACAAGAACTGCAAGACTGGTTACACATGAAAGATTTTTTAAACAAATATTTCAACTGAGTACGTGTGTGCATATTCCAGAATGACTTTTCCAGTAAAAAAAATCAGAACATGGTTCTGTGCAAGAGCTTTCACAAACCAAGAGGATTGGTGGACTTTATTTTCATAGTCTGTGGAATAGAAAATTGCAGAAAATATCACAGTTCACCATGCTGTGAAGAGAGCACGTACTTTTGACTGCCATATTTTCGCTCATGCATGGAGGAACAACTCCAGCTAAAGAGCTTGTTTGCAAGACAGTAAAGACATGGTAACCTGGGCAGCAAGGTGCTCTGCTAAGCTTTACATTGCACAATGAAGCTTCCTGTGTTGCCTTCTCATGTACATCTGAACTGAAACCAAGGCAGCTGTACATGTTTTACAACTAAGTGTCACAGTGCAGTGTGTTTTTAATGATGAAACTTAGCCATAAAAATCAGAGGTCTTGGAGTCAAAGGCTTAAGAAAAATGAGATCACTCTGAAAAACAGTGTGATCAAGTGTGATCTCTTCTTGCATCCATAGAGATTATATATGAAAAAAAAATAAACAAGCTTAGGCTCAGGATCAGCACTGCAACTTAGAGTGCAAAGTCTATGGGTAACCAGAATACCTCATCCACAATGGGCAGAGAAAACATTTCTTCTTTCTGTTCTCTTTCAAGGCCCTTAGAAGGTAACATCTATGCACTATATAGAATTTAACACCTAGGCACTATGTACCATGATGGATGCTGAGATAAACGCAGTGATTACTGATTTGTTAAAAAGAAAGAATATGAGATACAAATCTGCACTAGGTGAGGTTCAGACTGGTTACTAAGAGAAATGTATTTATCAGAAGGGGGATTAAACACTGAAGCAGGCTTCCTAGAGAGGTGGTTGATGCTTCATGCATTTCAGTGTTCAGAATGCATTTGGGCAATGCCTTCAATAACATTCTTTAAGTTCTGGTTAGCCCTGAAGTGATCAAGCAGTTGGATGCAATGATCTTGGAAGATCCCTTCCAGTCAAACTATTCTAAATTGCCTTTCTGGCTTACATCAGAAATGTCAATATAAAAATTCCCAACCACAAGACAAGAGTTGGAAGGCAGATGGTTCTGTGTGAAATTGTACAACTTCCTCTCAAAATGATGCAGGCAGGTTTAATGTTGATGGCTTTTCTGAGATTTACTAATGCAATACATTGTGCATGCAAATCTTTTGGAGAAAATTCTTCAGCATTAAGTTGAAAAAATTATATAAAATGCTCTCCAATTACCAACACAAAGTTTGTATCTCTGATATCAATCTGAATGTGGATTTCCAATCATGAGCAAAATCTCCCGCTTGTAATGTGCAAACCAACGTATGCCAATAGTCAAATGTTTCAGCTTTGGTGTATTGTGCTCCGATAAGTAAGAACCTTGTACTTTTGATGTTTTGCAATAATTTCAGCTCTCTCTGTCAGTAAGAGAGATTCTCTGAATAATGTATGCAGTGCAAAAACGAACAGAGTTTAAATAAAACAGGCAAGTGGGAAGGAGAAAGAAGGGGAAAGACTACATCCAAACTGATACAGATCAGATCCATTTTGCTTACAATAGAGTCTGTGCTTATACAACCTGTTTCATGCACATTCACACTTGAGAATAAAAATAATAGTGCCTAGACCTTTTTAAAGAACACAAAAATGTGCACGACAATCATTAGAAGACAGATATTAAATGGAATATACAAAATCCTTTAAATTCCAAAGGCATTTGTATGTACTATATGTTTATATTTAATGAAAATAAAGAATATCTCATGTTTTTCCAGCATTGCAGTGGGTTATCCACCAACGCACCCTCCATAATCCTTTTTATTAGCCTGCTAAAGTGTCCCTAACACATGCAATGAGCCAGGCCACAGATCTTCACAAGTATCATCTGTACACATGGAAAACAGATCTAGAGGTAAGTGATCTTAGTTCTTCATGCTTGAACTTGCTTGAATATTCAGTTCAGCCCAGCAGCTCTAATGCTTCTGTACTTTGTATCTGGAGATGTATGCACAGAGGACTTTTTCTATACAAATAACAAGGTCCAAAGCCACTGTTTAATAGCAGTCCAGGAAAGAGTCATCATTTTATATTGCCATGAAATCATTTAATTTTGAGCTGATGGTGGGGTTTCTTTAATTAGATTAGAAAACCTCACACATCTGTGCTTTAGAAGCCTCTGTCAAGCCAGGAAATTCAATCGCATGGAAGTCAGTGTCCTCCAGCTATCAGACAATTGATTTTTGCGGGATTCTGCTCATATTTGGCTTAAGGGACATGTGATATGCTCATTCACTTGTCAGTCACTTTGCCTGTGTTTCATTAGTAGAACATTTGTTATTTAAAATATATTCTTCAGTATTATATGGAAAATAAGAAACAGGTTATTAGAACGACACTGCAAAATGTAAAGTAAATACAAAATTGGACTAAAAATACATGTTGGATTAAGTGAGAAGAGCAGACCTGAAGAGGCCTGTAGAATTATGTCTATTTAATACGGTTACAGAATTATATTAGTGTACACACATATAAACATATACATTTACTCTCCTTCTTCCTCTGCCTCCCCCTATACAGTACAGATTTATCATCTCTGAGTCATTAAATTCTTTAGAAATAGAAATGGGTGCACTTTAAAGGAAAAAAAAAAAGAACAAGGTCATGAATCACTATTTCTGTAAATTGTAGCAAATACAAAGGGACAGGTTTTCCTCAGTTAAAATACTGCAAGCTGAAGTAACCTGAGGTGGTTGGAACAAGAGAGAAGAATCTGCTGTGGATCACTGAAATTAAGCAAAGTTTAGGACAAACCCTTTTTGGAATCTAAGGCATTGAAGTTTGACACACAGAAGCGGTTCAACTTTAGATAATCTTAAATGTATGCAAATCAGAATTAATTCACTAGCACTCCAATGGAAATTCTCCGCAATACCCTTAATCCAAAAAGTAACAATTGCCTCTGAAATTATTTGGCAGAAGTAGATGGGTAGGCAGAATCTAAGATAATTGACTTTATCTAAAACTACTGATTTCAATACGCAGTATTTTTAGTTCCTTCCTCCTTCACTAAAAACGAAAGTGTAAAAAAAGCCACTGTGTCATTTGTCTTCATGGAATATATAATCAGCGCCTGCAAAGTTGACACGGATTGTAATGTTTTCTCAATGAACTATACCTGCATAGATCTGATGCCTCCCAGTTTCAGGAGCCCTTCAGAAATGCTTTCTTCTCATGGAATTTGATATTGATTTTCATGCTAAACACAACTAATACATTGCTTAATATAGAATTCACACTTAATGGGACATCAGTCTTTCCTGCCTGAAATGAATGGAGCCATTTTGGCAGCTCAGAAGCTTTTCCTGTTAAATAAGGTGGCAAGGTCATCTGAAACTTATAGTACTGAAGACTCATATAAATAAATCTAGTGCTCATTCAATAAATCATATATGAGAACTGCATAGTGCATGGCATGTTTACATATTAAAAAGTGCCACAGAGATGTCTGTGAGAAGCTGGAGAGAAACACAAGACATATTTTAAAGGCACAGTGGACAGGAAGACCTTCTCCAGCGCGTTTCTATTTTAAACTCAATAAGCAATGCTGCTCAGGGCACATACATCCAGAGGCGATTTGCTTTTGAATGAAGAGAAGGGGTTCAAAAACTTAAAGGCCACAGAAGAAAACCTAAAGAATCAAATTCTGAAATATGAACATGATGTTACTACAGACCTCAGCTTTGCCACACTGTATCCCACTGTCTTATGTAATAAATTCCTTCTTATCAGCCTGACATACGTGAAGTTAAATAGAAATGATGCTCTGCTGCTCTCCGAGACCAAGCACTACTCAGCATGTGTTTCAGCCACTGCTAAAGACCCCGAGGTGATCTAAATGTAGGAAATTCACTTAATTATAATCTGTTAAAAATAAAAAAAGATTAACTGCTACTGTATTTGGTAAGGGCATCTCATATTCTGTTTCCCTTTCATGGCGTATGTGCGCCTGTGTGTGTGTGTGTGTGCATAAAATATATAGTAGGAAGAGAATATTTGTTCCAGTTGAGGTGGTCTGTGAAATCAAGTAGATCAGATACTAACTTGACTTGGCACCAATGTATGGATGCATAGAGACATATCCACAGGATGTATGCATTACGAGATGATAAGAGACATTTACAACCTAGAATATAAGAGCAGGGCTGCCTCAAGTGACATCACCAGATCAACTGCAGCGTCAACCGACTCAGATATATAATCCTGTACACCACCGCTTCCCTATCTCCTTTCCAAGCATTAGCAGAGCATTCGTGAGCATACACATTACTGTATATTTCCAAACACATACAAGGCACGTCATACCCAAACGCGAACAAGAGCAACAGTGGGGATTACGGACAGACCAAGACATTAATGATTTTTCTTTACAACAACAAAATTCATCTCCATAGAAACCAGAAAGCAAGAAACTACAGGAATAACACTAAAGTAAATGTCACGTCAGGTTAGTCAGCACAAGGCAGGAGAGGGGACTGTGCTCCAGTTAGGACTAACAAGGACTGCTGCCCCCCCCTGCTCTTCTGCTAGGGTGTCTACACCAAAGACAGACTTTCTGCTGTATTTCCAATGCACGACGGCAATGTGATTTCCTGTTATTTTCATTGCAATTTACCCGTAAGGTGGTCAGATCAATGGCATGTTTACTTACAGGCATTTGTTACAGCGAAGCTGTTAGCTGTTTCAATGTTGTCTACATGAGGAACCAAATTAAAAGGTGCTTCGGAGGCATTGGGGCTGGTGTTATGAAGAAAAATTGCTAATCGAAAAGCAGTATATTCCTGATCTGTGTTCCTGATGAAGAGACCACCTACAAAAAAAAAACAGAAAAAAAAAAAAGAAAAGCAAAAAGGAGAGGAAGTAGGGTGAATTATTGGCAAGCCACTGTCTTGTAACACCAAGCAACTGTCTCTCCCAAAGCTGCACAGTAAGGAAAGTCCTAAGACTTTAATGGGTAAGGAACTAATCACATTCATAATCACAACCGCTGCCTTTAAATCACTGTCCTCAATCGATATTCACCTCCCCAACGCTTCACGCTTCTTTCCCGACTTCTCGGTTTCCAGCCTTTCACATGTAAATACCCAGATTTGCCATGATTACAGTGACCTTTGGAAGTGTTTAGCCTCCATCTCCCTGCGACTGAACACACTGCTAAATCAGCTACTCAGCAGCCTCTCACATGAAGTGGCGGGCTGATTAAGGGGAACGATGCTTTTCAGATTAAAAAAAAAAAAAAAATACCCACTCGGTGTCGTATAATCTACACTAAACAGGAATATAATGAACTCTGCTCTTCCATAGCCATGTGCAGGCAGGGAGCCGCTCAGCTCCGTTAGCAGCATCTCTACAAGTCCACGGGCAATGATGCAGCGATGGAGCTGAGCTGGAAGGAATTCAGATAGCTGCGTCCCATCCGAAACGCGGCCGGCCGGAGGGAAGCGGGAGGCGATGGGAAACGGGTGAGGAGGGGACACAGGGCTACGTGGGGATGCTTTCAAAATCCCAAACTTTCCAACTATGGGAAGGGAAAGAAGAGCTGCCTTGCAACCCCATGCCTACGCTACCGCAACCTCAGCGCACAACTCGGCAAGGAAACGGGAAGCTGGAGGGAGCCGGAGCAGCCCAGGGGCATCTCCCCAAGCGCCCTTCCCTCCTTCCGACCCTGTGCACCCCAGGGCTGGAGCGAGTTGGGCAGAAGATGAGCATCCTTCCTACGGCACGCAGTCACACACACACACACACGTACGCACACATACACAAATGCACGCGGGCTGTCAGCGAAGGTATGGAAATGGGATGGTGGTGGAGGAGAAAGCTGCAAGCTGCCTTCAGAGCCGCCTTCCCAACTCACTTCGCAAAGGCTCGAACCCCTGGGCACCCGCACACAGCCCAATGCAGCGCTTACCTATTTGCACGCTGCTAGGAAAAGCTCCCATTGCTAGTCCCCAAAAGCCAGAAAACAACAAGACAAGCTGTCTGCAAATTATCCTCATCTTCTCTTTTGCCTCTCTCTCGCCTTCTCCCGCTCGCTCGCTAGATGCTTCTCAGAGAGGCATTGAGAACGAGGCGGCTACAAACAAAATCAAGAATTTAAAAATAAAAATAAAAAATAAAAAAAAAGAGGGAAAAGGGGGAGAAAAAGAGAGGCTTTCTCCTTTCTTTTTCTTTTTTTTTTTTTTTTTCTTTCAATTTTTATTCTGCTGTTGCTTTAGGATTTGCTGCCTATTCTCTGCCGCTCCTCCGCCGCAGTTTCAGTAAGCCATCCCGCCGCGCCGGGCTTTTCCCGCAGTCTCCATCGCCGGGGAGCGGTTTGTGTCCGGCTGCGAGCGATGCACATGCAGAAGATGGTGGTGAGTTTGGCGGCGGGGGGGAGCGGCTGGCGGCGGCGCGGCGCGGGCGGACATGCGCTGTGCTCCCCGCCAACCCCCCCCAATTCCATCCCCCCCCCCCCCCCCCCCCAACCTCCGCCGCCGCCGCCGCCTCCCGCACCGCCGCGGGCGGACAGCGGCCGCGCACGTTCCGCGTCCCTCCGCGGAGCCGCCTCGCGGAGCCGCTGCCCTTTGGGGGGAGAGCCCCGAAGCGCGGCACCGCGGTTCAGACCCCGCTGGTTTAATTTTTTATTTTTTTATTTTTTTATTTTTAATTTTCTTCATTATTTTTATTGTATTTATTTTGTTTTCCGCATCTCCGGAACTTTGCACCGCGGAGGGGCCAAGAGCGAGGAATACCCCATCGCGGTGGAATGCTGCAGCTCGGGGCCGCTGTCGTTAAGCACCGGTTGTTATTAATGAAGGTGGCGGCGCGCATCCACCTGCGCTGAGCTGCGGAGGTGTGGGGGAGGGGGGACGTCCCGGCACGACCCCCCTCTGTCGGGGTTTGCGGCAGAGATGGGGGTGAGAGCCTGGGATGCGCTCAGATCTGACGGGCATTGGTGCCAAAAGGAGCGAGCAAATGAAAGGGAAACTTCCCAGCTCCTCCGCCTCCCGCTTCTTCATTTATTTTAACCTTCGGTGGGAAAAATCATGGAGCTTTTCGCATCCAAACACTTTATCGTTGGGCTTGAAGCCTTGAAAGTGCCGCCAAAGCGGCTGCCAGAGGTCTGGGGAAATGGCAGTTCATAATTAAAAGACATGCAATAAATGATAGGTAATGAAATCATCCCAAAATAACTGTGTGTCAGAGATGGGAGTTTCTGGTTTTACCTGTGGCTTTGCAGAGATTTCTGCACAGAACAATCAGAGCCTCAATAAATTAATTTTGAAATGTTAATTGGCAGTGTGGAATAATACTGACTTTTAAGGTGAACTTTGTTGGTTTTTGTTCAAATGCATTTGTTCCAAGACCAAAACCCTGTCTGCTTTCACCCAAGCTTGTTTTCTTGCCATATTCCCTATACCCTATGGGGGAAAAAGAGATCCCCTTGAATTGCTGCAGGGGGTGACAGGCATTTCTGAAGAATGATGCTGAGTTCCTCAGCATCAACCACATCCTCCAAAGAGCAAGCAAAGAGCACTGAAAACAGGTGCATAAAGCTATTTGCATGGGCATGTGCACCTGTGCGTGACTGTGTGTTTTTGGTAGACGGTGGTGTTCCTGCAAATAAATCACTCTTTGAGAGATTTCTTCACAGGTCAATGGTAAAGAGAGTTCACCTGCACATTAGAATACTCATTCCTTTATTTTTCGGTAGGTCTTCAGCTTTCCTTTATTTTCCCACCAGGTATTCCCATCCTTCTCTGAATCCACCAACTCGTGCTGTCCATTATTTACCAGTGGCTTTTTGTGACCTCTGGTTTTGCTCTTGCTCGTCGTTTTCTTCTTCCTCCTTGCCAAAAAAATCTTTGTCTCTCTGAACTTTCCTCAAAGTATGGATCTTCCTTTTTTTTTCTTTCCAACCTTCAGTATTCAAATTTTTGACTTTGGAAATAACAAAATTCAGTAATGAGGATGGAATACTATTTCCATTCCACAGTGGCTGGATGATTATTCACTACTAGTAGCAAGTACATCTGGAATCTTGTGAACTATTCAGCTAATTTGACATGTGGAATTCATGCCACATATCATAGAATCATTTGAGTTGAAAGAGAGCCTTAAAGGTCATGTAGTACAACTCCCCTGCAGTGAACAGGACATGCACAGCTCAACCACGCTGCTCAGAACCCTGTCCAGCCTGACCTTGAGTGTGGCCAGGCACAGAGCCCTACCAACAACATCTCTGGGTAACCTGTGCCAGTGCCATTATTGTTAAAATAAAAAGCTTTTTCCTTATATTCAACCTAAATCTTCCCTCTTTTAGTTTGAAATCACTTCACTTTATCCTGTCACAGCACACCCTGCTAAAGAGTCAGTCTCCTTTCCTGTAGCACCCCTTTAGATACTGTAAAGCCACTCTTTTGTCTCTCCAGAGCCTTCTCCAGGCTGAACAGCCCCAGCTCTTCTCAGCCTGTCCTCATAGGAGAGGTGTTCCATCCCTTGTATCATTTTTGTGGATCTCTTCTGGACACGTTCCAGCAGCTCCGTGTCTCTCCTGTACTGAGGACTCCACGTCTGGATGCTGTACTCCAGGTGAACAAGATTAGCATTTTAGACTTACATCCATTATATTGGCACAGTGAGTTACTGCCTATCAGGAGTAATGTTTTACTTAAAAAACTCCCTAAGGAGTATGTTTTAAGTGTTTTTCAAATATAATGGTAACATATTAACTTCAATTTAATTTGAGAATCTGCAGGGGACTATTTCTTACAATGGTCTAATTTGAGCTGACCAGGAGTCTCACTCAGCAGTTCCTACATGAAGTCTGTAATTTCTGTTGGAGAAAAACCATATATTTTAGTGAAACATCCAATCTTGATTTAAAGACTTCAAAAGACAGGAAATCCATCATTTTCCTGGGTATGTCGTTCCAGTTGTTACTTACTCTCATTTGTTAAAACCTGCATTTCCTTAGCTTTCGTTTCTAACATTGGTGATCAGAAATAAAGCCAGTATTCCTCTGTCGGTATCACTTGGAGCTGTTCCTGGGGATAATCACATCCCCTTTATACTGCCTTGTGTAGACATCTTTGGATCAGTTCTTAGTTCTGGAAAGCAGAGGAAAGAAATAGGAGGAGACGGCCTCCTACATATAGCTGATTTGTTTAAGTGATACAGATGAAAGAGACAGGATGCAATGTCAAAGTTGAAAAGTTCAGTACAGCAAAGTTTAGAGAAGTGCATGGTAGATGATCAAGTATTTGATCGCAGTGTTTACCTTTCAGAAAAACTGGGACGGAAAAGGCATCGTGGATGTAATCAAGACAGAGGAGGAGAGTGAAGAAGGGGAGGTAGGTTTTTAGGCTGCTGCTTTAGTCGTTAGCCTGGGCTGACTGCTAGGTTCTATGCAGCTACTCGCTCAGCTCCCGTCTCCTACAGGACACAGGGAGAAAATGAGGGGAAGCGCTCATGGGTCAAGATAAGACAGGGAGACCACTGTGTCACTGCCAAAGGCAAAACAGATTTGACTCGGGGAAAAGTAATTTACTGATGATTAAAATACAAATTCTGATGGTGTGAAATGATTGAAAAGTGTTTTACTGAATATGTAAGCATTAAGAATGGGATAGACTAGAATGGATCTAGTGAATACTTGCTTTGCCTTAGGGCACATAGCCGCTGTTACTGGCCTTGCCTAGAGGCCGCTGCTAGAGAGGACTTTCTTTTTCAGAGCATCAGCTGAGACTGACTATCTACTGCAGCACCTGAGTGAATCCTGCTGCAGAAGATGTATAAATACAATGCAGTTTCCCTCTAGCAAGGATTGAAAACATTTAGCTATTTTCTTCATCAGACAGAAATGTGGTTGGACTGAATATGTTCATGAAGAGACCCTGAAGGAAGAGGAGAAATACAAGATTTTTGCTATAGAAGAAATGAAGGCTGTATGTTAGCCAGGAGGAGTAAAACTACAGAGAAGAAACCAGAGGCATTCACCTTATGGGAATCCTAGAGAAAAAGCGAGATATGAAATAGACATAGATACTTTGTCTTGTGAACACTACTTGTAATGCGTATGTACTGATAAATACCCATATGCTGAAGTAGAGATTTTGATTCGTGTTTGTACATTCTTGCATTCAACATAGAAATTCCAGCTACACAATCTGTTAAGAAGGCATGTTGTTATGATTCTGAAGAGACATAACTTCGTGAGGGAGAGGAGGACTTGGCTGAGAAAGGCATAAAGAAGCTGTGCTATTATCAAGGATAGGTTAAGAATTAGGAATATGGAGAGGGGGAAAGAGGAAGAGAAGAGTGATTTCAGTAAGAGACACTGAAATAAAGATCCATCACCACTCTTCCCCATCAGATTCCAGGTGCAGTGAGGTAGTAACAGCATGAAAACAGAGAACACCCTCCCCCTGCCTTTTGTGTCAGTGCTGCTGAATGAGCTCCTTCCAAGTAGGCAAATGTCTGTGCCACAAAGGCTCCCCATGGCACAGCCACCTGGGTTGACTTCAATCTGGAAACTGAATTCAGTCATTTAGATCAGTCTTGCTTTAGATGCAACTCTCGCTGCAGCATTCACTATGTGTGGATGCTTCAGCAATAAAAAACAATGAAGAAAACAATTCACTCAGTACCCTGTCCTTTCTTAATCCTTTCTTGCCTTATGATATGTTGTAGCTCACATACCTGTCAGATAGATCCATTAGACTGTAAACTCTGGGACAAAGATATGTCTTCTGTAAAGTGCTTAGCACTTCTGGGCAATAAAAAGTAAATAAAATACAAATCATTCATCTAGGGCTGTTTACACTCCACCCTTTGGTGTGATACCCCATCACCTCTTGAAGTGATACCAGCAGACCTGAATAGATTAGCGGCGCACCAGAACAAGGCAGTTAGCAAGATAGGTTCCTTTCAGTCACAGAACTCATTTTCAGGAAATTGCCTTACTGCTTTCTTGCATTTTCATTCTCATTGACTTATTTTTCATTCATCTAAATGCTAGGATAACCAGAACAGGTAATTATTTTTAATAGTGCTTCTCATTAACAGTGTTAAGTTGATACTGAGGCGGGGGTAGTAAAATCATTTGGCTTTGCATGCGTCCATCCACTGCTCCCATTCCTTTCTGCCAGTGCCTGTTAACACTGTTCTTTGCTAATGTACCAAATTTAAGAAATTAACTATATATTTTAAGTGATCTTGATCATGAAAGGAAAGGCTGTTGTGATCGTCCTGCAGAAAGCTAAAAAAGCTGATGGTGATTTATCAGGGAGAAGTGTGAGGATCTGAGCAGTCATTCATTTAAACTTAAGGGAACTCTGGAGAAGTCCTTCCTCACTAAGTGCTCTCAGCTCCTGACAGTCACAGATTTCAGGTTTTCAAACTGAAGATTTTAGAGAGGTTGATGTGTTGAAGAGTTGCCTATGGTCATAATTTCTATGTATTTATCCAGTTTATCTTGAGCAGATTTCATACATTCAGTGTTCACATTATGCTATGCAAATGGGCTCTAAAACTCATTCTAAGAAACTTATTTATTTGGTTTTACATCTTTCATATTTACCATTCTTGGCACTTTGTTAAGAAAAAAAGAGGTAAAAACTATTTACTGAACCATATCGCCCATAGTTATGTGTACCTTTATAATACCACCCTTCAGTCATGTCTTTTTCAAGGTGAAGAATCCATGCTCCAACTGTTTTGTGATCCTATATCCTATAGTCTGTGCTATACTAAAACTCCATGTCACTGCTCTCTATATGTCTTCTTACAACTTTTGAAAAAATAGGGCACCCAGAGTAGGACACTTCTTTTTTCCAGGTGTAAAACTGTTTTCCATTTTACTCATTTTCCTATCTACTTATACCTAAAATGTCATTTCTTTCTGAGTATGCAGTGTTTTAAGGAAACTACCAACAAGGACTTCAAGATCCATTTCCTGAATGGTAATAACTAATTTAGACTGTATCATTGTCAATGTATAGTTAATATTATTTTTCCCATGTGCATCGCTTTGCATTTTTTGATACTGAATTTCATCTTCCATTTCACTGCTTCAGTCAATTAGTATTGTGTGAGTCCTCTGCAATACTTCCCAGACAGGAAGGTCCCTGTAAATTTCATAGAAGAGCAAAATTGGAATCTATGCCCTTTAAATTTAATCTCATCTTTGTTACATTTTTAATGGTGCTATATGTTTCTTCTGGTCAGATTTATAACCTGACCTGCATCATGAGATGTACCTGAGAGAGTAAGAATGTTTGAAGCAATGTTTCTTTCCTAAGCACAGCTTATTGCAGTAGTGAATGCCAGGCAGGTCTGAAGGATGGGGCAATTTCCTCGTCAATTAGAAGTGTGTATATGTGGGAAACTGCGCTGACTTAAATGCATTCCACCTGAGCCCAACTAGCCTATCTTTATAGTGAAAAATATCAAATTTTTGCTAATGCTGGTTTCTTCAGATCACTTCTGATAATACTTGGATCCTAAGCACAAATAATGCATGAGTGATTGCTAGTCTTCTAGGTGTTGTATGGCTTATACCAACTTACAGTAAGTTTACATGAAATAGTGTTTAAAATAAATGGACAAGGGCTGCTTCCAAAGTAATGCCTCCTATTTTATTATGTTGGTTCACAATGTCAGAGGTTGGTGATATGGCAGTAGAGGTTGAACCTTCCCACCAATATTATGTTATATTTTTTTGCAGTGAGACAGATGGAAGCAGAGGAGTGGTTCAACCAATGGTGTATGACATGAGAGTGCAGATGAAGCAAAGGTGTGGAACTGAATTCTTCCACGAGGAAAAAAGTGATGCTCACTGAGATTAATTAACATTTGCTGAACATTTATGGAAACCAAACAGTGGATGTGAGCTCAGTGAGGTGGTGGTTGGTGCGTCTCAGCAGTGGTGACAGTGATGTGAAAGACAAGCCATGTTCTGGTCAGCCCTGCAGATTTTTATGATCATGGCATGCAGGCTCTTGTTCACCTGCAGCAAAAATTTGTAGTTAATGGTGGTGACTATGTTGAACAACAGTGTTTTGTAGCAGAGAATTTTCTCTATCAAAAAGTGTTACTGTGGTCTTTGTATCTGTTGCAGTTTCCATGGAAATAAATAGGAGGTATTATTTTTGGAGTGACCTATGCATTTTGTTTCAGTTTTTATGCATATCTTAGCTGAGTACTCATCTGAAGTAACAAAGGGAGAGTTCTCCTGGCTGTGCTGGAGGCATCTGGTTTGTGTTCATGGATGTTGCAGAGCATCCTCGATGTGGCCACCCCTGAAAGGGAGTGTGCAGGTCAAAAGTCTGTTCAGCACATACTCCTCTGCTACAGACAGGAGGCATGCATATGGCCCCCCAAAACCATGGAAAATTTAAATAATATGTTTTTTGTCTGGGAGTATGATATTGATTCTATATTGTCTAAGTGTACAAAAACAGTGGCAATGAAAAACCCCTGCAGTTAAAAACGTTTCAGTGAAACTGAGTTCAGTTTGGAATAAGATGGAAAGAACCTGGGAGAAAGTCACTGGGAGACAGAAACTCAAGTTAGATAATTACAGCTATTTGGAATGTGAATTATTATGAATAACATTATTTTTCCATATACATTTATTTTTCAAATGATAAAGGACAGTTTCTTTGGATTCTGTTAAGAAAACAAGAACAATAGCAAAGCCAGCTTCAAAACATCGTGCCATTTCCTTGAAAAAATGGATTTTTTCTCCGAAACTTTTTTTTATATCTCCCAACAGTTGATAGAAAATACTTTTCATGTTCTGACCAGTTCTCATTAAAATGTCTTGCTATAACTTCTGTGATATAATGTAAGCAGCTGAGTCAGGAAAAACTCACAGCAGTATAAAGAATGGCATCTGCTCATGACCCAGAGCAGCTCCCTTGCTGTACTGACCTAATTAGCATTATCTGTAAAAAACAAACATACAGAAAATTCACCTTAATCTGAGGATGGTAGATTTTTTTTTAGCTCTTGCTTTTCCCAGTGCTTCCACCCACATGAAAGAGTGAGCTGGGCCCTCTGTGGCTCATGCTGGATATTCCAGACTCACCACATCAGCTCTAGCTGAAGAAGCCTCAGTATGGATGATGGCAGATGGGCAGAGAGGATGTAGACTAGATGCCAGATAGGTGAGAAGAAAGGAGATGGGGAAATAGCTGAGCTGGCAGTGAAGAAGCCACTGCCCTATGATTTTGAAATAAATTTTTCTAGAAAAATTCAAGCACAATAACCAGAAAATCTTCAGTGCTGTTTCTACAGAATCATGCTTGTAGAATGTAACTTCAGTTTGATACATTAAATTGTTCATTAAAATAAAATTAGTTTTCATTAGACTTATTGTCAGTAACAAGGATTATTTTCACCCAAGTATGTCCCATGATCTAGTCTTATCTTTCCTAGTTCCAAACTGACCCATATCAGTAAGTCTGAGAGACAAATACACTGCCATCATGCAGTTTGTACTTTTATATCAAAGCATTAATTATTTACATGAAGCTATTTCCCAGCACTGGGGAAAGAAAAAAAAAAAAGATCAAGAAATTTAATGCTTTTCTTAAAATGCACAGTTTCTACATTTTACTTAATTTTCATATTAATTAGAGCTCATACAATAGAGCTCATACATGGGCCGTGCATTAGTATGCATTAGAGAATGCATTTTCTGCCCACAGTTTGGATATTCTTACTTTCCTTATTCAGTGGTAGAGTTGAAGTTTATCTCAAATAAATCTGTCTGTCTGCCTCAGCTGTAACTGTCTTCCAGCACCTGTCCCCACAGCGAAAGCTGCAGATTAGATAATTGCTGCCATTCAGCTGTAGCCACGTGCTCTCTGTTTGTACAACTAGGATCTGTTTTCCTAGAAAATCAGAACACTCTTTGATGCCTTAAGTGCTGCAAGCATACCTGGTATTTGTTCCAAAGTGTATGTTCTTAGGAGTGTCCTGATGATCAATACACATCTGTTTTTAACCAGTTAACTCTTTAAATATATATACAATGGAGTTCTTCTAACCAAAATCGAGGTGGGTATGTCTGCTACTTTATAAGGTGAAATTACATGAAACAAATCAGTGCTAGAATGATCTCATCCAGCACTAAAATCCCTTAAAAACAATTAATTTTTAAGTTGTTGATTTACTTATTAATAAACAGTGATATCTTCACAGATACTCTGTGAGTCAGGGCAGATTTTTTTTAAATAATCCCAAATACAATTTAGAACAACTTTCTCTATCGTTAGCTGTGCTGAATAGCACTGTAAGAGAAGTAGGGTGCCTTTTGGGCAAGAAAATGCTCTGTGAAAGGTTGGAATTATCTAACCTTATGTCACTTAGAGCGCTCATAAAAAATCCATAAATGGTCCTTGCTAAAGCACATCATGTGGTTGCTGAATTAGAAATGTGGGATGGAATAGATTTCCAAAGGTTACATCGTCCAGTCCCCTGGCACTGGGGAAGAATCAAATACAATGGAGTTTCCCACAGAGAATTTTATCTGGAACATATTTTTTTAGAATTTCTACCAAAAGACTTTTTGAGGGTGTCCTGTTTGAGATTTTTCCTCTCAATTTTACCTTAGCATTTGGCCTACATAGCCTTTACTGAAAGTTACACTGGGTTCTTTTTGTCGTTCTTTCTGGTGAACAATTGGTACCAATCTATCACTGTCTTTCTTACTAACAGCTTTGCGTATCCTGGAAGATTTATCAACTCCTTACCTGCCTAGATTAAAGGAACCCCATTTCTGCAGTCTTCCCTCGTGGATAATGCATTCTGAAGTACTTTTCTCCACCTTGCTGTTTGCTGCTGTGTGCTTTCCATAGTGACTACCTGTCTTTTGGAGGACGGCACTGAAGACTGCTCACACTACTTCAGCTGCACTTTTCTGTGGAGCAAGGAGGCAATCCCCACCCTGATCTTGCCTGCAAAATTCTTGACTGCACGAGGTGTTCCTTTCCTTCCTTTTCAGTGATAGTCCATGCTGACTGACAGGTTGTTTCTATTATGTTACAAAATGCAAGTCCTTCTTCCTTATTTGTCATTTTGTTAGTTATTGCGCTCTAAATTCTCTTCCCTCCCTCCCTTCTTCCCTCCCTTCCTCCCTCCCTTCGTCTCTTCCTTCCTCCCTCCCTTCCTTCCTTCCTCCCTTCCTGCCTTCCTCCCTTCCTTTTTCATAATTTTTTAATCTGGATTATGTCTTTATTAAGATGATTTTGAATTCTGGAGTTCTCCAGACTTCTGTAACCCTTCTCTAACCCTAACACACCTACAGATTTCATCCATCAGCTTTGAAGTGCATGTGTTTAATGAAATGTTGAGGACAGTTGGGCCTGAAATCTCAGAAGTAACCAACTTGAAAGGAAGTTCCTGTTTTGTACTGACAACTATTCTTTCAGAAAAGCTTTTCAAGGCACACACTGTCTTTTATGATTTTTTCATCTGGATGACATTTCCCTTATTTTCCTTTGAATATGGAAAATATAAAAAGTCTCTCAGAACTCAAGACATATTAAAATTTTCTTTATTCAGTATTCCAGTTATCCCATCTTGCAGATAAGTTCACCATTTGCACATTTATTCCTTTTTTTTCTGTAGTCCTGTAGCTATGTGAAATAATCTGTTTTCTTTGAATCCTCTATTATCCCTCTCTATGAGATACCCAGTTTCTTGTTTTCTGAGACCATCTCTATTTAATGTGACTTCTCACATGTAAACAGTACTGCCTAAAGTAATATTATTTATTTCTTTATATACTTGGAGGTAAATGTAATCATGTCCTGGACATTTTAATATATAAATCTGTTATGGTTTTATGATTTTTGGCATTGGTATTCCACATCATAACATCATGTAGTGCACTAAGAGTTAAAGAGTTAATACTCCAGCTCCATGGATCATTGATAATTCTGGGTATACCTGTCTCAGAAGAGAAGAACTACATTCCCCAGAGGACTTTGCGTTGTTTTGCATTTTTACGTGTTTCCACTCAGAGGGAAAAAGAGAAAAACTCTCTGCTATCACAGGACACTCTCTTTCCTTTGGGACTGACTCAGCAGTGGGTGCTTGCTGCCGTCTTGCCTTCAGTGTTAGCGTAAGGCGTTCAGTTTATCAGACACTCTCTTGCTCATTTTATTTTATTTATTAGCTTTAATTCCAATTATATTGTATTGCATTATGTTATTTTGCTTTCTGATATCTTATTTAGTAAATGAGCTTTCCTCCTCAGATTGTTCTGTTTTGTTTCTAGGCCCATCTCCCTTTTCCCTTTTCCCTTTCCTGGGGTGTGGGTCCGTGTGTCCCCCGCACCAATTGTCACGGAACCGGGCCGATCCAGCCCGGTAAACCGTTGACAAAATCTCGTTTAGAAATATTAGATACTTTATCTTAACCACTGAATCTTAGATGTTGCCCTTCCTAATACTTTAGAAGGCTTAAAAGCACCTTGAAAGAATTGCCATCATAAAACTATGCTTTAGCTCCTGGTAAGATTCCCCACAACATCAAAAATACTCATTTGTAGTGGTGGTTGAAATAACAAAAGCCTCTTTCACATAGGACATATTCAAAGCTAGTTTGCTGCAGTTGTTTGGAAGTATTTCACACTTTGTTCCCTGAAACATTTTTTTCAGGATTACCATTAGAATAGTACAGTTGGAAGGAATCCACAAAGATCATCATGTCCCTGCTGCCTGACCGCTGCAGGGCTAACAAAAAGTGAAAGTATCTCCTTATTAAGGGCTTTATCCAAACATCATGAAGGCCAATGAGCAGTTTTGTAACGTAAAGAGCTAAAGCAGTTTTCAGTAAAGAAGTGTTTCAGGAGGATTCTTGTGTGGTGGGAAGAACACAATGTGATGTCCTAGGTGAATAAAATATTTCTTCAGAGGTATTTTAAACATTTCATGTCATATGAGCTCCTGATGCACAAGCATGTATGAACTTTGTTGAGAGTTTTTACATTCAGAACAGGAAAACTTTCAGCCATATAAACTCATGAATACAGAAATAATTACTGAGCTCTAAGGACACGTTACAATGACATTATCATTTGTCAGCAGGATACTAGTGACTGCTGTCATGGAAAATTTACATTAGCAGCATTGTTAAATAGTCTGTTTACTAGTTTCTTAATGACCTGCAGCAAACAATGATTTGAACTACTTTATGAAGTTCAGCAGCGTGGCAGGCTATGGTTATGTTGAATGTATTTTCATAGGTTAATGATATTAAGGTAGAATCAACAGCAGCTGTCATGTCACATGCAGTACAATTGCCTGTGAGTCAGCCTTGGTGGAGGTTCTTTCTATGACTCTGGTGTAGGTTGGAAGTGCCAAGTTAGTTTTAAAATACCTACTTGGAGTGCAATAGCAGGAATCCTGTAGGGGCAGGAAGCATGAGGAGGGGTGCGAAATCCATCTCACAGCTTAGGAAAATCAGGATTTACTGAGTCACAGCAATCCAGAGCATCTCACTATGGGAGCTGGGGCCAGGGACTTAAGGGCAGCAGGGCAGATAAACCTAGTTGCAGAATCATAGAATGGTTTGGGTTGAAAGGGACCTAGTTACAACCCCCCTGCTATATGCATGGACATCTCCCACTAGAACTGGTTGCTCAAAGTTCCTTCAAGCCTGGCCTTGAACGCCTCCAGGGCGGAAGGTGGCATCCACAACCTCACTGGGCAACCTTTTACACTGTCTCACCACCCTCACAGTAAAGAATTTCTTCCTAATATATAGTCTAAATGATTTTCTTCCACTTTCCCCTCATCCTGTCACTACCTGCCCTAATAAAAATTCCCTCCTCAGCTTTCCTGTAGGCTCCCTTTAGGTACTGGAAGGCCACTGCAAGGTCTCCTTGGAGCCTTCTCTTCCCCACTCTGAAGAACCCCAGCTCTCTCAGCCTGTCCTCATACAGGATGTGCTCCAGCCATCTGATTATCTTTGTGGCCCTTCTCTGAACCCACTGCAACACCTTGATATCTTTCTTATGTTTGGGATGCAGTACTCTAGGTGGGGTCTCACAAGAGCAGAGTTGAGGGACAGAATCACCTCCCTCACCCTGCTGGTCACGCTTCCTTAATGCAACTCAGGATACGGTCTTCTGGGCTACAAGCACACATTTCCAGCTCATGTTGAGTCTTTCATTAACTGACACCCCCCAAATACTTCTGTTTGTGATAACTCTTTACCTGATATATCTGGCAGACCTCTTAGAGGAAAAATTAAGCTTAAAACTTTCATTTGATGTATCTGATAAAATGGGAATGTTCTTGGAAAGGTTGTTGTGAAGTATATTAATGCGTTTTTTTATTAAGTGTACTAAGTGAATGAATGATCTGATTAGCTTGAGAATAAATCTAACTTAATTCATAGAGGCCTCTTACAATATTACTTTTGTAGAATAAGGGGTTTATAGGAATTATGGTCAGTCCATGACCACTCTGCTGTTCCCTCCTCATGCCCTTGCCCTGCTTTGCCATTGTGATAACTTTCCAGCCAATAAAATGTTCGAATCCTCCTTCATATCTTTATGGTTAAATTCATTAGGCTTTCTTCTCCTTTTTAAATTCTCTTGTAAATTTTATTAGATTGGAGAGCGTCCAGAGGAGGGCCACAAAAAAATTATCCAGGGGATGGAACACCTCCCTCTAAGGACAGGCTGAGAGAACTGGGGCTGTTCAGACCAGAGAAAAGAAGTCTGCAAGGTGACCTGTTAGTGGCCTTTCAGTATCTAAAACAGAGCAACAGGAAAAAAAGGAACAGACTCTTTAGCAGGATCTGCTGTAATAAGACAAGGGGAAATGGTTTCAAAGAGGGTAGATTTAGGTTGGATATAAAGAAAAAGTATTGTAAAGTGAGGGTGGTGAGGCACAGGTTCCCAAGGATGTGGTAGATCCCCCATCCCTGGAGACTTTCATGGCCTTGCTGGACCAGGTTCTGAGCATCTGATCTAGCTGTGCATGTCCCTGTTCATTGCAGGAGAGTTAGACTAGATGACCTTTAAAGGTCCATTCCAACTCTGTGAATTCTATGATTCTGTGATTCTATACAAAACAAATTGTTTTCAAAGGAAACTGATCCTAAAGAAAAATGTCTATATTTATTATGAAAGGTTACTGCTATTCCATGTTGTTGAATAATTGCTAGAGGTGCCTTGGAAATTGAACGTGTATTAAAGGTACATCACTGTTCACGCACTGGGAAGAGGTACCAATCAGAGTGAGGCTGGTATGTACGTAATCCATTCCACAGAAGTTCCATAGGCAGCCTTAGTTACTGGTAGCATCAGAGAGCCTTGATGTGCTGATTCTAAGAGAAATGCACAGAAGGAGTAAAGACACCATGGCCAGCTTCTGTCATACTACCACTGGAATGGAAACGTGATGGTACCACAGAATCAATAAGCCACACATTTGCTACCTTGAGCCAATAGTGCCATTTTTTTTTTTTGCATAATACAATCCTGTGGTTGATTTTTACTTAATATAATACTGAAACACACTTCCATCCCTAAAGCAACCCTCCTCCAAGGAGTGAGCACCACTCATGAAGCACCACTCATGAATTTTTTGACTATCCTTTTAAAAACTAAGTGAGAGAAGTTTACACCAATCATAACAAAGGTATATATGACTGGAATCACTCGTGTTCCACCTTAAAAATAAAAAAATAGTATAAAATGGTTTAGGAAAAGAGGGATGTCAGGGAAGGTACCATTGTAGACGAGCTGGAGAGAACATGGCTGGCTTCTGGGGCCATCAGTGGTGTGAGCCTCTTCTCTCTCCACACAGGGATGTCTGCTGGGTAGGATTCACACATCTGGTTGTACCAAGGGCTTTGCCAGTAAATTTATTATTCTCTATAGGGTTATCCATTATTTAAAGCAAGTGAACTTGACCATATTATTCATGTTCTTATTTTACCTCACTTTATTTACAGACCACGTATTTATTACTGGCAATCCAAAAGAATATGTAATCTGTTGCTTCAGTTATCTGCATTGTTCACTTATCTAGCCGTGTAAGTTCTAAGTGGACTTGGCCTTCAGAGTAGCCGTGGGAGCCCATTCTGTTGCCTCTAGTTGAATTGGGCAGTGCACTATTTGTGAATCTGTAATTGTAATAGTTCATGTGTTGAAGGCCACCGAACCTGTAGCACTAAAGTGAGCAAGACACGCAATCTAAGCTCAGCCACTCCCACCCCGATATTTAACAAGATGGAACATAAGGGGGTTTATTTTCTGCCTAATTCCAATGACCTTTAGCATGACATATATGCACAAAATGAAATCCTTCATTCATTTTCATTGATTACAGAGCATCTCAGTACTGAGGGCTACAGAATGCACAACGTAGTGTGAGTTTCAAAGTTCAGTTTTCAGACATTTTTGGAATTAACATTATAATAAGGTTAGAGGCAGAGAAACAGCAAGCCTAGGGAGAAGATGCTTATTGGTCATACAAATAATGTTTACATATATTTAAGAGATCTTAATGTGAATAGCAAATACATATTTGTAATATGTAATAACACATTTCTTTAGTTCCTAAAAATTCTCGTAGGTAAGGATTGGTTGAAATTTGAGACAGAATAGTTTCTCTACTGTGTAATGACTACACACTTGAGTCAAAATCAGAATCACAGAATATCCAGAATTGGAAGGGACCCATAACGATCATTGAGTCTGACTCCCAGGTCCACACAGGACCTCCCAAACAAAATCTAATCCCAGTGTTTGAGAGCTCTGTCCAAATGTTTCCTGAGCTTCGGTACTCGAGGCCGTGCCCACTGCCCTGTGCATCCTGTTCCATGCCCACCGCCCTGCGGTGGGCAGACCCTGTCCCTAACCCCCAGCTGCTCCTCCCCTGACACAGCTCCATACCATTCCCTCGGGCCCGTGGCTGTCACACAGAGCAGAGCTCAGCGCTGCCCCTCCGCTCCCTTAAGGAACTGTAGGCTATGATATGAAAATACTCGAAGTAATTGTGTAATGACAGTTTATGATAAATAATACATGTGTAAAAAAGAACAAGTTTAAACTTGAAATGTAGCTCAAATTCCATAATTTTCACACTTGCAAGTTTTTGATTTTATAATCTTAACAGTATGCAGCATAGTGCTCCTGATCTTGTGAAGCTTAGAAATAAAGGAAAGCTCCTCCAGTAAAGTAACTCCAGTAAAGTGATCATCAAACGTATCTTTGCATCAAAATTTTTATTAGAAATTGTACTTGCCCAATATTTTCTTCGTAATGGTCAGTTTCTTTTGGATGCATTTGTATCCACCTAGATGGAAATATGGATCTTTTACTGTTACATTAAACATTCAGCTTGATTAAAGTTTGGGTAAAAAACCTCATAAATAAATAAAAAAGAATAAAATATTTCTTAAGCTCTGAAAGAGCTAGGAAACTTATGGAATGAAATTACAGTCTGCTTTATCTTTAAGAAAGAGTAATGACTTATAAGCAATTTTTGCTTCTTTTATCAGCATGAGCAAGTGTGTTATTAAAGAAAGTTGCTTGAAAAGTGCCAATATCTAGTAAGAGCACACTTGCTAATACATTTTTGAACAAAAGTAACTGGAAGCTTTTTACTGAAGATGAAATTTACTCTGCTAAGCAGGAACACATACGGAGGCTAGGAAACGATGTTTTTAAAGGACAGGGCATGTCCAGGCTAATTTAAAGAGTAAGATTCTTGAGGGTGAACTCTGACTAAGGAAGCAGTGGCACTCACTGGATGAAAAAAATGAATGAAAAATGTGAAGGGAATTTCTACAGATCAAAGCAGGGAATAGGCAGGACATTTATGAAGGATGAATCATGGCTTTATGAAAAATAAAAATTTACACTAGCTAGTTATTTTACTTGATAAAAATAAACATACTAACAATATTTCATCTATAAACCAAATTATTTTCATACAGAACACTATGAAAAGAACTTAAAATTTATGGAATATTAAGGAAAAAAAGGTGCATTCGGCTTCTTTACTGAAGTATTTGGAAACTTTGATTGAAAGCCTGCTGTTGGCACTAAGTGAAGATGTGATCACTGAAACTGGAATTCAGAGCTAGGGATCTTCACCTAATGGAACAAATATGCCTTAAAACAAGCTTAAAACAGGAATAGATTAAGTACTTGATAATATCTATTAAGACATAATTTGTGTTAGGAGGCAAACCAATATATTATTTTACTCCTTTTTCCTCCTAGTCTTTTATTTCATCCATCTCATCTGTTCAACCACTGTGAGGTAGTGGTTTAATTACAGAAACACAGAATTGTAGAGATTGGAATGAACATCTGGTGATCGCCAAGTCCAACACCACTGCTAAATCTGGTGGTAGTTTTTTTCTCTTAAACAGTGTGTTTTCAGTTATTTGTTTGCTGTTTAACTGCAGCAGAGTTCCTAGAGAGTTTAGTCCTATTTCCTCAGGCAGAGGAAGATGGAAATTTTGTACAGATTCCATGGTCTGAATTCCAAGCTATTTGAAGCTGCTATTGTTACTAAGAGATCTGAGATTCCTTCAGGTGCAGTACAGATAAAGGAAACAAATCTTTCTGCTTTGGATGGTCCACAGAAAATGTTTATAATAAGAAACAAAACCCAGACAAATAGAGAAGTGTGAGTTGGGTGAGAAGGGTGACAGGTAATTATAAAAACAGTGATAGCTGGGATAGATTCAGACATGCTCGAATGTTTTCCAAATGGTCAATACTGACATTGCTTTCAGATTTCCTTCTTGAAAAAAGATGGATCTCAAAGTAACAGCACATCAAAGTAATCTATGAGTGTTAATAGGTTTTTAAGAAACGATAACATGTAAACTTGAAAAGTCTAGCTGTTAGCATATTATGTTCTAAAATGCAGGAGCAGTTTCCATCATACAGTCTTAAATATGTCTCACAACAACACACCTGTCCCAAATACATATACTGATCCTATAAAAATATTCACTCTATATTACAAAAAATCTTAGTAGCTCTGAAGAACTAGTCAATATAATAAAGATGATATTTCCAGAATGAGACACTAACATCAGATGTGAAATATAGAGCTTAAGTGTGGGGAAGGACCATTTCATAGAATTGTGCAATCATAGAATCGCCAAAGTTGGAAAAGACCTACGAGATCATCCAGTTCAATGAATCATAACTTAGCAAATAATTTCAATTCCTCATTTGTGTTTCCAAAGAGCAGCCTGTGAAAGTCAATGGAAACAGATGATTGATTGATTGATTGATTGACTGACATTACACAGTTTGACATTTACTCTTAAGTCTCAGTGAACATTTACGCACATTCATCAAGTGGTTCATAGTTTATACTAATTGAGCGAAGCTGTAGAACTAGGCTTCAAAAGGAGAGTACATTTGTATTTGTTACGTATTATTTAAAGGTCTCATTTCAGGGAGTCCAGCAATGTCTTTCATCTCTAATTTCTGCGTTGTGGACTGAACCCTTTCCTTTGTTTGGAGACATAGTTTGCATTTGTAGCAATTTCAGTCTCTTGCTTACAGAATCACAAAACCTTAGAGCTGTAGGGTCTGGAAGATCTGGAGATCACAGAGTCTAACCCTCTGCTAAAGCAGGTTCCTTATGTTAGGTTACAGAGGAAAGCATTCAGGTCATTTTTAATAGTTCCAGAGAAGGAGAACCCCCAACCTCACTGGGTGGCCTGTTCCAGTGTTTTGTCACACTCACAGTAGATAATTTTTTTTTTTCTGATGTTCATATATAATTTTCCCATGTTCCAGTTTGTGTCCATTGCCCCTCGTTCTGTCTTTGGGCACCACTGAAAAGAGTCTGTCCCCATCCTCTTTTAGTTATTTATATGCCTTAATAACATCCAGCTCAATCTCCTCTTTTCCAAACTGAACAGCCCAGGTCTCTCAGCCTTTCCTCACAGGGGAGATGCTCCAGGCCCCTCATCATTTTTGTGGCCCTCTGCTGGACTCTTTCCAACAGTTCCCTATCTTCCTTGAATTGGGAACTCAAAAAACGTTGTTTTCAAGAAATTGATGAGTCTGAGAATGAAAATAAATTTTCCACTGTACATTTGTTGCACTGTTGACAGTTTTTCAGAAGCTTCAGTGTTCAGATTCTTTGATAGTAGGAAAATCCTCAAACAGCAAGTAGATTTTTTAAAAGAGAGATATATTTGGGAAAAATGTTTGTTTGTTTGCTTGTTCTTGTACTGCCATGGGAAACATCCAGAAGCAATATGAGACATTTTAGCTATAAATGTCTGTCTTACTTATAAACATCTTACTGAAGTTGCTATGAGCTTGTTAGGCATATAGACAGAGATGCCATCCAGAGGAGATCCATATGCAAAATTTGACATTCTAATTTCTTATTTACATGTATGTATTCCTATGAAAATGTAAATACATTGCAATAATTTGTAAATGTAGGCTTGTTGTGTGTGGTAGATTTAATGTGGATTTCCTCTGAAATAGTGCTACTATTGATAACACAAGAACATTGGAGCAGAAGGCAGCTAACGTTTGGGTCTCCAGCTGACATGAAAGCTTTGCATGGTCTGGCATATATTTTTCAGCGATCTTTTTTTTTTCTTTTGTGCTGCCAAATCTTCTAGTACAACAGCAAACTAATCTATTCTTGTGAATAGTTTCAAAGTCAAAGGATTTTAGAAAGCACCCATGATACTTAGTAGTGCTGCAATCATTTCAGAAATGTTATAGGTTAGGGCTCATCATTAAAACCTGTTTTGTTGTTAGGTTAGAAGAATACTGCAGGACAGAGCTCCTGTTGTTTATTCCTTAATAAGGAATTGAGGTATGTGAAATAAATCAAAATTGACATTTACAGAAAATAAAAGTCTAGTTTCTGGAGAAGTACTGGAAATTGTTTGCTGAATGGTTCTTAAAAGGCCCATATGTTAATCTGTCCCTAGGTCTGAAGATAATGTCTGCTTTTTTATTTATATGACAAGACTTAGAAGTATCTTTGAGTCATGATCATAAACAGTAGAAAAAAGATGATAAAGAATAAAAAAGATAAAGAATAACTCTGGTTATAAATTAAAGTTAATAGACTTTTTTTCTTTAAACCAACATCTTTTGGTTACAGAAGTTTTTCTGCATGTTTACTGTTGCCTTTACGCATGAAAAGTTTTATTTGCTTCTGTGCAAATGGAGCAACTGTATGAAATTAAAATAAAATGCTGCTCTACCATAGCTGGTTGCAAAGTTAGCATACTGATTTCTTTGTTCTAATACAAATTCTTTTTATAAAGAAACTTTTATCATGTGCTTATTGATATATTGCAGATGTAAATTTTATTAGATGATATAGGAAAAAAATAATAGAATCTATGAGCAGACAGTCACTATCAGCAAATTATATTAGCAAACATAAATTTCAAGCAAGCTGATTGTTTTTTAAAGAGGTTTTGATTATTTCAAGAGACTAAATTGACTCAAGTAATATTGTTCTCATCACTTAGATTGAAAGAGAAAATGTTGCACTGACTAACAAAGGATGTAAAGTTTTCCATACATGTTTTTGTATGCATCCAGATTCACAAACAAAACAACGAGCACTAGGCACAAAAAGATGTAAATAACCCTGGCAGGTCTTGGAGGCAAGTGTCAGTCTTCTCCTTGAACTGGGTTGTGCACACACCCTCTACAGCACTATTTAATGTCGCACAGTCATGATGCTTCCAGGTGCCAGTAAAATGTCAAGTCATCGTAGCCCTTTTAGGAAAACTAATTTATTGAATACTCCTGTAGGAAAATGAAATAACTGTTACTGGAAATGGACAAAAGTAGTGAGAGAAACAGGAAAGGATGTGGATGTTGATACAGGTTCCCAGTACAGACTAGGTAGGTGAGAGTTATAAACAGGAGACAGGTTCACTACCTCACCTGTGATAGCACTGCAGCTAGTTAAAGTTAATAAGTTAATTTCATATATTCTGTGAATGCAAAACAGAACAGAAAATTGTTGTTGAATTTTCCTTAGGGCTGAGGCACCTGTGCCTGCTCAGTGCTTTGTGCATGCTGCTGCCAGCAGTTCACATTATAGAAACACCACTGTTTTGATCAATTGCTTGTTGTCCTAACAAGGGTGCACACAACCTCTGTTTTGCAAGAGTACTACAAAATGAACAGTTTTTTAAATCCAACAACTTTCAGTTTTAAAAGCTTTTGTAAATCAATTTGGTTGTGTCATAGAGTTTCATTGGAAAATGTGAAAACAACACTTGTTTCAGTGAGCTAAGCTTGCAAAGGGCAGCATGCTATTATTTTTACAGGCCAGTACTTTCCATTTTCAGTTTCTGGGGCTCGCACTTGGATTTGAATGACAAATATTTTGTACATGACTGTGTAGGTGCAGAATTGTTCAGCTTGCTTACATCTGTAGTGGCCTGAGGGCACTCAGAGTCCTGCAGGGCCCTTAGATGTCTCTACACACTCTTACTGAGGGCTTCATTTGCCCAGTTCTAGGCTTCTGGTGTCTGTTTGAGCCCTGGTATTAGGGTACCAGCTCCTAGTCCTGTTCCTGGTTATTGACTGAGTTTCCTGACTGGACTTTTTCCATGAGTTGTCACCTCTCTGACCTGCTTGTCAGCCACTGGGTCAGTGACATCACCTGTGGGTGCAGGCAGTGCAAACCTCACAACAAGTCCACTGTCCTATTAAACACATAGAATCATAAAGTTGGAAAAGACCACTAATTTCATCTAGTCCAACCATCAACCCATCCCCACCATGCCCACTAACCATGTCCTTTAATACCACATATACACACTTATTGAACACCTCCGGAAACAGTGACTGCACCATCTCCCTGGGCAGCCTGTTCCAATGCCTCACCACTCTTTCTGAGAAGAAATTGTTCCTAATATTCAACCTGAACCTCCCCTAGCTCAACTTAAGGCTATTACCTCTCACCCTGTCATTAGCTGGGAGAAGAGGATGACATTCACCTCATCACAATCTCCATTCAATTCATTGTAGAGAGCAGTAAGGTCTCCCTTGAAGTTTCTTTTCTCCAGACTGAATAATCTCAGTTCCCCACCAGACATGTGCACCAGACCTTGTCACAGCTTTATTGCCCTTCTCTGGAAACACTCTAGCACTTCAGTGTCTTTCTTTTAATGAGGGACTCAAAGCTGATCAGAGTAATTGAGGTGCAGCCTCTTCACATGTATAGTGTTACCAGAGTACCACTGAACCAGGACGAAACAACATGTTTTACCTGTAGTATTGTGTCCAGTTCTGTGTTTCCCTGCACAAAAAAAAAAGAGGGATCTCCTCGAAAGAGTCCAGCAGAAGGCTACAAAGATGATAAAGGGCCTGGAACACCTCTCTCATGAGGAAAGGCTGAGGTCTCTCAGCCCTTTGTCTTTTCAGCCTTGAGAAAAGAAGACTCAGAAGGAATCTGATCCACATCTATAAATCTCTAAGGAGAGGGAGGCAAAGGGATGAGGCTGAACTATTCTCACTGGTGCACGATGGTAGGACAAGGGGAAATGGCCACAAACTGAAGCATAGGAAGTTCTGCACGCATGTGCATGAGAACTTCTTCACAGTGAGGGTGACAGAGCACAGGAACAGGCTGCCCAGAGAGTTTGTGGAGTTTTCTTTTCTGGGGATGTTCAAGACCCACCTGATTGCCTACCTATGCAACCTGGTCGAGTGAGCTGCTTTGGCAGGGGAGTTGGACTTGAGGATCTTCTGGAGGTTCCTTCCAACACCTACAATTCTGTGATTCTGTGAACCTTAGACTCTGGAGTATCTCTGTTTCTGTCTATGAAGACTTGTGTTGACCTTTCTGATGACTGGGAGGATGTACCTCCAATATGCCAGCTTTAAATAGACACTGCTGTTGTTTGAACCCTTTGAGGTCAGCATTAGCAATGTGTGACTTACGATAAGCAGCCAAGGAGTTCTCACTCTGCAACATTTCAAAAATCGGTCTGGAGAGCTTTCTGCATAACATTCTCCAAAAGTACATGGATTTTGTATGTTTTCAAATTCTATTGCTTAAAATAGCACAGGAAATGTCTTGCTAGCCAGGCATTTGTAGTTGTCAGCCTCTGCTTAATGGACACCTGATAATCCATAGTAGTCATGTTGCTAAATCACAGAGAGAAAGATTTAGGAGCGTAGGAGAAGACATGATGCTTCAGAAGCATTAGTGAACTCATTGAACAATTACATCATGGCAGAAAGGAGTGGAGTGGTGGAGATGTGTAAATCCTGAGGTGAAGTTGAAAAAATTCTACCATTTCATACACAGATGAGCAGAATTCCCCTATGCAAGCTGATGGGATTTGTTTCTGATTTTTTTCACAACTTAGGAAGCTTTGGATACTGATGTCTCCTGATGGCAGCACTCCTTTGTATGAAAAATTGATTGCTTTTTTAGTAGGTGAAATACAAGAATCCAGTTGAGTTATTCTTGATATGACAATTAAAATAATCATCTGAAAAATGGAATCATGCCACTCAGTATTTATTTAGGGAAAAACAAACAAAAAGAACATTGTTGTTTTCTTGTTCTCCACACTTCCGTCTTGCTCCCCATTCCCCACTAGGTTTCTCTGGAGGAAAGAGCATGATCAAGCATTGGAACTAGTCTTCTTTTCATGCACTGTTACATTGCCTCCAGCAGAAGCAAAAAAAATGACAAGTTTGTGTCAAGCTGTGTTCATATGTATAATTACCTAGATGCACATATTTTGGCATAACAATGAAATATTTTATAGGGTAATCATATGGGCTTATTTCTGATATGTTAGGATTTGCAAGTGTAAAAGCACATTAACCTCTTTGTTGGTCTGCTTTGCTCCAAGGGCACATGGATGGCTCTGGTCAACTCCTCATCCACAGTACCATCACATCTCTATTCACAGAGCTGTTTTCCAGAAGGACAATTCTCAGCATATTCTGCTTCCTGAAATTATTCCTTTCCATCACTCTGGGGAACATCACTAGTTACTGGGCTCCAACTGGTCTTTGTGACCCTAATCTCTACCTGTTGGGCCCAGTCATTCAGCTAGTTTTCAGTCCACCTCACTGTTCATCCAGCTCATCAGCATCTCTGTGAGACAGTTTCAGAGGTATTTTGGAAGTCCAGGTAGACAACATCTACAGCTGTCCTCTCATATACTAAATTCAAGTTGACTGTATGTGGCTAGCCTTATTAACTAGAAGGTAGCATTTACTCTTACAGTTATATGGGCTAAGATGTAAGCATAGCATTCAAAGACAGTGTGGTTCATCTGCTAAAATGCATGACAGTTGGAAGAGCTACTAATATTGTTTGTATAACAAGAGGTCTCCAACTTACATTGATAGCCAGCCACGTGTAGTACCTAGAGGCAGAAATACATCTCACAAATATATCTCACTTACCTGTAACCTTCCCTGTATTATAAATATTCATGACATCTTGCAGTCATTAGTCCTGCAGTTGCATTTCATTTTATTTCATTTTCATTTCATTTTCACATACTGCCTGATAATTTGCTGGTACGTTCCCTTACTCTTCTCTTACAGAATATGAGGAATAATCTTTCTTTTCTGTGTTGATAGTGATTTTACACATTTTCCTGTAAAAATACCTTATTCCATTTTCCAGATGATGTTGATTTATTTTTCTGTTATGTATGAAGATGTCCATTGTTCTGTTCATCTTTTAGTATATATATTTTTTTCCCAATGATTTGACCTAACCCTTATGAGATATTCCAGCATGGAAACTGTGAATTTAAATACTGACATAATGATTTAATGGAGGTTGTCCTCAGTTGGAAGACCCCAAAATCCAGCTACTAGCAGAGCTGCTTAAATATTTTCTCAGTATTTTGGGAGATCTGTATACAGTAGTTCTCTGAGTTTTTCATAGTGATAATAGCTAGCTTGGAGTTCTCAGCATTCATCAATAATTCTACTTTTTCCTCCTTGTACTACTTCTAACTTCTCTATTGCATATCCCCTATCATTTTATCACTTGGTCACCAGATTCTGTTAATGAGAAGATAACAGAAAAAAACTACTTGTAGATGGACAAAGATAATTGACAGTATAATTTTTCAAACGATTTTTACTTTGCTGTAACACTTCCATGCTAAATCCGCACTGGTGCAAGAATATCCAGAAACCTCCACAACCCTATGTTGGAAAAGGAGAGAGTAACTTGTAAAAGGAAAAAAATAGAGTTTTTCACATAAGTTTTCACACTAATACCATAAAATCTTGTTCATTTGCACAAATCTAAGCAGCCCTGACTTCTCAGTGCTAAAAGGAATTATTACAAAGTGTGATTGTTTGCTTTAAATAGCAGGAAAAAAGGGCTTATATTTGAATTTGACCACTACAATTGTATACAGAAAGATTAACTGACTGAAACAATGAGGAGGGAATAAAGTAGGTTTAATTCGTGCTCTTGCTCTGTCAGATTTTCTTCCATTCATTTCTAACCCCTCAAAAAAAAAAAAAAATCCCTGTAAAATGTTTTCACAAAGGATAAACCTTGGTAGAATTACCTTCTGTACTGGAAGCTGTTTCCATTTAATTTTTCTGTCCATTTTCAACTTTCAGGATAAGGTACAACTGAATGAGAAGTTTGAAGAAGAGGTCTATAACAAAAGGTTATAAACTGTTGACATTTTCAGTTTGTCCAACAAGAAAAAGAAACCTAAATTTGTTTTCTGAAACAAAAAATAAATCCAATAAAAATCAGATCAAATAGAATCTTTCATATTATAATAGGCATGTTTTTTGAATAATAGGTGCATTAGGTAGAAAGAACATACTTTCTCTTTTGTCCACTAACTTACGGGCAAGAAGATGAAGAAATTCAGAAAAGTGGACTTTGTGTAAGGAAATAAAAATAAATAAAAATTCAGTATTTTTCCTAAAGGTCTCTCTCCTGAAGGTAAGTGAGAAACAAATTGTATTTATGACTTAATTAGGGTGACCATCCATTTTTTAAAGGCAATTTTTTACATTTGTCCAGTGCAAAATCAAGATAAATAGTTGAAAAGAAAGCTTATCTGTTCTTTGAGGGGGAAAAATATGGGATCAGTTTTACATCTCTCTGAATACGTTGCTTTCAAGATCCTTGATCATATTTGGTCTTCCTAGCTGAAAAAAAGTTCTCCTGCCATTTACTTGGTCAGGGCTTTGTGCATGAGGTTACAGAGATACTTCATCCACTTTTGTGTATATTTAGTATGTTGACCACAGAATCAACTTGAACTGCAGTTTTGTTTTCTGCTTTTTTTGCTCTTTGAACACTTGGTGAAGAGTATCTTTCCATCAAATCGGCAGAGTGCCCACACTTCATTTCGCTTTTAACTGGTGAACTGCTTTCCCTGATTACACTCATCTTTGCATACTGAAAAGCTTTATAAAAAGATAAAGAGAGATGCAATGTTGTGTTGGAGTGGGAGGGCTTTTCATACCATGCCCTTAATTTTATCTCCTCTTTTTATCTCTCACTGATGTTCTGTAACACACTGCTGAGATTTATTTCACAATGTATTACAACACTGCATTATGAACTGCGTCTCTGAAAATTTTGATATACCTGTAAATAGCCAGTTATGTTATATCCTTTTCTATAAAGACATTTATTGCACATATTAGTGAAGCAGGAGTTTTAAACTGATTTTTCACTTCTTATAACAATTACAGATTATTTTTTTCCAATTCCTGTATTTCCTTTGGCAACCATTTCATTCCTTTTAATTTGTATAACTTTTTGTCCTCCTTAAGTACAGAGTCATCTTCACAATATTTTGGTTATGCCTTTAAACAATATTAAGAACTTCTTCAGTTTCTGTACTAGTGATTTGCTACGGCTTTTGGAGTGGAAGAAGAAAGCTTGATGCATGAGCAATGCAGGTAATATTTTTCCAGTTTTCACCATCACAGCAGGGGCAGAGTTTTCAGCTCCTATACAAACTGGACATCAGTCTACGGAAAACAGTGTTCAATAAAAAGTATGACTTGGAGACAAAATATTGTTTGCCTTCAAACAAGTAGGAAAATAAAAAGAACACAAATGTCATGCAGACAACAGGCTATTTATGCAGTAAAGTACTACTCTGCTGCAACAAGGATGAAATAAAATTGTTTAAGAATATGGCCTACTTTTCTGTAGAAACATCATATTGTGTGAAATAGAGGTTTACATAATGCTCCTGTAGCTGACCTTTCAGTAAAATATTTTTCAAATTAGGACAGATGTTTACTGAGACAAAAGCTTGCATGAATAGCTCTATTTACTGTAAAGATGCTAATTAATCCCTTTCCTGGGGAAATGTGCAAAAATAATTAAGAGATTGACTGGATTTCATTCTGTTTTTTTTTTCGTTTTTTTTTTTTCCTGATCTAAACCTCTGGGGACTCCGTAGAAACTTCCAATAAATTAACACCTGGCCTATGTCTTCTATGTCTTGTAAAGAAAGATTGGTCTATTAGGAAAGTCTATACATACGAATAATATGATATGGCCTTTTGAGGGGTTCATGGTATGCATTTTGAATTATTTCTTACTATTTATCACTGTCTATATAGCCTTGGCATCATAGAGACCTCCAAGGAAAGGAAATAAATCATTTCACAAGATTCAACCAATTTTCTCAGCACAGAAAGCAGCGCTCACACAGGTAGGAACCGGTCCCTGCTCTTAGATCAGCCCTGTTGGTCGATTTTGCCTGATGTTTGTCTGTGCCTTCAGGGCCATTTAATGCTGCAGCATTCAAGAAGAGGTTGCACCATACATATTTGGGGTGTGCAGCACAAATGTATCTCTATATGCAGTTCTGTACACATAGTACTCAGATCTACTACATGTGCTGCTTTAGCATTTTCCAGTTTATTCTGAGTCATCATGCAGCTATTCTATGAACAGAACAAAATTTAGCTGATGACCTTTTCTTCAAGATTAAGGAGCACAACTAACATATTTAGCGTGGTTGTTGAGATTATTTTCTTCAGTTCAAGTTTATCTTCAATGGATTTTGCTTTGTATTGGGAACAATTTTTGACCATAGACTATTTTTATTCAACATTAACAAGAAAAAAAAATGCAAATGGAAATCTTTGACTACATTTTCTTCTGAGTTGGTATTTAACATTATGTTTGATGTTCTGAAATATACATTTGAGGGTCTTTTCTGGGTTATTTCATTTAATTCCAGCAGCAGAGAAAGTGCCACTTGAACATTACCAACTATGTCATAGTATTGTGATTATTTTCTTTCTGTTAATTTGTGTATCCATTTTTACACAGTGAAAATCGTTATGGTAAGAGTATAGATGCTGTTCTGGAAATCCATTATAAGTCTGATTCTAATCAAGCCAAGTGTTGAAATTCCCCAGTATAGAAAGAGTTGAGATACCATGGTGATTGTCTCTATAAACATCTATCCCCTGACAAATTTGTGGTTTTGGGAGCAAACACACTGCAATGTATTTTATGAAGATCAATTGACAGAAAAAAAAGACACATGGGTTCTGTGATTTGCTTTGTGAGCCAGAACTCATTCGCTCATGTCAACTATTTTGAATATCATTGGAATTTGAATGTAGAGATTGAGAGCTGAACAGAGCCTCCAACAAGACTATGCTAATTTCTGAAAGTTATATAGTGTAATGCTGGGGATTAAAGGTGACGTTTTCCCAGTCTGATCTGTTCTTTCATCAGAACGTATTGCTCTGAAACTCTAAGTACACCCTGAACCAATGTGAAGTGTGACAGTTGTGAGAAAGTTCTGGCTTTTATCTTGTCCTCCCTGCTATCATGGAACCATCCTGCTCAAGGCTGTCTGAAAACTAGATGTGGGCCTCTATGTCCAAACTCCAGACAGAAACTTGTTCCAGAACCCTGCTACTCTGATGTCAGAGTCCTCCTTCTAATTTTAAACCTGAATTTCTTTCTGTCCAGTTTATATCCATTTTTTCTTGTTTCGGTGTGTCCTTCAGTTGATGTAGTTCTTCTGCCTACCCACTGATTCTCTTCCATTCTGACACCATCCTATCTCATCTTCCCACACCATTCATTTATTATGTAAAAAAATCAGTCAGAATTCCTCTTCTCATCCCAGCATTTATTTTGTCCAAATAAACAGGTCATGCTTTTTCAGTACAGTCCATAAATGCAACATTTCTCATTTTCCTGTTCGTACTAAGAAACTTTATCTTCCTCTTTTTAAATCTGAACTCTTTTTCTTGAGTGAGGACAGCTAGAACTTCACCGAATACTGTGGATAAAGCCTAATGCTTACCTTACAATGGCATTAATAGCTCCTGAGCTTCTGAATATTTTTTTTCTGATACATTCAGCTGCTGTATAGACTTGGTATTTAATGTTATGTCTTGGGTGAGAGAGATTACAACACCTGTCTTATTCCTCCGCTTGCATTATGTCCACTTCAGTAGATACTAGTCCCAGACTGGAGCTTAGGTCATATTCTAAACTTTGTTAATAGATTTTGTTAGTAGTATTGATAAAATGCATTTCTGGTTATTGGAGGGTGTTGGGGATATGTTTTATTAATCTCTGGTTACCTTATTTGTCACTGTATTTACAGTGACAGTTCATTTCCTTTTTACTGATAAGTATTTTGCATGTGTTCATTTAGGTAATTTTAATTCTGTGCTGTGGCCACCCCTTCGAAAGTGCAAAACAGTTTACAAATCTTAGCTTTGCATAGTCAGATCTTGTTGTAATATAATTGTAAGGTTCAGTCTGCACGTAATAATGTGTGGAGATTTTTTACTGGAATTAAATAAACAGTAGTCAGCATTACAGTAAATTCTAAATAATAAAACTAATGTTTATAATGAACTCTAATGAAGCTGCTATTTAGATGACAACATGTTTATTAGGCCCAGTGTAATTTCATTTACTTTGTGACTCAAAGTGAAAAATGTTTGTGTATTTATTTTGACAATACACACTGCAATATCATACAGAGGAAAATACTGAGAGAAAAGAAAAATCACAGTAGACTTTCTGATACAGAGAAATAGACTTTTACTGTATTTTAATCCAAAAGTGTGGTCTTAGAGCTTTAAATTCAAGATGTTGAAGATTTAGACATGTAGCTACTTAAAATGTTATATTATACAGCCATAGAAGTACAATGTAAATTTTGCAAGGAGTACTGGATTTCCTAGTGTACTTATTGTGTGCTGTGTGCAAAGACTAGCTTTACTTAGCTTGAAAAGGAGTAAGTGAGGAAGTCTAGTAAATTTAACATGTGAATCGCCACTATTTCTGCAGCCCTGCAGTATGTTAACCCTAGCTGACTAAGGATTTCATTTTAAGCTGTGTTGGTGCACTGAAGATCAGAATTGAATGATGTGTCTGGTATTAATGCAGTCCTTGCCGTTACAAGGCAGTCAACGTTTGCAGACTGTGTAGTGTTTCCCAAAGAAGATTATTGCATGTGCTTTTTGACGTCTTCTGCTAATGAAACCCTTATGCAATGACTCAGAACTCTGGGGAAAGTAATTTAAAGCTGTCAACTTTTAAAAACTATTTCTGGTGCAACTTCTGACGATGCTCATATCAGTTGTTAAATTTTCCATATACAAGTTTTTTCATGGTAAAAAAAAAAATGACTCTGTTTATTGACATTGTTAAAACACTGAAGAATGAAAAAAATATTTTTTTTCATGGCCACAGATAAATGATTGCTGTAGTAACCATCTTGTATGAAACTGCTGATTGATTTATTATTCATGCAGTTCTTTCTCATCTTAAAAGTAGATTGAAAGTAGTCTTGGGAGAACTACCTTTTTGTTTGCTTTTGTATAATGTGTAGCAGTTAAGGATCTCTAAAGGACTACATAAATAGCTTAGATTATTGCATAAACTAGAGATAAATTGGCAGAAAATATCATTTTCTCCTCATCTTTTGCCCTTTCTCAACCATCATAGGTTGCCTTTAAAACCATATATCTTTAAAGAATGCCTTATGTTTTCAAAGAATTCATTGTGTGGATGTAAGGAGAAAAATTAACAGTATAATTGTTGAATAGATGAAAAAAAGAGGTCCAAGTTCAACAAAAATATGCTTCAGTCATTATTTTGGTATAGATGCATTTAGCTGCCTGCATTCAAAATTTAGAGCTGCAATTAAACAATATTCCAGAGCATGTCAGGATGACCTTGAAAAATAGATATTTACAACTAAATAATTCCATAGTTTAGATGAAAGAAAACTACAAACCACAAACCAAATCAAAATCTTCTGGCACATGTTGCTTGAATGTCTTCTGATATTTGCAGAAATTGTTTGGGTTTGGTTGCTACATATCTGCAGTAGATTTTGACTAGAAAAATCTGAAAACATTTAATCTGATTTTATTGAGTTGTCGTAATGTAAAGGGATTTCTGCAGGTCTTTTCAATTCAAGTAAATTCCACTTGAATCTGACTGAGTTCATGCCTAGTTCTACTCTACTGTGCAGCAGCCTCTGTACTTGATAATACTAGAACAGCTTATGTCACTAAGAGTGAACACTAGAGTCAGATTGTGGTATTATTGCATTTCATTTAACACAGTCATTTCTGAGTTTGTTCCTATCAAGAGCAAAGTCAAAACAAGCAAACGAAAATCTCAGTAAGTATTGAAGTGGGATTCTTTCTCCCTTCTGATCTTTGCAGATTCTCTGGTCAAACAACATGCTATGCATACAGGGAGATGTTGTGCAGTGTTTCCTAACACTTTCAAAGATATGTGAATTGAGTTGGCTGCCAGGTCAATTGGATTTGGAACAAAATAACAAAAGCAATGTGATCAGCCCGTCATATCTAAAGGAAGTTTCAAATTCTTCTAATTTCAATGCCATCAGAACACATATGGCCTTGCATGAGCTCAGGCACCGTACTTATTCTAGGTGTGAGTGTAATATTGAATATATAGTTAAGTGTAAAATACAAATTCAATTTTACATGCCCTATTAGAAGACTGACAGGAAGATACTGTCACAGGAGTTAAAATTCCAATTTCTGTCCCTACTGCAAATTTCTCTGTAACTGTGCCCCAGTTCATTTGTAGAAAATAGGGGTAACATTTTCTAATGTTGATAAATTACTGTAATGACAGCTCTCCAATTTATGATAGCAAATTCATAGTCATCTCAAGAATTTGAGTTAAATGTTTTTAGGGCTTCTGAATGCTAGGATACGTGCTAGGCTGAATGTAATTTCAGAATAGAAACTGCCTCAAATGACTTTGAAAGCTGACCACCATAATCTGCATTCCTGAAGTCATTTGCATAATACAGGTAACACTGAATGCACACAGAATCAGGCAACAACTCAGACTATGACAGTTAAATGACCTGCATACAAAAAAAACCTCTAACATATGTGCTGACAGATACTACAAACTGTTGTAATATTTTGTAATAAGGATTTTGACTGGAAATATTAAAAAGTGGGCAAATATTTCCAAGAGGAGGAAAAATATTTAAGTTTTCAAGTCAAGTAAATGTAAAAAGTGCTAATCTCAGAACCCTTTTTTTCCCCAGTGCACAATAAACGAATCTAGTATGATTCAGCAGACAAATAAGAACTGGACATAAATAGAGGCTAGATAATGCAGCTGGCCAAAATGTTTGGAGGAAGCAAATACAAACCTTTTAAAAAGCCCTATAAGTTATGAGCATGCTGCTAAGATGAAAAACAGTAAGAAGGCTGAATGTGTAATATCTACGTATACAACTTTCAAGACTCTGAAGGTTCAATATTGAATACAGCACCTTTTATTAATATAATTCATACAATCTGGTAAGGGAAAATTTGACTAGTAAAGAAGGCTGAAACTGTTTGATAACATTTGCATTGTATTTTGGCATTTCTGTACATAGGAATTAATGACCAGAGATAGTAGACTAAGTCTATACCAGAGATACAGACTTGAAACCACATCTGTCTTCACATCTTTAGGACAGTGACATTGGAACTCAGTGCTATCGACATGACAGAAAACTATCTGCCTGAAAAAATCCACACCAATTTTTCTTTAACGATTGTCAGCATTTTTTGCAAAAAAATACTCAATGTCTTTTTTTTTTTTTGTATTATATTCTGTGTTACATTTGGTATTTTCTCATCTCCAGTGTTGTCTAAATTCCCAGTTTTGTGATTCTTTAACAGAACTCATGTGAATACTTGTGCTTTATATGAACGTTTCAAAATCAAAACTGAGGAAAGATGTGCACAGTTCTGGTCACCAGGCTGTATGAAATAATGAAGAATTGGAAGTGGCACACAACATGTCAGGTAGAATAATAGAGAGTTCATGGGGCATACTTCCATGGGAAGCTATTAAAATCTAATACTTATATGAAATGTAATTTAATAAATATTTGTTTTAGACATAGAATTCTTAGCAGATTAGAGGAAATAGATTCATAATGTGTTTTGAAATATAAAAACTGTTGGAAGAAGAAAGTATGAATTATGATAAAAGACCAAATATTCCACAGCATGAAATTATTAAATAAAACAGGTAAAAACTGAGTCCATTTTATTTGCTGTGTATTTACAACACTTCATAGGAATCTGAATCCATCTAAGAGAGCAGTGAGCCTTTTCTCTGAAAGAAGAAAGGGATAATTTTGCCCAATATAACTTTTGAAAAATATGTACAAAATGTTTTCACTTTATACAAAATGTTTTCATTTGAAATGTCATTAAAAACTAAAACATATGCAGAATAGTTATATCTATTTAGATCAGAAATGTGTGCCTGTAATGGATATAAGAAACTTAAAAAGGTGTGTCTATACAGATATTCTGTCTCCTGAAAACAGACAAGTTATACATGAATATGTATAGTCATACTTAGTAAATGATTGAAAATATCCACAGCTTCTGGAAGAGACAAGAGGACTAAAATATGCTATATTCCTATACTATTCCACATCGCCTGGAATTTATTTCTGTTGACAAGTAAATGTGGGTAGTTCCACCCATTTCCCTGAGAATTAAAAATGTTTTGTGAAAATTTAGAAGCAACTATGATTTTTTTTCTACAACAGGTCTAATAATTTGGCTCTCACTTTATGAAAAGATGCCAAAGTATTTGGATGCACCATCACAAAGACTGTCTAGAGGGTTAAGCTGGTGAGATTCATATATTGAGAAAATCATCTCAGAACCACGAAGTTATCTGCCTTGTATGGTGGATGAAATGTTACCAAATAACACTGCAAAAAACTCTCTCTAAGATGAACAGTGAGAGCTATAATTCATTGTTATAAATAATGAAGAAGATAAAGCTTTCAGCATTCACACTTTTTGTCTGATGGAGAAGCTTTTAGATAGACCACTTTATAGCTTTCCTATAAGGGGCCAATACTTACAGTTGTGTAGGTGCAAGACTAGTTGATGTTGATAAATTTTAGGGACAATGTTACAAATCATTCCTATAGGGAGAGAAGAATTATTTAAAATTATTGTGAGAGATACATTTGGTCCTAAAATTCCAAAAAAAAAAAACTGTTTTTTTTTTTTTTTTTTTTTTTTTGTACATTGATTATGGAAAATGACATTTGAGGGTGCAGAGGTCAATCAGGTCAATCAGAAAGTAGGAAAGATCAGAGATGTCTGAAGGGAAAATTTCTCTGCTGGTGGCAAATTCTGTCATCATTATGTCACATTTTCTAAGTACTTTCTGAATAAGTTTCCTGTTTTCAGATGGGGCATGGATGATTTTCTTTGTACTATATGATATGATTCAATGCTTTGGCTTTAGGAGAAAAAATTTTGATAACACACCAATGTTTTTGCTGGTTGCTGAGCAGTGCTGTACAGTGCAAAGGACATTTTAGTTTTTCCTCTTTTTGTGCTTTCCTGACAGTGAAGGGGGATGTGGGAACAGAAGGAATTGGGAGGAGACAAAATATATAACAGCTGACTTAAACTGGCCGAAGGGATATTTCAGACCATATGGAATCATGCAAATAAAACCTTGAAAATGGTAGGGAAATGGCTGAGCAGGCAGCTTCTACTCAGGGACTGGCTGGGCATCAGTCAATTTGATAATGTATATATGAATATGTATATATTCTTGGAAAAGGAACAGGAAAAAATATAGTAAACATAGTACTCGTATATTATTATGTAATATCATCATAATGTCATATAATGTATATCATACTGTTACATGTATATTATTATCTCTACTGTATCATTTTTCCCCTCTTCCTTTTCTGTCTTTTATCTCAATCCACAAATTCTAATTTGTCATGGTTTTATTATTATTATTATTATTATTTTATTTTATTATTATTATCTCCCACATACCACTGATAGAAGGGCTGTAGATTGAACAAATGAATGTATGGTGCTTAACTGTCTACTGGGATAAACCAGAGCAAAGAGGTAAAATAGTTTTTTGGAAATATTTTTTTTTCCAACATGCTTGCAAGTTAAGTTCTTTGAATAAGTTTAGTGGTGTTCCACTGAAAAAACAAGAAATATCACTCTGTCCCAGTTTGTTTTATTTTTGCTGTTTTTTTTCTTTTTTTTTTCCTCTCTGTTTTGTTGTTGTTTATTTGTTTGTTTATCCTCTCTATAGTAAAAGTACTGTAAAACTACACAGTATACATAAAAAAATAGACAATCGTATAGTGCCAGCTGTTTACCTGGCTAGAAGTATTCCTAGTTTATTATTCCTTAATAGCAAATAGTTAGGGAATTTGCTCAATTTAATTATAAAATTAAAATATAAATGATTTTTAATAGTGTTTTCATGTGAAAATTAGTGTGTTTCCATTTATACATACATTCAATCTCCAGCATAGAATGGAAGGACAAGGAATGCAAGGGTTTGAGAAGCAGAATTAATTTCAACAGAAAATATGCATCAAAGAAAGCATAAATCATGTGAACAATATAAAAATGTGAAGTACATAGATTTTTTTCAGAACTGTGAACTTGACAGGATAGTAAATATTTTTGTAGAACAAAAATATTCTAGAAAAAATATTGTAGGACACCTCTCTCACGACCACAAAATTTGCTACTATTTGGGGTTTTGCATTGCTGCTGAAGAAGTGGTTTAAATCCAACACATTAAGCAGGTATATTCTTTCTTTTTTTTTCTTTTTTTTTGCTACACAGTCAGAAGACATGCAAAGTTCGCTTGTACTTGGTATATTATCATTATGCTGAGCTAACAATGAAGGATGAAGACTTTGTGTCTTGACTGACCTTGATAGACCTCTATGAATGTAAGTCTCCACTAAAGTTTGAAATTTTCTGAATTTCCATTTCTTTGTTCTTGTTTGGTTGGTTGTGGATTAGTCATTATTTTTTTAGAACAAACAAACAAGCAAACAACTATTTAGGAATTTGAGAGAGTGAGAGTGAGATATAGTAAAATCAAGATAGCATGAAAATATAGTGAGAGTTGAGCAGAGAATTTTAAAATTTGTTTTGTTCTTTGAAAAACATTTAATTCGTAGATTCATAGATTCATAGATACATTAGATTGGAAAGGACCTACAAGATCATCTAGTCCAACCATCCTCCCACCACCATCCCTACCCACCCAGCTACTAAATCAAGTCCCTTAGCACCTCATCTAAACGCTTCCTGAACAGCGCTAGGGAATTATTGTCTGTGTAGCCAGCAGTCATACTTTACTTTTAAAATGCTGAATTCTGAAAATAATCATTGATTTTTATTTTATTTAGAGCTGATTTGTGGAGTGCTAAATGCACTTGGTTTCTATCAAGTCTTCTTGCGCTACTTAAGAAGTTCCTCCTGCTCTAATCTTTACCCAGATATGCATGTATACAACATGTATATAGATTTGTTAACTGGTTCCCTATGGTAAGTCTATTCGTTACTCTGTTCCAAGAGCCCAGCTGGAAACATGTTCAGAATAGTCTGGGTTGTTGGCCAAGGTGCTGAAAAAATCCACATAATATTGTCCTAATTCTGCTTTTTCTGATACCAGTTATTATTTTTATTATTATTTTTACTAAATTAAAAATGATTAATTTTAGGTGCAATTTAATATTCTTGTAACATCGCAAGTTAATGTAGTTATAGACACCATATCTGATTCTTCATCAGATTGTTAAATACAAGTTTCTGAGGGAGATGTACAATGGAGTAGGGAACAAGTTATCTTAAAGTGTTGATATCCAGTAAGTCTATAATATTTCTTATATTTGCATTGTAGAAGTGACAAATTTATACAGTTAACTATTATCTACACAAATAATTATATTTTATTAAAATACATAAATGTCTTCTGCAATAAAACAAAGGCTGAAAGGCTACTTTGCAAAGGAAACATTTTTACCTTTCCTTTTTCTTTAACATTCTATTTTTGGTAGATAATATAATTTTCTTCAATTTTTATATGTATCATTGATTTTCTGACTTGAATTACAAACTGAGCTGCTCTATGCTGTATGTCTTTACATACACAACTCCATGGACTGTTCAGGTAAACTGTCTGTGAACCCGTATTTCTATGTCATTGCCACCCATTACTGTAATAGTTTGATCCTGGCACTACCATTTTTGCCTTGGTAAATTGCAGTTTTATTCCTCTTTCACAATGCACTTGAAACACTAGTACATACAATTCCTGAAGTATTTGTAGGGATTATTTAATGCAGCGAGGGATGTTAGTTTTCATACAGTCATGATAGCAATTAGGCAAGTCATACATGGTGGTTGGGATGGATACTTCCAGATCAACCTGCTGAAAGTACATAAAATGCCCACATCTGCTATATTGCATTGTGTGACATGATGGCTATGTTTCAGAAACAAATTACTGAAAACTGATTACTTGTATAATAAAGCAGAAACAAGAGATATACAGACCCAGGAACTTTAAGGAACGTAGGAAAAAATATACTATTTGTAATATGTTAAATACACATGGTTATGTTATCATGAAATTGCTCAAAACAGAGCTTTGCACAGCTTTCCACATGAAGAACAACTCCTTTGTCCTCCCTAGAAGGACTTATTTCATTTTCAATTGGAGCCACTGTAAACTGCAGTTGCACATAAAGACTTTTCTGAGAAAAGTAAAACGTGATAGTAACATTTGTTAAGGCCAGCTTCATACATTGGGAAAATAGGTGTTACGGCATCATACTGTGGACACATCAAAGAAATTTTCAATAATACTTGTTCCATGAATGTAACAGTAGCAGAGCACTTCCTATTCTAACTGCATTTAAGACACTTATAAAAAAAGCCAGCATGTACTTATAGAATTTAAACAGTCATATTCCACTCTCTCTCTTTATGTTTTATTAACCAATTCAGGCTTCACTGCAGTAAAATATCCCAGAAGAAAAAAAGATATATATGTTTTCAGTTGTGAAGTAAACAAAGGAAATCAGCTAGTCCACCTGCTGTGACTAGATGAATGCAGGGAGAAAAAGAATTAATTCAAAACCAAATCACTCAGTAAGAATCCATTCACAGGTATACTATCCATTCTGTTTGCTTTATATTAGACAGTAGAAACATCTGTCTGAAGCAACATTTCTTTCTAAGGGTTACCTTTGTAATCATGGTTTTGCTGGAAGCACACTCACCATTCAGTGAACAAATATATACTTAAATCTCACATGGATCTTTACTTTCAACATGGCTGACAATGTATAGGGTGGTTGTCAGCTCTACTTATTAGCAAATTCACACTTGTGGACATTAGATGAAGTAATTTTTTCTTTTAAGTGTCAGAAGTCTCTACCTGCTAACAAAGAATAGAAATTATAAGGCTAAGAATCTCAGAGTCTAACCCTGCACAATTCCTTATTGATTTCCAAGTAAGTGTATTACACCATATTTCCATGTGAGTAATAGCAGTTTATAAACATTATAACATTCAAAAGAAAAGTGTAATTATAGCTACTGACCCAGATGATAATATTTCTGTCCTCTGTGAGGTTCAGTGTATCAAGTGTATTTCAAGATCCCCATTAAAACTAAAATGAAAGTAAAGCTGTGCATTGTGATTTCTGTTTAAATTTTCTTGCTTGCCCATAGTAAGAAACACAAGAAATCTTTGACCTTTCACATGATCTTCCAAAGCATTCTCCATGTTTCTTAAGATGAAATACTTCTTATTTATATTTGAAATGGGTAATTAGATTATGCAGAGATCGTTTGAATGTCAAATTTGAACTTGAAAGTACAGAATTACTCAAGTGTGTGTTGGTGGAAATAATAGACATTAACATTGTAATGTAACTCTGGAAGGTTTTGTTCTTGTTGTTCTTTTTTTGTCACTGTCCTGGTTTCACTGGGACAGAGGTGATTTTCTTCATGATGTCAGCTTTGTGCATCACTTGTTTTGTAAATATATATGTTTATATAATTATAATTACTGTAATTTTTCTCCTCTTTTTCTGTCTATATACATATTTTTTACTTAAACATATGAGTTCTGCCTTTTTTTCATTCAATTTTTTTTTCCAAATTCTCTCCCCTGTTCCACTGGAATGGGAGACTGAAAGAAAAGCTATGTGGTGTTTAGTTGCCTACTGGGTTAAGCCACAGAAATCGTAAATAAAACTTTGATTATTGTTGGTGAAGATAAGATGTAACATAGTATACAAACTGTTAAAAAAGAACAGTTTCCTAAAATTTTTAACATTTTCAAGAAAATATCCAGGTACATATGTCATTTTCTCACACTTTTCAGAAACTCACTGTAACCTAATGTTCTTTCTGAATATGAACACAGTTGTCCCTTTCATGTGCTATTCTTTTGATACATTCACGAACCTTTCAGTATTTGCACATTAACTCCTATATCAATTTTCCTGCTATTGTAGCCTTAGATTATTGATATGTATATATATATCCCCCTCCTCACACCTCTATCCTCTCCTCTCCTCCCTTTTCCCATTCCCTTTCCTGTTCTTTTTCCCTATGCTTTCCCCTTTCCTTTCCCCCTTCCTTCTTTCCTTTACTGTGACATCCAGAACCCAATTGTTGTCACAATAAAAGCACTAAATACAGATCATTATTTTCTTAATTTTTTTTACTTTTCCTCTACTTCTCTCGTTGTATTCCTTGTCTGTGCAGTATCTGTTCCTATGTGCACACAATCATCCTCAACGTTTTTTATTTCTATCTGTCCTACCTACAGATGGACTCAAAATATAGATCAACATTAAAATTAGTAGAGTAATAGAACAGGTAAAAAAAGAAAAGCACAATTTTAGCTCTTGACTAAGAAAGAAGATGTCAACATTTTCTAAACAACCCTTTTTAGTCTGTTTGGCTCTGCAAACTTAAAGGGCTGAAAGTCCCTGAGAGTATCCTGGGAAAATGCAAAAATCTGTGAAATGTTAGACAAGAAAGAAAGAAATATTAACTAGGAGTAGGTCACTTTTCTTTCATAGAGAAATGGCCGTTATTAATTTTCTGCAGCTTACACTTCCCTCTCTGCAGAGTATTTATCTCTCCAGGTTATTGTTGTATGATAGTAAATTCTTAAGGTTTGCTTTTCTAGTAGGTCACACAGCTTTAGATGATATCCAAATAATTCAACATCTCACTGGAAAAAAATAGAAGCCATAGCAGCTATCTCTATACAAGTAGCCATCATTGATAACCTAAGAAAACTTGAGACTTTTATTTATTTTTATTTTTATTTTTTTGCTCATTTCTAAAATGTAAATTTGCTGAGGTGTGAGTGGTAGAAGTTATAAATCTTTGAATAGTGTCACTCTCAGTAGTTAAGCAGACTTCTCCTATAAATACAGCTTGTCTCAGAGGACTGAAATATTTGAACAGCATCCTTCCTTTGAATAGCTCAACAGCTCTTCTATTAATTTGTTGCAGTTAGAAGTGTTCAGTACCTGCTCACACCTTCCATAAGAAACCAAGAATTCAGACTAGCATCAGCCATCCATCGCTGGTGTCGATTATCCCTGAAGATGGTGATAACTCTGAAATGAAAAAAATGCATTATTTCCTTCTGCCCTTCTCTTCATTCCTCCTTAAATCACTGCCCTCACCATCACCTACCTTCAGAAAATTCAGTGAAGAAGAGGAAACAGTCGAGAAGTATAAGAAGCTAGCTCACAGAATGGAATCAAAATGACTATCTAAATACTTCAGAAACTAATGAGATTGTTTTTACTTTAGTGCTTGAGAAATTCTTACTTTATTAATGAGTTCCTGAGGTGATCCCTGTGTTACTTTGGGTAGTGAGTGGGATACAACATGATCTGACCAACTCACATGAAAGTAATCTTTAGAATACTGTTTGGGTTTTACTGTTCAGCAAATATAGTTATACAATACTAGCATTCTTCACATCTCAAAGAAACCATGAGTTTAATTTATGGGCAATACTTCTGATGTAAACTCTGAGTGCTGGATTTATCCCTAGCAATCTGACTCAGCAAGCAAGTGGAAAATCCTTGGAGACAGACAAATTTATTTTGGCTGCACACTTAAGGAGGCAGAATTTATTCTACCACATGCTGTGGCAGTTATTCTCCCACTTTTTTTAATAATAAAGCTTTGCAGAATTACAAAAAAAGGAAGTAGAAAAGAATGAAGGTAGAAAAAGTAGGGCTGTAGTGTTAAGGATAGGAAAGAGATACAGTGAAACTAATAGGTATTAAAGTGAGTGGCTGATCACAATTTTTAATTGTGATGGTAAGGAATAGGGAGGTAAAATATTAGAATTTAAAAGCATTGTAACACGTTTAAAAAAAATCAGAAATATTGTTTTGGGAATGATTGGAACAACAGAGTTGTAGAATGCAGGAAAAAGTATTGTACTGGCAGTAAGTGAATATTTATTAGAATTGTGGAAAAGGTGACTTGGACTGATTTGTACAACTGGAAACTGAAGAAAAGGTTAGAAAAAAATTGAAAAGTTAAATGAGAATGAAAAGATTTACAAAAATCAGATTAAGCTAGAGAAAATGACATCTTTCTTTCATTAGACAAATGGATTTTGAATATGAGAGATCTTGGAAGGTCTAATGAATTTAGATTATTACAGTTTACCTTTTAATAAAGCACACAATATTTCCATGTGGGAAATTGCTAGTAAAAGCTGAGATAAGCATTAAGTGACTGAAAAATCAGCTAATGGGAAGAAAAAAACTGGATGATGCTGAAACAAGAAGTATAAACAACGTATTTTAAGTAAACACATTAAAGAATCATTTTCAAAATTCAGTTAATGTAATGTTTTTATTAATGAACTTCACTCAAAAAACAGGAGTGTCTCAATGAAATGTGTTGATGATTTGAAAATGACAGGTATTGCCAATATGAACTAATAAAAGGGCATCATTCATAAATAATTATTTGACATTAAGATTTATATAATGTAAATAGAATAGCATGCAAGATTACAAAGTATAAAGGATTTTAATTATTAGGGACTAATAAATCAAACAAAAGCCTTGTACTAATCTTAGAGCTTATCAATGGTGTGCCAATGGGAAGGAAGTGTATCTGAGTGCATTCATCAATCACGGGATAATTTGTGTGCTACCACTGTAATGTGGCAGCGAAAGAATCTAATGAAAGACTGGGATGTGTCAGGGGAGATGTTTCCAGTGGAGGGAGGGAGAATATTAATGCCACTGTAGCAGGCTTGGATGAGACCTCATCTGGAATATTGTGTTCAATTCCTCATTCGTAGTCAGGAGAGATGAATTTGAAAAAGTATAAGGGACAGGCTTTTATGATTCTTAGGGGAAGGAAGAGTCTATTTCATGAAAAGACACTGAAAGAGCTTGGACTTTTAGAAGAACAAAAGCAGAGAAGGGATAAGATTGGTGTCTTTAAGTACATCAGGATGGTAAAGCCAGAGACAGGAAGGAACTATGTAAGCTTAAGAATAGTTTTGGCTCGGGAACAAGTGGGAACAAACTGTCCAGGAATAAATTTAGGCTGGAAAGGAAATGAGAGTAAAATACTGTTTTTCAAAAAAAAAAAAAAAAAGAACATTAGGAAATGTACTATTACTGTATAACAGTGTCTTATATTCTTGTTTATTGGATGGTATGGTTACCTGCTCTAAGAGTGTCACAATAATTTTGCCTGTTTCTGTTCTTTTTTCATCTGTTACTTACTGTGAATGCTTGTATGCATAAATATTTTTCTTCCATTAAAACTGCAGTTTACTTCGGGTTATTTGAACACAGGTGCAAAAGGACAATTCTATGCATTTACACAATAGCTGTAGTGTAGGCTTGGGTGAGTAAATATACCTACCTCCTTGAAATGATAAAGTTATGTTTTAGGAAATATATGCCACTGCATCATACTTTTAATATTTAGATTAAGATGTGAGTAAAGCTGTTTACACACCATTCCAATGCTCAAACCAATTTTTCTAGCTCAACCATAACACATAAAAAGAGATTATTAAAACTGATGGAAAGAATGTAACACACCACCACAAAAAACAAACAAACAAAAAAAGTTATTCCCATAATTTGGTTTTGTTCTGAAAAGGAAAAATAAAGACCGACTCTGAGTTTCTGTTTTCTGTTCATTTTGTTTTTTCTTTCTTCCCAATAAGAGAAAATTTTTATGAGGAAATAGATTTGAGTGGGAAGGTGGTAGAATAATCTATTATTCCTGTCCAGAAATGATGTTGCTTAAATGTTAGATAGTATGGGAGAGGAAATGGTCATTGCTGGAAAGGAGTGGCTGAAATAATTGTATGGAACACTCACAAGAAAACATCCAGAGTACAGCACTGAAACAAGGAGTTAATGAAATATAGGAATTTAAATGACAAAGGGCAGAACTTGGCAGTTAGACCAGAAAATTAAATCATGGAGGAAAAACATGTGGAGAGCTTTCAGAGGATGAGAAGCTGGTGCTATATGGAAAGTACTGAAGTGGGCGTGAAGTGCTGAGAGAAAATTCATGTTTGCAGTGAAAATGGAGTGGAGAATTTCACAGGAACAGGTGTCCAGGGATGGGGTCAGTTCTTGGTGTTCTACTGCATGACAGGAATTAGATTTTTGAGAAAATGTTCCGAAAAAGGTAGCTGAATTTGCCATCTCCTTTAAGAGAGACTTACTGTGATGCTATAGCTGCTTACATACTGTACTGTACTCTGAACATGCATGTTACATAGAGCATTGTCTGGAGAGTTTAGCATCAAACAATTGCACAGTGTACCACCTGGTGAGTTGACCTGCTTTTCCTGACTGCTGCCGCTCATATACAGCAGAAACTCAGATCAGAGCATTCTTTTTCCTCTGCCCTTGAATTACCTTTTAGTCTCCTGCTGTTTGTTCACGTCTGCTTTCCTCACAGTTTTGTTCTTGTCATCTTTCAGACATTACTTTAATTTGTTCTTTCAAAATGATCATACATCTACTTACAATACATTTGTAACAGAAACGGTTTGCATCGCTATTAGTTTCAATAGCGTTTACCATTTACAGTGTAATTCTTAAGCCTTTCTGTAAAATACAGCTGACTTACCTTCTTTGAGACAGTGCAGTTTTTCAGGGTGTCTTGTTTCAACATTGTTTATGGTTGCTCTCTGGCTGCCAGAATTACTATCAGTAGTGGTTGGAAAGGCCACAGTTATGGTCCTTAGTCAAAAAGAGAACAGATAATGGTTTCTCTGAGTGAAATTCTGGCCCACTCGCCATTTGCTAAATCATTTCTTACACAGATATGAATTGAGAGATACTTTCTTATCCCAGATTAAACCTTAGTTTTATCTTTTCTGTTTACTGGATTTAAAAAATGAAATGAGAAAGAGGGCTGGGAAGTGACCAACCGCTTCAGTTCACATTCACCTGGATGTTTCACCATGTGATAGCTTGCTTATGGTTTATCTTATCATCTTGATTTTATCTTAGTGGTTTTACTGAAAGTCCAGAATGGAATTATGAGAGTATGAGCCAGGTCATATTTTGCTTAAGAACTGCACAGTAAAAATACCATTTTTAGTTTTACTGTATCTTATTTGTTTTAACTTATCTAACAAGTTGCCTATTTATCTTGTAGGCCATTCTTCCTAAGAAAAGTAACGAGTGAAAATGGAAATAATCCTCAAACTACAGCTTGAACTTGAACTAAAGTGATGGTACTCTTGTTTAAGTTTGCCAATTGATTGTACTAGCATCAGGAAAGGTGTGGTGTTCAATGATATGGCAACTGAGAAATTTTTAAAAACTATTCCTTCAATACTGAATTGACAAAATATTTCACTGCTGCTGAGCTACAAAGCTTATCTACTATAAAGACCTTCTCCAAATAGAGTAAGAACCAAGTGCAGAGTTGCAGGTACCACTTTGCAAATGATTTTTAAACAGAAAGGTGGATTATTTTGTGAATTCCAAGTTTTCCACTGCTTGCTTTGGTCATAAAAAAAGAGATCATTCATACATGGATGGCAAAGAAATTGTAATGGTTCTCTGATACTGGTTTAATTTGAATCTCTAAGTGGAGAGGTTATAATCTGTATTATTCACAAAATCAGCATATGTGATCTAATCTTCTCTGTGGAACACATTGTGTAAGGATTGTAAGACACGATCCTCATGTCTCGCTGTCTCCCCAGATTCCCCAAAGAAAGTTTTCCAATTCTCTCTCATATGGTATTCTCCTGTTTAAGTTTTTTCTTAGCGTTATTTCAGTTTTAAATGCAAAAACAGGAACAGAATAGGGTAAATTTTCATGGCAGTAGCTGAATACAATATGAAAATAACTTCAAGAGATTGTTCTGAGGCGATGTATTTATAGACCAGATATTTGGATCTTTTCACAGAGGCTTTTATTTATTCTCTGAAATGTTCTTACCATCATCATATAAAGCAAACACAGTAATTTCAAATCTGGAAAAGTTCATACTTAACTAATTTAACCGCAGATACTCTCCTTGATTTTCTGTTCTGTTCTTTTTTTTTAATTAATTCTTGCAAAGAGTAGTTAATATACATTTTTATAATACATTTGAGACCCATTACCTTCAAAAATTAATTAGTTTTAAATTAACCTGGATGTAGAATTCCATGTGGGAAAATTAATATGTTGTTAACTTCTCTGAAAATTGTACAGTAGTCAGAAAAAAAAAAAAAAGAAAGAAAAAAAACACACAAAAAACATGAAATATCATGCTCGACCAGGAGGTTATATTTTCCCTTCTTGTTTATGGGCCACAAGCCCTCATTGCTGTGCTTGCTATAAGGCCTGTTCCTGGTTTTTGCCACCAAACTTCCTGAACAAGTTACAGGGCAATGCTTGCCAAAAGAGTATTTTAGACACTGATACATTAGATAACTTTATTTGTGTAGAGTAAAGGGGAACTGTATTCTTTGAACAGCAAACCTGACTACTTCACTGGTTCTGTGAGAGGAAAAAAACCTAATAATCTTATTATGATGCTTTCATCAAACTACCAACTGCCCAAGGTGGGATTCATTTCATCTACTTTTATAATTCTATACATTACATGTTTAGAATGCATCCAAACTATGCATCCAAACTAGGCAACCTGTGCTTCCTCGTAGAAATTGAGAGAAACATTGCTTCATGTACAATCCATATATCCTAATTCAGAGGTCTAGTATTTTGTTTACTTTTGATTGGGTGAATCAGAATGTGTATTTGACTGCTTCCTAAGCAGACTCCATCTTCTTTAGGTAATTGCTCGTGCCTAAATGTTTGCATTGCAAATTACTTTTTAGAATAATTTTTAAAAAGTAAAAATAGTAAGATCTGGATGAGAAGAAAGTACTGGGTCTTTACTTGGGAAGAATCAGTATTATACTTCAGGTGCATAAAGCATGATGCATTTAATACTCAGGTGTTTTACTTAATATGAGAAATATCTGAGGCATCCAAACCACACTGTGATACCTCAATATCTGCTTTTGCTCCTGCCAATAAAGAATAATGAAATGATGCCCAGCCAGCATATCCTTCAGGCACCAGTGGAACACATCTGTTCAGCAGTGGTAGTTATACAGAGAAGTATGTGTAGGAGAAGGATTCCTCCACACTGGTGGCACAAACCAGCAACAGGACACTTCCTAATGCTCATAAAGAGTAGGCTAAAGGCACATGAAGTATCAGAAATCAGAACAGAAAGAAGCAAAGAAGCTCAAGGAAGCCACCAATATTCAGGCTGTAAGAAGTAATTTAATAAGTAAAATGAGTTTTAAGCCTGGGCTATAGCACACATTAAAAGAAAGTTAGAGAACTGAGTACATGCCCCCAGATCCAATGATCATTTCAATCCACAGGAAGAGCACAAAACCAAAGTGCACCACAGAGGCAGGATAGAGGTGTTTCAGTACCACTAGTGATTTAAATGTTGCAAGCATAAGAAAGTACATGAAATAAACCAGGGAGTAAAACCATTACAACTGCAGTTGTAATGTCTTCCTTTCATTTCTTACCTTGAATTGGTTTACTTTTCTTTGGAAATGATGTCTTGATCTTAACCTCACAGAATCGCTGACCAGAAGTTCATCAGAACATACTGAATTTTTGTCTCTGAATATTTTATTCTGTTTTCATTATAAAGCACATAGACTGAATTCAGAGCATTCTATGAAATAGTCATTGAATAGATTAGTCAACATAGTCTTGAGTATACCACATTTGTTTCTGGACACTAGGAGCCTGAATGCAAAAGAGATGATGTCCTTGGGCCTCTGATGGTAACTACACATTGCCTCTTCAGTGCTGGGAGCAGGCTACATTCACCCTAAAGATAGCTGTGGCCAGGCAGTATCTAGAGCATGGTGTGACGCTCAGTGTAGGGAAAACATGTTACAATTCTTACAATTTACTGTGTAACGCTTCCACATTCTGGATACTCCTAAATCTATATCGTTGGAATTATAGTCAGGACAGCTTGACCAAGGAGGTAAAAAATAGCATTGAGACTGAAGGAAAACTTGTCAGAAATAAATTATTTTTTAGTTTTTGCACTATATATAATGTTATTTCAACTGAGGTTAATCTTTGGTTATTTTCAAAAGATAATTTAAGGGGTTAAGATAATTATTCTATCATCTAATTTATGCTACTGTTGTATTCCATCCCCAGTTCCTGAGTGCTTCATATGTACTCACAGCATTAAAAATACAAACGTGGTGTGAAGCATTCTTTGTAAGGGCACTCAGGTAGGACTGCAGAACTGATCGGACGGTTCTCAGATAACAAGAGAGAAAGGTTTCATTATTCCTCCAGTCATCCCTGCTCCATCAACACATTCTGTCCTTGTATCTGGGTTCTAATCCTTCTGTTTCCTGATTGAGAAAATGCAATTCACGTGACAAGCAGCACTCTCTCTCTTTCCCCCTCCCTTCTCTCTCCCTCTCCCTCTCTTTTCTGCTGGAATTTCTTAGACTGATTCAACCTGTCTTGTCTGTCTGCACCCCACATCACCCCAAGAAACACATGGTAAAACACACTTCTGCACTGTGAAAAGGCTAAACCCTATGGCATTTCTTTGCCTGAATCTATCTTTGCTCCTGTGATGCTGGCAAAGAGTTCTACATGATCTATGGCCAAGCCTCTGACTTTCTGTTTCCACAATCCAATTGTGATGCTGCAGAGCAAGAAATAACTCTTGCAGATTTTCAACTCTGGCAAATACTTACAGTATAGATTGCTTATTCTGCTGCTTTTAGCTTTTTATGCTTGTTACACTTGGGCCAAAATTTTGAAATGCGGTATAAATTTTGGGATCCCAAATTGCCATGAGTCTGGCACTCAGAGAGATAGAGTGCTTATTATATGAAGACATTAATAGCTGCATGTTATTATAATATCTTTAGCCAGTCTGGGCTGGGGGAAGAATTTTGAAAAAGAATAAAGAATTGTGAAGCAAGTATGACTGAATTGTAAGTGAGCTTGAAGTCAAAGACCTGCAGGAGGCCACCACTGCTGAAAATTTGATCTTGGGCTTATCCAAGTGGCCTAAAAAGATGACAAAACAATTATTCTGAGTACTATAATTGATAAAATCTACAGCTGTAATTTGAGTGTTGAAAGACATGTATTAAGGAGTAAAAAATATTGTGCGCTTCAAAAGAAGTTTGATGCATCTAGCTGTACTAAGAGATAGGAAAATGGGAACATATGACATATCTATAGGGATCTGTAAGAATGCAAAAAAGGGTCAAAAGACAAAAGGAAGGGTTTAAATTTGGTGAGCTAACTTCTAGTCTGGAGTGTTTACCAAACACAAATGCTGAATGTTGAATACCCCAGTGAAAATATTTTGTTGTTTGCCAAAGGCAGTGACAGTTAATGACTGGCTCTAATCTCAAAGTCTCAGAAGAATTTTACTGAGATTTACCAGTTTGAGAACTCTGTCATCTCACAGCTATGAGATGGCCAAAAAAGCAATTCAGAGAATGAAAATTCTGCTAAATGAACAATCACAATCAATATAAAATATTTTGGCAGTTTATAAATACATAATTATATAGATGATTTTTCCCAGAATAGATGATTAAGTTTTTGCAAGATAATTTGAACATATAGATGATGTTTGACTTCACTGAGAAGAACAACAGAATATTTATAGCTGTTTTTCTTTTGTGATAGTTAAAGGCTTCTACTCCTGAAAGTGAATTCACTGGGGGAAGACAAACACCATCTTCTTCCCTTCCTCCTTCTTTACCCCAGCTATTATTGCTGAGCATGATGCCATATGATACGGGATATCCCTTTGGCCAGTTTGGGTCAGCTGTCCTGGTTCTGTTCCCCCCAGTTCCTTGTTCCCCCCAGCAACTCTCTAGCAGGTGAGTACTGCTCAGCAGCAACTAAGAAGTCTCTGTGTTACCAACACTCTTAATCACTCATTTAAAACACAGAATTGCCAGATCTGCTATAAAGTAATGGAGCTCTAGGTGCTGAGCTCACAACTTTTATTTTCTAACACATATATTAGGTATATTTAGTTTTTAAATCTTAAGGCTAAGCTGGACTTTCATGTGAAGACATCAGATCCTATTCAACTGATGGGCTTTCACCCAAATACCCTTCCTATCTTCTTGCATCTGGAGGAGGTATTGAATGCCACATATATCTGCCTCTGGAATAAAGAATGAATTACTGTTGTCCCATAACTGTGACCAGAGTACAGATGTTCCAATAATAACACCAGGAAGCTAAAAAGTAGAATTATTTATAATAGTTGTTCACAATGTGGTTGTGGACATTTGGTGTTTAGGATGCTAAAACTTGGTAAAACAAGAATAAAGACAAGGTGAGATCATAGAATCGTAGAATCATAGAATGGTCTGGGTTGAAAAGGACTTCAAAATTCATCTAGTTTCAACCCCCCTTCCACAGGCAGTGTTGTCAACCACTAGAGCAGGCTGCCCAGAGCCACATCCAACCTTGCATTGAATGCCTGCAGGGCATTCTCTGAGCAACCTGTTCCAGTCCCTCAGCACCCTCTGAGTGAAAAAATTCCTCCTAATATCCAACTTAACTCTCCCCTGTCTTAGTTTTAAACTGTAACCCCTTGTCCTATCACTGTCAGCCCATGTAAAAACAGTTATTCCCCCTCTTGTTTATATGCTCCTTTCAAGTACTGGAAGGCCACAATGAGGTCTCCCTAGAGCCTTCTCTTCTCCAAGCTAAAGAAGCCTAGTTCCCTCAACCTTTCCTTGTGGGAGAGGTGCTCCAGCCCTCTGATCACTTTAGAGACCCTCCTCTGGACCCATTCCAAGAGCTCTTTCTTGTCTCCAGCTGCAGGCCTGGATTCAGTACTTCAGGTGGGGCCTTACAAGGACTGAGTAGTAGGGGACAATTACCTCCCTCCCTTGCTGGCCACCTCTTTTTTAATGCAACCCAGGGTATAGCTGGTTTTCTGGGCTGCTAGTACACCAGCTAATGTCCAATTTCTCATTCACCAGGACTCTCAAGTCCTTCTTTACAGGGATGCTCTCCAGGAGTTTCTGTGATTCTGTGAGTTCTTTCCCCAGTCTATATAAATAGCTGGGATTTTCCCAGCCCAAGTGCATCACCTTGCACTTGGCCTTATAGAACCTTAATAGGTTCACACAGGCCCACTTCTCCATCCTGCCCAGGTCCCTCTGGATGGCTTTCCTTCCCTGCAATGTATTGACAGCACTTCTCAGCTTGATGTCATCTGCAAAATTACTTGATTCTGTCTTCTATGTCATTGATGAAGATGTTGAAGAGCACCGGTCCCAAGATTGACCCTTGGGGGACACCACTTGTGACTGGCCTCCACCCAGACACAGAACAGTTGATCACAGAATCATAGAGTCACCAAGATTGGAAAAGGCCTACAAGGTCATCCAATCCAACTGTCCACCTATCTTCAATAGTTCTCTCTAAACCATGTCCCTCAGCACAATGTCTAAATGTTCTTTAAATATAAATATAAACATTTCCAGGGTTGGTGACTACACCACCTCCCTAGGTAGCCCATTCCAGTTCGCTACATCCTCCCTTCAGGTAGTTATAGAGAGCAAAACGGTCTCAGCCTCCTCTTATCTAGACTGAACAGTCCCAGCTCCCTCAGCCTTTCCTCATAGGGTCTGTGCTCACAAACCCTTTGGCTGTGACCAGACAACCAGTTCTTAATCCATCTAACAGTCCATCTTTCAAATCCATACCTCTCCAATTTAGAGCGAAGGATATGGTGAGGGGCCTTGTCAAAGGCTTTGCAGAAGTCCATGTAGATGACATCTGTCTCTCTCTTCTCCTGTCCATCATCTTAGAAGACTACCACATTTGTCAGGATATATCTGCCCTTGGTGAAGCCATACAGTCTGTCTTGGATCACCTCTTCATCTCACATGTGCCTTAACGTGGCAACTAGGAGGATCTGCTCCATGATCTTCCCAGGCACAGAGGTGAGCCTCACCATGCTCTAGTTCCCTGGGTCATCCTTTCTCTCTTTTCTTAAAAGTGGGAATGATGTTTCCCTTTTTTCAGTCACTGAGGACTTCACCAGATAGCCATGATTTTTCTAATATGATGGACAGCGGCTCAGCAACCACATCAGCCATCTCAGAACCAGATGGCTTCCTGGCCGAAAGATCTTCAGAGATGGTTAGGAGCAAATAGGTTTTTAGTTCTTAGTATGTCTGCTGAGCAACCAGATAACTGCTCTGATCTTTTCTTTGCCTTCAGAGATTTTGATTCTTGTCACTTGAAGTTTGTCACTGAAGAGACTGTTTCCACTCACCTCCAGAGATGAAGCCTGACTGGTGGGTGGCAACCCTGCCCACATCAGAGGAGTTGGAACTGGATGATCTTTAAGGTCCCTTCCAACTTAACCCATTCTATGACTTTTTTTTTTTTCCTATGATTTTATGCAATTTTTCTTGCACTTGGAAACTTCTCCTAAATTTGAAAGCATTTGAAACATGCCCAGCCTTGGGGACCAAAGACCCACCTGAAACAATGGCACAAGTTTGATTCCTTGCTGCAGTAAACATCTCAGCCCCTCTCTACTGTGCTAATGTACAACCTGGTAGGATAAATATTTAGATGTCTAAAATAAGTCATATGATTCTTTCCTTAAAATGTGCCTATTTTTTCCCTCCTTTCCTTGTCTTCTTTTCTTCATATCACAGTGACTAACTTTGACATCTATCAGTGGTTATGTAAAAATAGTAGAGAAAAATCTTATCTCTTATCTATCTGTCTATCTGTCTATCTGTCTATCTGTCTGTCTATCTATCTATCTATCTATCTATCTATCTATCTATCTATCTATTATTGTAGATGACTTCAGTGCAAGATAATCACAGAGAACTAGAAGGGAGATTCATGTTTTGGTTTGTTCCATGGCAACCAAATCAGTAATCAGCACCAAATTCTGTGAATGTGGCTTTAATAACTTAACAACTTCGGCATTTTTTAAGGCAATTTTTCAATTTCTATAGGAAATAATAGAGTCCCCATAATGTCTAAATTTCACTTAAGCTATCAATTAGGGTTAATTTAAATACATTCAATAAAACATTTTAGTTAAAATGTAGTGATGATAAAAATCTTAGTTTCAGCAATAAATTTGAATAAAAATATATATAAGATCCTACATAGCACAGTACAGTTTGGATACAAACATTAAATTAATCCCTTCTTTCACATATCCCTTGTATCATTTAAATTTTCTAAATCCTAATCACATGATTTTATACACTCTAAAATTATTAGAGAACTCTGGATTTGTCTAAAATCAACTACTTGTAAGGACAGAGTTAATGATGGATTGCACTGCAGATATACAAGAACTCATTGAGAGCAGCCCTAAGGAGAAAGACTGGGGACTTCTGGTGGATGAAAAGCTTGCAGAAGCCAACAGTGTGTGCTTGAAGACAGGAAGGCTAACAGTATACTGGGATGCATCAAAATAGAGGTTGCAGCAAGTCGAGGGAGTTGACTATCCCCTTCTGCCTCCATGAGGTTTCATCTGGAGTACTGTGTCCATGCCTGCAATCCCCAGCCCAAGAACCACGTGAAGCTGTTGAATTGGATCCAGAGGAGGGTCATGAAGATGATCGAAGGTCTGGAGTACCTCTCCTATGAAGAAAGGTTGAGGGAGTTTGGCTTATCCAGCCTGGAGAACAGAAGGCTCTGGGGAGACCTCATTGTGGCCTTCCAGTACATAAGGGGAGATTATAAACAGAAGAGAGAGCATTTAAAATTAGGTTGGACGAGGTCCTGGGCAGCCTGATCTAATGAGTTTCATCTCTGCCTGTGGCAGGGGTGTTGGAACTAGATGGGTCTTCATGGTTCCTCCCAACCCAAGCCATTGGATGATTTCATGAAACAAAAGTTTGTATATTTATATGGAACCAATTAAACCAATCTGAGTAGTATCAAACTAAAAAGTCTTGTATCAAGTGCTCAGCAACCTCATTTGATATTGAGTGTATGTGTAACAATCAAACCCTGATCCTGTATCAATTTCATGAGGCTTGATTTACCTCTTAGTATTTATAAATCAACATTTGTGTGTTGTGGACTCTCCTCTGGAGATATTCAAGACCTGCTTGGATGCCTACTTATGCAGTCTGTTGTAGGGAACCTGCTTTGCAGGAGGGTTGGAGTAGATGATCTCCAGAGGCTGATTTCCAACCCCTGCAATTCTGACTCTGTGATCCTGTGAACATTTAAACTTCATGATGCAGTTCCCAAAATCTCTTTCATTTTCTTTGTCCACATCTGAAGCTAAGAGTGGCAATGCATTTTTGTTCTCTGTGGGAGGGTGGGAATCTCCATTTTAAAGATCATGGTCTACAAGAAACAAGCAAATTGATGATTCTCTATGCACTGGTCTTTCTTGGAAGATTCACTTTCTGTGTGGTCAAACAAAGTTGCTGGTCACACATCAGTTAAACAGAGTTACTTGCTTTCAGTGTTGTAAATAACCAGCCTATAGCATTGCAGACACCTCTACAGTCATCTCATTCTCATATTTTGCTCTATTTCAAGCTGTTTACAGTCTTACTTACTTTCACTCTCTACTCAACCAACCAAGTGTACTTAAAAATAAATTGCTTAATTGCTTTTTGAAAAAGAGCATCACTACCACTCTTGTGGATGAACATGGTTGTACAGAGGGTGAGAAGACAGGCAATAAATGTAATGGGAATTGGCTCAGCCTTCCTTTCCCACAGAACATTTTCCCAACTGGAGAGTCAATAACATCATATTTTTTAACAATTGTATGTCAAGGTCTCGGTAAAAGCAGTGGTACGGATGATTAAATAACAGCAAAGTGAAATTTGTTTAGTAATAATTTCCATTGAGATGCATTAAAACAGTAGTGATGATTGAAGCAGGAAAACACAAAATGCACACTGATAACTTTCTCATTCTCTCCTTCAAGAGCATACTGCTGACTGATAAAAAATAGAGCTTGTCTATCTTAGACAACATAATTACGGAGGTCTTAAAACTGCATGTATGTATGCACTTAAGCATTCCACAGAGTGAAAAAACACAATATACACTAGATACTGACTATAAAATGAAAATTTACTCCAACTGGGAAAGCTCTGTGTGCTGTCTTTGAGTGGTATCATGAAAGCCATTGAATACAAAGGCAGTTAGACTTCAGAATTAAAAAAATAAAGTATTCCAGGGACTGAATTGCCTATCTAGATAGAAAGGGTCAGAATTATTTGAAGCCATGAAGTGATTTATTTCTTTATTTTCTGTATTTATTTAACAGAAATAACTTATGCATGTTCTCTCAAGAGTCTGCAGGATAAAATATAGGGAATTGAGGGTTAACCATTTGTTATGGGGCTGAGATGGGGTGGTGCTGAAAGATTAAGACAGACGTGACTGATATACTGAGTTGACTGATGAATGTGAAAGATGGGCAAAGGTTGAAGTCCAACACTTTAAGTGTTTTTTTCAATCAACAGTTGCATAAAGAAAGTGAAATGAATGAATTGGTGATCTGCTGAGTGATTTAATGAGAGACAGAGAGTAAGGAAGGGAGAATTTATTTCTGAGCACTGGAATATATTGTTCTGGAGCTGATCTGTAGGTACAGAGAAAAACATCTACTCATCCACAAAGGGCAATCCTGTAGTTAAATATCTGTAGTACCAATTCTGCTTGATACTGTGTTTTCAACAGAAATTGTTTTAGATTGCTTTTATGTCAGACTGCTTTGCTCTGGTGGAAGGATTTGGAAAAAATAGAACAACTAAACAGAAGCACCTTACCCTGGTTTATTCTACTGATGATTTTACAGGAATGTTAGTATTTACCTTTAAGTCAATAAAAGCATTCTCTAGGTCAGTCAGTGATACTTCTTTCAGAAGCAGAATCTGTAGATTGGTTGTCAAATTGTATTAATGGCAGGGACAGAAAATTTATCAGTGTTAACCTCGTGGAAGTATTTTTTCTATTAAGAGTTGGTTTCCATTTCTTTGATTATATAACCTGCAGTAATGTAAGAACCCATTTCTTACCTCTTTCACAATTTTCATATCACATTGCTAGCATTTCCACTGAGTACTGGAACAACTAGCACAGGGTCAAAACGAAGGCTTTTAGAAGAGCTATGTTTTGCATTCCTTCTGTGATGAAATATGCATATATACACAGTCATTAAACTTCAAACGAATTGCAGTTGTAAAACATTAAACACAGAAACTAAATGAAGTTTATAACACTTTGTAATTTACATTGACATTTAACCTAATTTACAGTGACTGCTGCTTAGTCCAGGTGGATACTAAACTGCAGCTGTTCTTTAAACATCATTTTGTGTACCCTCTAGAGTCAGTTCTAATTTGTTTCACTTCTTTTTCAAAGCACTACCTCCTCAGCTGCAAAAAGAAGAGAGGAGAGGAGAGGAGAGGAGAGGAGAGGAGAGGAGAGGAGAGGAGAGGAGAGGAGAGGAGAGGAGAGGAGAGGAGAGGAGAGGAGAGGAGAGGAGAGGAGAGGAGAGGAGAGGAGAGGAGAGGAGAGGAGAGGAGAGGAGAGGAGAGGAGAGGAGAGGAGAGGAGAGGAGAGGAGAGGAGAGGAGAGGAGAGGAGAGGAGAGGAGAGGAGAGGAGAGGAGAGGAGAGGAGAGGAGAGGAGAGGAGAGGAGAGGAGAGGAGAGGAGAGGAGAGGAGAGGAGAGGAGAGGAGAGAGGAGAATGAAGAGAAGGAGAAAATAATTTGTTGTCTCTTTCTTTTTACTTCCAGGCTGTGCAGATCCCTCATGTAATCAAAACATTTTAGAAAGGCACCATATGATTTTGATGCAAAATTGAGTGAGAACTGTCATTGGATTCATATAATCATAGAATGGTGTGGGTTGAAAAGGACCTCAAATATCTTCTAGTTTCAAACCCCTACCATGGGCAGGGTAGCCAACCACTAGACCAGGCTGCCCGGAGTCACATCCAGCCTTGCTTTTAATTCCTCCAGGGATGGGGAATACACAACACAACTTGTTCTGGTGTGTCACCACCCTCTGAGTGAAAAAATTCCTTCTAATATCTAACATAAATCTCTCCTGTCTTAGTTTAAAACCATTCCCCCTTGTCCTATCACTAGCAGCCCCTGCACACAGATTTAGTGGACTTTGGGTCACTCTAGGAGAAGTGCAGTCAGATCTTAGAAATATACTCAGTATTTTGGTTTGATTTTCAAAAGATTTCTATATAAAACAATCTTCGCTTTTAATACAATGCCCTCTTATTTTGTAACTTTTCAGTTCTTTTCAGCCACATATAAAAGAACATATATAAAAAAATCATGGCTTAGCGTAAAGAATTAATATTTGATACTGTATACTCTAGAAACTTTCATCTTTCTACAAGACTACTTAAATTGCACTTCAGATATGTATGTGAGAAATGATATGCTGAACATATGGTAAAGTTTCAACACTGCTGTTATCTTACCCTGAGGAATTTTGTTTGATAAATATTTTAATGCATTGAATATGAGAAAGAAGAAATGTCATATCCAAACAGATGCTTGTCAGCAACTAACTCATGCAAGTTTTCAATCCACTACGTAGAAAGTAATCTATAGAAAGGATCAGTTTCTCACAGGTCTTAAGGATTATCTCTTTCAGTTACAACTCCAAAACAGTATAAAAAACTATATCAAATTAAATCCCTCTCTGTTATGTGATACATATGCTGTATATCTGTCTGTATAAAAATTATATTATTTATAATAATAATCAATTAGAATTACAGTAGTCAAGATCATACAATCACAAAATCATAGATTGGTTTGTGTTAGAAAGGACCTTAAAGACCATCTAGTTCCAACTAACCTTCCATGTACAGAGACACCTTCCAGTACACCAGGCTGCACAGAGTCCCTTCCACTTTGGCCTGGAGAACTTACAGGGAGGTCCAGAACTTCTCTGCGCAACCTGTTCCAGTGTCTCATTGCCCCATAGTGAAGAACTTCTTCCTACTGTCTCATCTAAATCTACTCTCCTTCAGTTTAATACTGTTACCTTTTGTTTGTCACTACATTCTTTGACATCCTCTCCTCAGCTTTCCTGTAGCATCCCTTTAGGGACTGGAAGGTTTCTATAAGGTCTCCTTGAAATTACTCTTCTCCAAGAGTAATCTCTTCTCAACTCCAACTGTCTCAGCTTGTCTCCATACTAAAGATGCTTCAGCCCTCTGACCATTCTCACGGCCTCCTCTGTATCTCTTCCAACAGTTTCATGACCTTCTTATGATGGGGCTCCAACACAGTACTGCAAGTGAGATCTCAAGAGACTGAAAAGAGCAGGAGAATGACCTCCTTCAACACTGTTGTATTCTATCTATATTGACAAATAAGGTTGGTACAACAGCCAGAATTCTGGTTAAATGGAGTAAGAAATTCTGAGTTCTTTCTCACTTGCATTTTTCAAGTCACTAGTAATTGTAAAGTAATTCCAGAATCAGATAATAGCTTTAGATGGAGAAGACCTCAAAGATACCTGGTTCCAAATCCAATGCCATGGACAGTTGCCAACCAATAGATCAGGCTGCCCGGGTTCCCATCCAACCCGGCCTTGAGAGCCTCCAGAGATGGGGCATCCACAACTTCTCTAGGCAGCTTGTGCCAGTGCCTCACCATAGTCAGAGTGAAAAACTTCTTCCTAACACCTAACCTAAATCTCCCCTTTATTAGTTTATAGGCATTCCTCCTTGTCCTATCACTATTAGATCAAGTGGAAATGTTGCCCCCCCTCCTACTTGTAAGCTATCTTCAAGCTCTGGAATGCTGTAATAAAGTCTAATTGAAGCCTTCTCTGAGCTAAACAAGATCAACTCCCTCAACCTTTCTTCATAGAAGAGGTGCTCCAACCCTCTGATCATATTCATGGTCATCCACTGGACCCAATTATACTGCCTGTGGGAGTGCAGCTTCAGGAAAACTTTTGTGTTGTTCCTAACCTTACAAAACAAAGGGAAAAAGCTCACCTCATTCAAAGCACTCTCTTCAACTTAGACCTGAGATGATCCAAAATCAGATCTAAAAAAATCATTATAATTGTATGTTAAAACCACTCAAATTGATGGAGCAGTATTTTCTTTTATTCATTTACTCTTACATAAACACTTGGCCACAGTTCTTGATGTGTCTTCTAAATTTGACTTCTTCTGTTCCTTCCTCCAGTTTGAGCCATCATAGTTCACGGACTATGCCTGAAATAGTAGAACATCCGAAAGAGGGCTATGAGAGTGGTAAACAGTTTCGAGGTCAAGGCACATGGGGAGCCTCTGAGGACCCTGGGTTTATTCAGCCCAAAACAGAGGAGGCTGAGGAGATGCCTCATTGCAGCTGCAACTCCTCACATGGAGTGGGAGGGACAGCGACAGGGCCTGAGGGAATGGCATGGAGCTGTGTTAGGGGAGGGACAGCTGGGGGTTAGGGAAAGGGTGTACACCAGAAGACATGGAACAGGCTGCCTGGGGCAGTGAGCATGACCTCAGGATGCTGGAGTTCACGAACCATTTGGAAAACACTCTCAGAAATACAGTCTGAATTTTGGGTGGTACTCCTGAAACCAGGAGCTGGACTCAGTGATCTTTGTGGTCCCTTCCAATTTGGAATAGACTATGACTATGATTCTTCAAAAAGAGTGCAGTGATTTTGACTATACTATCAAAAGAAGCAGATTTAAGCAAGAATAAATATGCCATTTCTTAACAGGAGTAATACAAGCTTTAGAAAACAAATCATATATGGAATTCGTCATGAATGGCACAGTCCCACAAATCAAACTACCTTCAGAGAGTCAAGTTTCAGGCTGTGACTTGTTTTCTTGAGCAATGAAATTGATTTCTGGGTCTCAGGTAGCTCATCTCAATGAAAATACTTTGTTAAAACCACTTCATTTACTTAATCATGTGAATAATATTATGGACTGGTATAGTGGTATGATTGAACTTACCACTTCACTGATAAGTACCTGACGAAAGTGTCATCTCAATGCCACTTATCACCTGAACAGATAATTAAGAGAGAAGAGACTGGAAAGGAAATTAACATTTCAAGTGGATAAGGTACTTAAAAGCAACACGTGGTCTAGTCTACTTGTTTATTTATTTGAATGTTTTCTACTGTCTGATATTATTCCAGTTATGTGAGAAGTTTCAGATGTGTAGATCTGGACAATGCCATTATGAAGATTTTAGGGAAAGGGCGCGGGACATTACATAAGACAGCAAGAAATTGGTAATTGTTTATTTCTGGAAAAATTATTTCAGAAAAGATTTTTTTCCCGTTTCTACAAGTGCAGTTGCCTGGATTTATGGTCAAAGATTTCTGAGTTTTCATTAGCAAAGGAAAAGACTAATTTTGGTGTTAGGTTTTCAATAAAAAGTTGAATTTTTACAATGTAAACTTCATTGAAAATTATTTTTTTCTTCCAGTTCCCTTTAAAATTAAAATTAACCACAACAATGTGCTTTTTTTCTACCCATTTCTACTTTCAGCCATAAGAGACGAAAGAGAATAAGCTGAAAGCTGAAAATGATATAAAGGTGAATAGTCACAATGCTAACAGCTTTCAGTTAACCAGCTAATGAATCTGTGGAACACCAGATACTTGAGACATCTTCATGAAGTATATCAACACAAAGAAATTATTTTAGACAGTTGAAAAACAAAGACTGTGCAGTGTATTTTGTGCACAAATGGAAAAGGATTGTGTGATACCTGGAATGTATCATACTAAAACTAATTTGGATGAATGGTAGAATCATTGTCATTCACCCCCATAAAACTTTCTGTAGCAAACAGGGATAACAGAATCTGTAAAGTTGGGTCTATCTGCATTTTAGCACAGTTTAGAAAATGTGCTAAAAATTCTAATGCTAAATGCTAAAAACCTGTAGCCCAGGTTTACTACTGACTGTCTACATCTCAGTTGAAATAAATTACTACAGTTCAGCCTTTATTACTCCTGCTGTATTACACCTACTGCTTCTGTCCTGTGCAAGCAAATACTGCACAGGATAACACAATATGCTGCTATCTGTCCTCTGGTTGCACTGTGGATATTATCTGACAAAAAATAAACAGCAAGTAGATAATTAACCAATACAGTAAACAATATGATGAATAGCTATGGAAATTATTTAAGGTGTAAGGAGTGGCGCAAAGACGGATAAAAGCAGCAAAGAAACAGGACAAATTTGTGCTAGTAGAAGAATCCTCATGGAAATAGGTTCTGTGAGATAGCTCTAAATCATTCTGTGCTTCTACTTTTTTTCTACTTTTAATTGTTTCTCCTTTTTTTCCATTTTACAAGGATATTTTTAATGTCCCGAGTTAACTGACAGAATTGCTACTGTAAAAGTTGAGATAAGATTTTCCAAAGAACTCACAGGACAGGATACAACAATCTTCATTTACATGAGGGGAACAAGAAGCACGTATACCACGTCTGAATGCTGCATCACAGAGTTCAGCTGCGGAGAACTGCAGAAGGTTCAAATGTGGGTAAAATACCAATTGTGCCTATAGTATGCTATGACAGCATAGCTGAAGAGGAAAACAGTTTTGTTATTTTTTAAAGTACTTTTAATTTAGAAAGGTCTACATATACATGGCAAATGGCACCCTGAAAAAAGAGCTTTCACACTGAAGGTACTACATCTTGTGTTCCATGCTAGATGATTATAATTGTGTCATGATTTTATGATCTCTGTTACTGGTATTCTACATCATAACATCATGTAATGCACTGATACTTAAAGAGTTAATGCTGCAGTTCAAAGATTGTCAGTATTTCTGGGTACCTGTGTCAGAAGAGAACTCCAGCTATCAGAAGAATTTTCCCTTCCATTCTTGTTTTCTGTTCATGGGGCTGTCCCTTTTTTCTGCTTGTCTCTGCAATGTGTGCTCCCTAGACAACTTGCCTTCATAATTAGAGTAAGGCTTTTGGCTTTTGGACACTCTGTCTCTCATTTTATTTGATTTATTAGCTTCAATCTCAATTATATGTATTATGTTGTGTTATCTTTCATTCCTCTTCCATTTTTAGCAAATTATTTTTCTCCCTAAGCTTGGTTCTGTTTTAGGCCAGTCTCCTTACCTTTTTCCCTATTCTTCTTCCCCCTCTTCTGGACATGGGTCCATGGTTCCCTCTGTCCTATCAGCCATGGAACTAGGCCCAACTGGGCAGGAACCATGACAGATTGTTACTGGATTTTATTTGTATAGGGAAGCAAAATTTGTGAATGAACTGTTTCTGTTTATTGTCTGACACAGTGGAAGTATAATTAATACACAATGTTATCCAGATCAAGATTACCACATCTTGTGAATTCTCTTAGAGAAAAATGTGTCATGTAAGAAAATTAGAAACAGTGGACTATTCATGCAATCTTTCAGTATTTAGCTATTTCTTTTGTACAAAAGCATTTTTTTCTCCTTTCTTGTTTTAGTTTCCAAAGAAAAAGCATGAAAAGAAAGTTTAATAACTGAAATGGTTAAAAAGAAGACTGTTTGCTTGAATTAAACTAATTTAAAGAAGAAAACTGTTTGCTTTAATTTTTGTATGGGAAAGTACAAGAAATTAGTAAAACACAAAACATACAAGCATGGAGAAAACAATAAAAAATAGAAATACCTTGCTGTGTTTTCATTTCTTTCTAATAGGAATATACTGAAGCCTTTTTCAAGTATAAAGTGTCACTAAATTATTTTCACCCTCCTAATTTATGTATTTTTTTTACTTTTCAGGAAAGAAACAAAAAGTAAGAAGGAAGAAAAGTGTGAAGAAAGTAAAAATTGCATTTGGTATTCCTAGTAATATATTCCTTTAAAGATAAAGTAAATAATTCATGAAACTACATTAGTTTTGTAAAGAAACACAAAACAACAGCAATGAAAAACGTAAAAAAGCTAATATTTACCTCAAATCTCTTGTCTAAATAACCAGCATTGGTTTCACACTGATTACTGGCTAAGCTCCACCACTCTGATTTCTCAGTCCCTTTGAAGGTACACAGTGAAAGATGAAAAAAGGCTTCTAGTTTGAGATGAAGCAAAGAGATCACACACCAATTACTGTAATGGACAAAACAAACAATATAAGGGAGATTAATGTAATTTATTGCTTAGTGATGTCAGATTAGAACAGTGAGAACTAAAAGCAAACTATGAGTGTTTGTTAAAAATGCAACATCAGTATGTTGTTACTCTCTTAACAAAACTTCCATTTTAGCTTCCTGTTACAACTTGTAAGCATTTTACCTCTGTTTTGTATATATATATATATATATATGTAGTTAATCATGGGATTTAATAATTCTTAACTGACATCAATATCAGTGTTATTTAATTACATCTTACTTCAGCAAAACACAAATGATCATGTCCAGTTAGCCTGAAAACCATTTTGTAAATATTTAAATTCCAACAAAATCAAAGATGATAAAGCAATGCAAAAGAAATGACATGGGAACTACTACATCAGTGGGAATACTTGAATGCATGTTGTGGTTCCTCTTTCCAATTATGATAACAAAAGAAAGAGGATGGTTATGCTGGCAAAGGTAAACTTGAAAAAAAAACCAAAACAAAACCGTTTGCTGTCTTACAAATTCTCTTTTTCATCAGGCACGGCATGAATGTTGGTTGACTTTCTTCAGTACATAGTTACAGAGCAGCTCTAGCTGCTCCCTCAGGGTCCAGCGGCTGGGAGGAGCAGAGCTGAGAGTGATACTGGGTGCACCTCTGGGAGGGCAGACTGAAGGGAGGGAAACTGTTGCAGAAGTGCAACTGGGAGAGAGGAATAGGGGATTCCAAGTAGTCTCTTTGAGAAACATCTACTTAATTTGGAAATAATGTAATCAGACGCATACTATAAAAACACTTTTGGAAAAGAAAGAAATTTCAGGATTTTTCCTCTTTTTTTTTTTTTTCTCTGTTTTCGAAAGTTTTTAAGAATTGAAAAATCTTTTCTAATTATAATTTCATTTTCATTTCTTTTTAGAAGGAAACAAATGTCAAAAGTTTCAACTTTTCTCATACAGATATTTGAAAAGTTTCATCCAGTTTTTGTTAAGAGCTTTTTAACGTGGAAGTGCATTTTCCAGTATTCTCCTTAGTATTTACGAAGTTGTACTACTAATGCTTTGAATGTATACACAAGTTCAGAAGTCTGGAGAATTTGCAATAATTACACAATTTGTGGAACTAATGAGCCACTGAAGAATCTATAGATGCTAACAAATAAGTTTCTAATGCAAAACACATATTTAAGTTCTTTTAACTTAATAAAAACAGGTAGAGGATTTTTACTTCAGGAACACCAGATTTAATACAATCTTATTTAAATCCAAACTGGAGAGATATATACTCAGCTGGATTTCAGATTGTTTGGTCTTCATTTCTAGCAGAACAGCAAAAGCTGTTAACTCTGTGGTGTATCACTATGACTGAATGGAAGATGGAATAAGCCAAGAAAAGCTCAATCTATATTGAATTCAGGCTTCAAGTTCACTTTCAGGTCATATAGAGATAAGAAGAAACACACATAGCATAGACACATAATGCTGCCTTTACCCTTTCTGTTAATATTCTGATGGTTTGGGGATAAAACCTGACAGACATGTCAGCATGAATGATTTTTGGATTTTGATTTCAAGAAAGTGCCCTTGAGGGAATTTGTACAAGAAGGAAATTAAAGAAGAAAGATATTAAAACATTCAATGTATGCTTTTTGTCATTAAAGTTCAAAAGGGTCAGTTGCTGTTTTTCTCAGCCAAAAGCTCAGCACTTGTAGAGAGCTTACACTTCAGTTCCAGGGGAAGAATTTGTAGCTTGTTGCAAAGTTGTTTACCATATAATCAAAATCTTTCAAGATTCATTTAAATGTATTTAAAGTCTTGAACATTCTTTTTGCCAAATGAATCAATACTTTACTGTACAATGTCTACGTCTTGAAGCTATCAAGACATTTATGCATGCTAACATTGATATGTTGTACTGAAACACTATGATACTATTTCAAACAGCATGCATTTTCTAGAGCTAGGAAAATATTTTTATATTCAAATACTTTACATGGAGAAATTGGAACACTGATTTAAATCTTTTTTTTTTTTTTTTAACTCTTTCAGTTTATTTTCCATTAAAATGGAAATAAGATTTACTTCTCTTTTCTGAAGAAATATTAGTCTGTTTGTCTCCTTCATACTTATAAATCTGGTTGTGCAAATATTTTTTCCAGAGATGTGGTAGTAGTGTCCTTTCCACTCAGTTTCATGTCTGCGCTTCATATGTCTACATACTAGCTTATAACCTAATGTGCTCTTCAAGGTCAATAGACAACAATATCCAATGATTCATCTGACCTATTTTAATCATCTATTTTAGGATGAGATGACTCATGCTTTGAAAGTGCCAATTTTACTCCACTTACTGTGAAAAAGTCTTGACAACTAGCTGACATGAAAATATCTATATTGCTGATTCCTATATTTGTGATCTCATGAATACCATTCTATGTATCTATCTTCAGAGCTCTTTGATTTCCTCTTCCTTTATTTATGAAAATTTTGCTCATCCAATCAGTGAGTCAAAACAAAATTGTATAGCACTGCTGAATCTGCATATATCGCTAAGTATAAAAAAAAATACTAGCACATTTTATACAATCACAGTGAAAGAAATTCACATGTGGGCTCAATTCTGCAAGTCAGTTTTTTTCAGAATAAAGGAGCTTCAGAAAAAAATATTTTATCCCTTGGATAAATAAATTGCATTCAAGATACAGTATTTTGATAAGTGATACGATTGGTCTTCTGCTACACCAAAAAATTTACACCCTTCCATATGAATGGATGCAGTAATATCACTGTAGAAGTATATACTGCATGTAAAAAAACAAAACAAAACAAACAAAAAAAACAACGCTATTTTGATGCACTAAGAGGGGTTCTGTCTTCTTAATCACACTTTAGCATTGAAGGGGATGTTTTGCATGAAAACTGCCCTGTATTTAATGGATGATAGGAACCAAAACTGTTTAACCATTTTTCTTAAATTAGTAATTAAACATTATAACGTTATGTCAGTTGGCTGCACACAGTAATGGGAGAAAAACTTCAGATGAATTGGCCTTCTTCAGTATCCTCCTTCCAGCATTTAATGAACGTGACCTTCAGAACAGTATCAGAAATTTTCAGAAATTACTGGAGAGATGAATTTTCACCAGGCAGGTGGGAAATTGTGTAGATTATAAAATCTTAATTCTTACTTCTGTGCATCAAAATCACATATCAGTGCTTCGGCTATCATGTAAACAAAACTTTCTCTAAGCAGTTATCCAAGTTGTTGCTGCATTTTTGCTTGGATTAGATCAATTTATTCTTCTTCAATCTAAAAACATTACTACTACTACTACTACTAGGAGTACTACTAATACTACTACTAATAATAATAATAATAACCATTTTGATGAGTACAAATAACTTTTTCTCCCTAAATATCAAATCTGTATCAGCTGAAAATCACTTCCTTGTTTTTTGAAACATAATCTTAATATTCGGTAGTGTTAATCACAACTGAAGTATGTATTAGTATACGAATACAGAGTTTGTGAGAGCAGTTGTTGACTAAAGTTGCAAGTGTAATCAATCAGCTATGTATAAATTGATCATAGCAGTCAACATTACAGAGATTTAGAAGTATGATGTTGTAATACATAGCAATTAATTTTAGAAACAAACAAATTTCCTCTTGTACCTTATTCTTATTGGTCATTTCATGGGTCTACTAGGTTAATTTTATGGTTGACTAATAAAAAGCATATTTATTAATATATTATTATAAAGAAATCATTTGTGGTTTTACAGTCAGGAACTACTGATGCCCCAAATAAATCTAGGCAGTGAACAATGTGGTTAGCATTATGGATGAAATTTGTCTGTCCATTCAGCCCTTGTCTTGTCTAGTGAAGAAGTTACCAAATGTTGTCTTCAAAATTGTAACTCTCTAGGCTGGTCCCCTGAATTTCACTGCGTGTATCCATACATCATGGCCAAGAGGGCCAACGGTATCTTGGCCTGTATTAGAAATAGTGTGGCCAGCAGGAGCAGGGAGGTGATCATCCCCCTATACTCAGCACTGGTGAGGCTGCACCTCGAGTGCTGTGTTCAGTTTTGGGCCCCTCACTACAGGAAAGATGTTAAGGCCCTGGAGCGTGTCCAGAGAAGGGCAACAAAACTGGTGAGGGGTCTGGAGCACAAGTCTTATGAGGAGCGGCTGAGGGAGCTGGGATTTAGTCTGGACAAGAGGAGGCTCAGGGGAGACCTCATTGCACTCTACAACTTCCTGAAGGGAGGTTGAGGTGAAGAGGAGTTCGACCTCTTCTCCCAGGCAACGGACAGGACCTGGGGAAATGGCCACAAGTTGTATCAGAGGAGGTTTAGGTTGGACACGAGGAAATACTTTTTCTCTGAAAGAGTGGTGAGGCACTGGAATGGCCTGCCCAGGGAGGTCGTGGAGTCGCCGTCCCTGGAAGTGTTCAAGAGGCGTCTGGATGAGAAGCTGCTATATATGGTTTAATAGTCTGTGGTAGCAGTGGTAATGAGAAGACGGTTGGACTAGTATAGGTTGTTTCCAACCTTGTGATTCTATGATTCTATGATCTGTATCAGATGTCTTGCAATTCCAACATTTGATTGTCTTAATCAAAATAGATAAACATTTTACTACATTTCCTTTCTGTTTGTCAGAAGGCTGAATAAAGGACTATGAAGAGTAGCATTGTCTCGCTGTGCGTTTGAGTTGGATGCAGTCTTTCACATGTGAGTTTGTTATGGGATTTGTATTGTAATTCCTTGCTTTCATTCAATACAAAAGGCTTTTGAGCACTATGGATGCACGATTATCTTTACTATATTAAAAAGTTGTGTTTGAGAAAATGCCTATACATCTTTATTTGTCTTTTTTAACTCCCAGCACAATCCTGAAAAGACTAGGGAAAGTCAAGAAAAGCTGAGCGTGTTCAAGGCTTTCAGTCACTCACTGGATTATGATAACATACAGAATCAAATTCTCAGTGTGTCATGGGTTTTCAATTAAAATCAGATGTATTTGTGAAAATTAATAGATTCTGACTTATTTTAACAGCTTTGAATGTACATAGATAATGCACATTATCATAAATCTACAAAAATATGTTGTTGGCATTTTTTATCTTAATCTGCAGCATGGAAATATAAAATGCCATGTTCTGTCATTTTTATTGTTACTGCGTAGCAGCTTAATTGATATAAATAAGTGTAAGATAGAGGAAATTTAAGGATCACAAAGTTACATCTTTAATTGTTTTGTAATGACAAGGAATTACACAACAAATCTAAAGCACTGTTACTTAGAAAGATATTGCTAAGAATTTATTAAATATTTGATTTCTGATACTTTTACCAGCTTTAACTGCATTGAAATGTTCTAATTAATTTTAGGAGAAATACTCATGAAGGAATATATTTATTAGCTACTTGAAGACGTATAATGTTTGCTCAAGTGAACAGTATAGTCTTTGTAAAAAAAAAAAAGAACTGAGCATAGAGTTATAAATAAAATCTTGACAGAATGAAAATAAAATAGAATATATAGTCATATAAAGATGTGATTTATTTTTGGAGAGAATTTGTTCCCTTAAACATTAAGAAAGATAGATGTCACTCTCATTTTATCTGTCAGCTGAGCAAAATGTTATACATTTATTCTATGTCATTCCTTAGGTTGCACTTGGAATATCTGAGGTTTGTTATCAAAAGCAGTCAACTGTTGTAGCAGAGGAGATGCTAGATTTATACAGATAACTTAATTGTGCACAGAAATTAGTGCAGTATAGTCCTTGTCTTTGAAGAAGAACGATTGGAGAATTAGTCTTTATTAACTCAAGCACTGAACATTCAAATGCATATTGATACTCAAGCATATATAAATATACGTGACTTTATGACTGTGGTTATTAAAGCACTATTCACGTAACCAGTGATCATACAATAATTAAGTGAGGTGGAGTTTCAATCATATTTCCAAGCAGAAAGTGTAAATTTCAAAGATGTGTTCAAAAAATAGAAGTTTTGCAACTGTTAGTATTTGTTAAGGCTACAAGTGATGATAAAGGCATGGAACTCCCTTATGAGGAAAGGCTGAGAGATCTGGGTCTGATCAGCACTGAAAAAAGAAGACTCAGCAGAGATCTGATCCATGTCTATAAATATCTAAGGAGCGGGAGGCCAAGGGATGAGGCTGGACTCTTCTCAGCACTGTGTGGTGATAGAACGAGGGGAAATGGCCACAGACTGAAGCTTAGGAAGCTCTGCACAGATGTGTGTGGGAACTTCTTCACAGTGCAGTGACGGAGCACTGGCACAGGCTGCACAGATAGGTGGTGGAGTCTCCTTCTATGGAGACGTTCAAGACCCGCCTGGACGCCTACCTGTGCAACCTGGGCTAGGGAGCTGCTTTGGCAGGGGGTTGGACTCAATGATCTCTAGAGGTCCTCTCCAAACCCTACAGTTCTGTGATTCTGTGGTGTCTTAATTTTCACTGGCCTACTTTGATATATCTACTATCCTTTTTAATTTCTCAAGCCTTATCAATTAATTAATACAAATGATTAAAAGAGCTTTAATTTTTCCCTCACACAAGATTTTAGTGCAGAATTCATCTGTTCTTATGGTAATATCTACATCTGGAGTAGTCATCTATATCTGAAAAGAAGGAGGCAATTACCTGTGTCACCTCTTAACATTTAGAGGTGGAAATGTGGTATCTCTATGGAGAGAAACTTGTATCTGCATTTAAATATTTTTGAAAGAACTTTACATTTCCTGAACAACTTGTCTAACTTACTGGTTTACTTATTGAATACTTATCAAAACTTTGTTAATCCTATTAATTATATGCATCTATTTCCATTTTGAAATAACTTCTTCCTGATCTTTGAAAATCATTTCTAAATGTGAAAATAAGACATATTTTTAAGATTTATGCACGAAAATGGTTAAAACAATGCTGGAAATTGAGTTATTTTCACGAGAAATGTATCCTGAAGGACTCCAGTGAAAAGGAATTTAAAGAAGGCCTACGTGCAGGTGACAGCATTGTTTTGACCTGAAGCTGCATAACCAAGAACCTCAAGTTGTACAAAATGATAACAACTTTGGTTTAATAGTAATATTTAATAATATTTTCTAAAAATTAATAACATCTCAAGTGATGATGGTATAATTACATTAATGCCACATTGGTACTCCTATAGCAAAGTAAATGTATCAGCATGTAGACAGAAATACAGAATAACAGAAATTGTTTATGATTTCTATTAATTTGATGGGGAAAGGCTACTCCTCCTCTTTCTCTTGTTGCCATTTATTTCCATGTCATGAAGTCACAGTGGTTTCCACATTTTTCTCAGCTTCCAAATTTTAAAAACTTGTGTTCCAAATGGATTGATTTTTAGAGGTACTGTGTAACAACTGCCGTCAACTGGATTGTCGATGATATGAGGTACTGGCTAATTTATCTCTTAAATTTTTGTAACACACTGGAGACAACACAGAAAAAGAAGAATAACTAGGCATCCCTAAATGTAGCTTCTTACCTGTCAACAGTTTTGCACCCACCTGTGCAAAATCCAGGATCCCAATCGGCTTTCAGAGAGATAAAGTAGACAACGGAACTGGATTCCTCAAAAAATATTCATTGCAAATTCTCTAATGAAATAAAACGCAACATTAATGTCATCTGAAAAAATATGAATTTGTCAAGACCCACACTCTTGACTTAAGTATTGACTAAGCAATTATAAAATACATTACAATATATTTTATATGATGCTGTAGCTAAAATGCATTTAGATAGTTGTATCCTTATGATCACTCATATTTCATTTAATGAAGAAAATAAAATTTTATTAAAACTCAACATTGATATTTCAGATCAACACATTGTACTTGATGAGTTTGCTGTATTTTTTGTTCACGAATATTCAAAAATTCAAGAGAATTGTTCTCTAACACAGTAACTATTTCAGTGCTATTTATATACTGAACCATATACAGGGAGTATTCTGGTCTCTCAATCAATATTTTTGTTTATTTGTTACTTTTTTATTTAACAAAGTAATGGCAAAGGTAAAATTTTATCTTAAACAGAAATTTTAATCTTTACTTGTGTCCTTAAGGTGAAAAAAAAAAGAAGAAAAAAAAAGCATAATTATCTTAATGATTTATTGCATTGATTTTCTATTGATGAAGTAACAAAAACAATAAAATGCAGAGTGTTGTTAGACTAGAATTATTACTACATTATCTGAATGCAGCCCATTATTAAGTAATTAAGTCACTCTAAGTCTTCTATGTTTGAGGATATTCCATAACTCCATGTAGGACATACCAAACAAAGAAATCTGTTATTAAGTTCTGTACAAGCAAAACAAAGAAATCATACTGTTCAATTTAACTATAAGATAACTGGATTTTGTTCTCTTGTGTCATAAGATAGTTTCTCCAACTGCATTCTGATCTCTTTAATAGACTCATTCTTTTCTAGATCTTGGCAGAGATCATAAAACATCTGGAGCAACAACGCTCATCTTCCTAGACTTTGTATGTTTTCTACTTTAAATAACTTGTTTGTCCAGGGCTCAGCTCTGCTTCTCTTGCTACTTCATAGCATTTTGATGAATGAAGATCAGAAAGATGTACAAGCAAAACAAAGCAGTTATTTTCCACTTCACTATTGTCTCAAGGCAACTTGTCCTTCCCAATTTTCTGGGAAGAAGCCAGCGATCTTACTTCTTAGTTCATATCACTGGTACTTTGACCTCAACATCATACCCTTGAGTTCCTTGCCAAACCATCAGAGCATGTAGAGCACTCACAATACTTTTCTCTTCCTCGGGAACAATATCCAGCATCTGTTAAGGCTTTCATCTGAATTTTGGATAGATACTGTACTAGGCTTGCAGGCTGAAGCTCAGCTCTCAACAATTAAGCACTCATAAAACCAGTGATCCTCTACTTGAAAACAGTGAAGTGTCCCTTGGATATCATCCCTGATCAAAATTTTTGATCACTCCACATTACTGGACTGTCTCCTGACTCCTCAGAAAGACGCAAAGCAGTTTGATGACCCCTGCTTAACTGTGTATTTATACTCATTTTCTCTCTTGCCGTTTCTCCAGCAGATTAAAATATGAATTCATGAATGGAATCTCTTATGAACAGGCTACATTATGTCAAGGTTAAATCTGAAAAGTTACTTTCTGTTGGAAAAAAAAAAAGAGTGAAGTTGTTCTGTTCCATGGAGATGGGTCCTGCATAAGGGTTATACAGAACACATAAAATGTACAAGGACAGTCAGCTTTTATAGAGGGTGAAGTGGACTGGAATAGAACACAGTGTTTTTATTATCTCTTCACAACCTGACCTGACGTTCAGTGAAGGCAACCAGGAGTCCGATCTGAGAGAACATATGAATGGTAAGCTCACAGTCACCTTATGTACTGCAGAAAGATATCAGAAACACTGAATATGCAATTTCATTATTATTATTTTTTTAATTCTGAAAACTGCACTGGATGAAGAGCCTTCTGTACTGAGAAGATTGAAATTGTTCCTCATTACTTTCATACCTCTGAAGTGCATATCAGCCAAGAAAGGAAGATCGGTAGAAGAGAAGAAAAAGAAACATTTAAACAAAAATCAGTTTAAAAATGCATTTCTTTTTTTTTACAGCTTCGAAAAAGCAGATGATATATAAAAGCAGACAAAATATAAGTGAACAAGTCAACATCCAATCTTAATTTTGAGAGCTGTATAGTCCATTCTTTTCCATCCCTGTTTTTGCCTATGACAGATATAAAAGTTTAAAAGATTCATGAGCCGTGTATCTTAACACTTTGTTTAGACTGCATACATTTACTTTAGAAGAAAAATATAAAATGCTGAATACTCCAAACTGCTTGATTAGTTTAGAGAAAACTTCATTCTGTTTTCCTGAAGAAGCAAGAAAGTTTAGTAATCTGTGAGTCACTAGATCACATTCTTAGAGGTGACCTGAAGAAAAATGAAGGTACATGGGCATCTGCTAAAAAGCACTGTGAGTTAAATTTGGAAAAAGTCATATGCATCTGCAAAGTAATAGAATAGCAAAACCCCAAATACGGAAATTCAGGAATGGGGAAAATCAAGAAACACTCAAGGAGGTTACTGCACTGCAAAACTAGCTGAGAGCTAAAGAGAAAAGCACCTGAGCGGTACACTACAGAGAGGTTCTCTAAGCAACTTTGTGAGAAGAAATCAACATGCAGACTGAATTCTCTTATTTGAGCTTCCAAGAAATACGATTTTGTTGTTATTCTCATCTTTTGTCTTTGCTCATAGTGATGGCTTCCTTTATTCTTAGTTTAGGATTGCACCTGTGCTAATCATTAGTCTTGACAGAGTTTACTGACAAAAAAGAAGCAGTAAGGCAGTAAGTTCTGTACTTTTTCCTGCACTGATCACCTACGTGCCAAAGCACTCACAGTTCCCTGGAGGCCTCAGTGCCAGCAAAAATGTAGCAGGAAGGAGAACATGCTGAACAATTTTCTGACCACAGATGATAAAGGGTGAAGCAATCCCTCCCATACACAAGCTTGTAACTGATTAGCTATTCTATTCTCCTGGAAAGAAGGAGATTCTGGATACAGGTGATGAAAGAATCTCTTTTTCACAGTTTAGGTTATATTATCCACTGAAATTTATCATTTATTTTATTGTTATTCCTTCTCACAACAAGCTAGAACCATGAGTAGACAGTCTATTCCTTGTGTTAGCTACTGTACAGAGAAGTCCAGAACATTCCCTCAGACTCACGGTCTTTACAGACATATGATAGCTAAATGACGCCTTCAACTAAAGCTGTAGTCTATTTCTTAACAGCACAGTGCTGGCTTCTGACACTTCTGTTGAAACACTGGTCTCAGACTGGGACATGTCTAATAGGAAGGGAGGCAAAATACAGACTCTAGATTTTACACAGCTTTTTCCTCTAACTTAGGACCAAATACGCTAAGTGATGATAAATCTGTATCCAGCTTCCTGGAAATCAGAGAAGCATTGAAGATGATAGGTTCTGCTGGGGAGGAGGGGGGGTGTCTGTCTGAGCTTTGCAAAACTGCAAAGCTGCAAAGCTGCCTTTCTTGCTTCCCAGATTCTGATACATTCCTGATGTGAGACTTCTGAAAGTCTTGACCACTTATGTTTTGTGCATCAATCAAAGATATAGATACCTAAGATTCTTTTCTTGATATGATGTGGAGGTAAGAAAGTCAGGAAATAAGCAGCGATGGAGAACATGGACATATAACTATCTAAACATAAAAATTACGTAGCCAGGATGCTTTATTTACAAATAAAAATTAGAATGAAATTACAAAATTTTCCCTTCTGGATGAAGAAAGTCCAAGATTTTGTTTCTCTTGGGATTTTTCTTTTTTTCATTTCCAAAGCTTTACAAATGGATTAAGTGTAACAGGTTTTCTCTTCAGCATCCTGACCAAAGGCAACCTTGACTGCAGTAGAGTCATGGCTTATTTAGCACAGTTTATCATCTCTGTCTCCGTGGATTTTTCTGTTCACACTCCTCAGAGCTGCAGCAGCTAGTATGACACAGTTAATGCAAAGTCTTGTCACAGAAATGAGGCGGGTATAATCATTTACAGAGGTGAATGGTGAATCTGTGTGGCCCTGCTTTCGGTCGCTGATTTAGATTTAAGGATCAATGGTGCTGATAAGACCCAGTTGTGTCACTGAAAAGAAAAGCCTGTTGATTAAATTTGGATTTTATTATGATATTATGCAGCTTTTTTATCTTTTTTTTTTTTTTTAGTGTCATACAGCAGTCAAGAATGCAGTATTTGTTGTAGGTGCCATCACCATCCCTTCCTTTGGAGGAGCTCTATTAGATTGACAAAATTTCTTTATGAATTTTGATTAAAGGTTTTCTCTGACAATCTTAGGTACTTAAAAAGCTTTACTAATTGCTGCTTAAGCAACACTGAACTATTTAAAAACTGCCATTGCTGATGCAAGGAAGGACTTACTTCCACTCTATTTTTAAAATTTTACTTATGAAAAGTGCCTGGTCAAGGTCTCACAGAATATTTATCTGTAAGTTTACATCTAAATGCAATAGCAGTTCTCAGTTCTAATTAAATCTAAAGAAGATTTAATGTTTAATTTTGTTTATTAGGGTAGTACTGTCATCTAACTTTCAGCTATATGAAAATTGTGTATCTGGAAAAGAAGTCTATAGGCTCTTTCTATAATCAATGGTAAGGAACACATAAGTCCAAAGATATTTTAAGCTGGGAAATATTTAGCTGTCAGATGACTCCAAAGGGAGTCTAGATAATGAACTTAGACTTGATGCTCAACTCTTAGAAAGCTGAAGTTAAGAGAGATTAATCTCATCTTTCATTTGCGGTTAATAATAGATGCAATCATTACAGTAGTTCCATTTTCACAAACGTCATTCCAATAAGAAGGCATAAACACGATATTATTAACATAATAAAGATATGCAAGTCATATAAATGGAAGCAGTTAATTTTTCCATCATTTTTTTCCTAACACAGCCCTTAAAAATCTTAACTACTCCTCATTCTAAGAATATTAAATATTCCATCTTCTCTGTTTGAAAAACTATTAATTCCTGACCTGTCCCTCTCTCCTATTTGTTCTCTTCGTAGTGTGTTTATTTTGTTTCCTCCCTTAAAGACAAAGATATATTTTTCCATGCCACACTATATGTACCTGTATTGCAAGGTATATGATACAAATCTTTTGCTTTCTCCTATTTCCCATGACAAAGAATTTATCAGCTGTAATGAGCTCCACACTACACTGAATTTGGGTTATTTCAGCAGAGTATCTTTCAAAATGATATATCTTTCCCAGAGTAGTTTGATTTAGGATAATTGTTTCCCTTTAATTAATCAAAGCCTACCTGATCTCAGTACTCACTATACTGTGTTTTTAATTGTCTGTAGTGGTACATTTATGGAATGCTCAGATCAGTCTTTGGACAGCATGGTGTCACCCAGAGTACTCAAAATTTCACCAAATTTACTCAAAAAGAAAAATAATCACATAGAATAATCACATGTAGTTGTTACCCCAGTAGTGAGCATCTTGGCAGTAAAAGTAGCAACATAAAAATGATTATCTGTGTAATCTTTTCTTTATATATTTATTTTTCTCTAAACAAAACTAACTCCATATTATCTAAGTATTCTTAGTTAGATGCTTCATATTTTTTATGGAAGCTGCAAAATGGCATTATAGCACTTAGAAATGCAGGAAATAAAATCAGCAGTTTGGGGGACAGGTTATTTGCAAACACTGTGCGACAGAGGGAGGTCTCTGAGGACTAACTTAATCCCCTGTCTGAATATTTAAATTTACAGATGATACCAGCTGAAAAGTCGTGTTCTGTACAACAATATGAGTTGTTCCACTTGGAGATCTGTAAGATCAAAAAGATCAAGCCATTATTTCAGATGGAGATGTGATGTCATTAATGTACATGCCGCTGCAGCAGGATGGGCATATCTGGAGCATGCCAGTTTAGGGCAATTGCATAATTATCTTGATAAAATTTAATAACCAGCATGTTATCGTAGTGTCACAATAATAAGCTTATGTGTGAATCATAGGATCTGGAGCAAAATGTCATACCATCACTGCTGTGCGAAGCAGCATTCACAGCCAATACAAAGTCCTGGAGGAGTTGCGCATTGGTGATTTAATCTGTCTTGGAAGGGTTACATCCTGTTAACAGTTTACCGGGCTGGTTCGGCCCGGTTCCATGACAATTGGTGCAGGGGACCCGCAGACCCATGCCACAGTAAAGGGGGAGAGGGAAAGGGAAAAGGGAGATGGGCCTAGAAACAAAACAGCGGCCACAATCTGAGAAGGAAAGCTCATTTACTAAATAAGATATCAGAAAGCAAAATAGCACAATAGAATTGGAATTGAAGCTAATAAATCAAATAAAATGAGCAAGAGAGAGTGTCCAATAAACTGAAGGCCTTACGCTAACACTGAAGGCGAGATGGCAGCGAGCACTCACTGCTAAGTCAATCCCAAAGGAAAGAGAGCGTCCTGTGACCGCAGAGAGTTCTTATCTTTTTCCTCTGAGCGGAAACACATAAAAATGCAAAGCATTGCACAGTCCTCTGGGGAATGTAGTTCTTCTCTCCTGTGACAGGTATACCTGGAATTATCAATGATCCATGGAGCTGGAGTATTAACTCTTTAACTCTTAATGCACTACATGATGTTATGATGTGGAATACCAATGCCAAAAATCATAAAACCATGACACATCCTTACAAGTATTGGCAAGATTTTTATCATGGTTCTGAAAAAATGTCCAAATTGTCTCCAAGATATTATAATAAAGTAATTGAATAGGATTATTATTATTTTTTTGTCATATTTAACCTGGTCTAGGGAGCTGTTTTGGCAAGGGAGTTGAACTCAATTATCTCTAGATGTCTCTTCCAATCCCTACAATGTTGTAATTCTGTAATTATATTTTTCCTCAAACTGTTAGTAACCATGTAAGAGTGAGGATACAAGCCTTTGTGTGGCTTTTGTGCTTTTCTATGTTTGAAACTATGAAATATGCTATGCATTGGAATACACATATAAAAATGTTTCTTCTTGTTATTATCACCTTCATAAAAGTATCTGCCTTATTCTTGGACAGATTATTTTTCATTAAACTTCTTCATGGAGGGGATTTGTGCAGGTGAACTTCTTATTTTCTATCTAGCATAAGCACTGTGTTGCTAATCTTAAGAGAGAAACAATTGCCACTCTCAGGTATAAATTACACACAACCTTAGAAAGAGCATTTATAACATAATGTAAAAGTGAAATAAATACTTGTTTTTTTCCATTACTCAGCGGATTTCCTTCTCTCTGTCCTATCAGTGGCAAGGTTCCCTAAGTGTGAAGACTGGAGAAGATTAGAATTCGTTGAAAAAAGTACTGTGTAGAAGGAAGTGAACTGTGGTCTTAATTTGTTATTCTGAGACAAGGAAGTTGAACATTTACAATAATGTATTGTTAAAATATTAACAGGCAACACCAGAAGCTAGGGAGACTTGGAAGAATACTTGAGGATCATAAAAAGTTAGCAGTCTTTTTTCTTTCTTGTTTTAATTTTAATTTTTTTAAATGTTTCCTAGCAGGCAGAAAATCACCCACAAAGTATCAGAAAACATAAATCCAGGAGTCTTCCACAGACGAGGAAAACTAAGATGGAAATATTTATATTGACATAAATGGGGAGAAAATGTGAATGACTGGATGCAAAATCACAGCAGGAGGAGGGCTTTAACAATGGGTGACATATTGTTAGGGTCATCAAGATCTTAGCACAAATCTACTTGCAGTTTCTTAGGAGAACCAAATCTGAAACACCAAGTTCATCTCAATGACTCAATGGAGGAGCAGCATAGAGATGCATCCAAAACTGACACATTATCAAGAAGAACCTGTAAATATGCAAACAGACTTGAAAACTGGTGTTCCCTGTCCACTGTGTCATTGCAAACCAGGCTGAACAGACTCCTCGGATTACAGGTGTCACTGTGTACTTGACAGGCTATGCACAACTGTGAGATACTGCATTACACTGCTTTTTGCTACAGTGCTATGATATTACTTCGTTCAAGACAATTTAGCAGTTGGTGTTTTCAGGATTTACTAAAAGATATGGATTCTGCAATTAGCAATACAGCGTCCATTCATATAATTATAACTTGTGAGATGAAATGCTCTATTTAGCAAAATAAAAGGTCATCTCTGGTGCTAAAGTGTGAAAGAAAACCATTTCTATGAGGGTGTTCATCTCAATGTGTCACTGCTCTTACATAGTTCAGATTAATTGTAAATACCAGAGCACAGAATGGAGTCTTTCATGGTATCTTTTAGCAAGACATTATATGCAAACAAATTTAGAAGTCAAAATTTAGGAGAGCATTTGAAATGTATAAACATTCACGTGGAACCATATTGCAGACTCCTTGAGATCTGCCATAGGTGAACAGGATCTCTGGGATATCCCTGAAACAGTTTTGTGGGATCAGGTCAGATACAAAAGGATATCTTGTGATGTGGTGGCCATGTCACAGTGGGCAGAATGTTGGTGGGTGCCCAGGACAGGTCTGTAAAAGGGCTGTGCCAGTAAGTCAGCCAGCCCAGCTCAAAGGCAAGCAGTGGGTGAGCAAGAGCTGAGATGGCACACTCCTGTCCACTACCACCCAGGTGGAGGGATTTGCTGCTTTCTGCGAGGACATCAACATAAAGACAAGGAATCAAATGTTATCTCTGGACACTGCAGTGATGTGATGCCCACATCACTGGAACAGGCTGCCAGGGGAGTTGTGGAGTCTCCTTCTCTGGAGATATTCAAGATCCGCCTGGATGCCTACCTGTTCAATCTGGTGTAGGGAACCTGCTTTGGCAGGGGTGTTGGACTTGATCTCTTGAGGTCCCTTCCAACCCCTACAATTCTGTGATTCTGTGATTCTGGGATCACAGTGGGCAGCAGACTGGTGGTGGTCCATGGAACCATGTAGCAGGTGACACGGACACTCCAGAATGGGTTTCTCCTGGCTGCCAGGAGATCTGGGACAGACAGCCTTGGCCTGAGGTGGGGAGATCCCTGAGTGGGGATAGGGGCTGCCCATGGTAACCAGGGGTGTCTGCTCCCTGTGTAAGTTGGTATTACACCACCACCTACACCCACAGGCCCAGGCTGGGCCACAGCCAGACCATGACACACTCCTCAGTCACTCTCCCCAAGGTCACTGCAGCTCTCTGGGGTGACATTGCCCTGGGTATGAGGCAAGTGAGGAAATTTATTAATTAAACTAACAACATATAATGCATCACATCGGTGGCAGTCCTTATTAAATTTTTTTTCCAATATTTCATTGTAAAGATTATTGTAAAACCATATATCTTCAAGATCACGGGAAGTTATATTTCTAAGTAGATGATAATACAATTCTGGTAATTTATCTTATCAAATATGTAGTAGAATCCAAATCATTTTTTAATCACTCAGATTCTCTGTGGTTGGCTATATCACAAGAGCTGGCATTGTACTCCTTTGGTTCCTGTGTGATGGAATTTCATTTGCTGTCTTTCTATGATTGTGTTTACTCTTATTTAAATCAATGAGACTCCTAATCAGTTAATACAATGCGACTAATATACAGAATTAAGAGTATTGTGAGACTCAGAACTGAAACTCATTGGCGATTTAACATCTATGCCACTTTTTCTTCTCCCTTTGCTCTGATTTTTTTGAGCCAGACCTGTCCCAGAAATGTCAGTGCATATAAAGGAAGTGCATAAAGGCCATGCTTTGCAAGGCGAAGTATGACATCCTCATGTCACTCAGAAAGTTTTGAAAAAAGATATTGGTTTAACAGAGGAAAAGTATTATAAAAAAATCTGTCATAATAAATATTAGTCTTATTGCAATATGTATCACCTGGCAGTGTTAAAGGAACACTAGGACAGGTGTAGTGCAGGGCTCATTGTGTCAGACTGGACTGTGCTTGAGGGAAAGTTACGCCTAAAAAAAGGGGAAGTTATGCTGAAGGAAAAGTTACTCGTATGCTAAATGGAATGTTTCTCTCGTCTGTTCCCAAGAGCACAAAAAGTACAAAAGAGAGTTTCAAATTTACCTTTGAAGAAAACTATCCTCGGAATTGAAACCTGATTCAAATCAAATGCATTTCAAGGTTAAGGTTCTTCACATGAATGACATTTACTGGCTCACCATGCATAAAGTACCAAGGTCACTATCATATTTTGACTCAACTCAACTACTTTTTAATAGCCATGAAGTCAAGTCTGTTAATGACATTAGGAATTCTTAATCACTTGATTTCAAGTCTAATTCCAGCATGGTCTATTCATTTTTTCTGTGATACCAAGCTGAGGTATGACTTATTAATGTGTTTTCCCTTATTTCTGAACAATGTTATATTTTACTATTCTAGTTTAACTACATGCTTCAAAAGATGTTCAGGCCTTCTTCAAAGGCTACTGAGTATTTGTGAATCAAACAAATTCTAAGTAGTTAGTTGTTTCTTTTTTTTTTTTTCTGCAAAACATTTTAACATCTTTTGTAACTCAGTGTACTAAAAATTATTTTTGTGGTTCGCACTTGAGATCCTGCAATATATGTGCCTGTTAAAGTATTGACAAACTGACCTCAAATGGACCAAATAGTTATTATAGGGATACTGACCTAATCTCATTTGGATAAATGTAAGGTAAATTTTACACCTTCTGAAGTAGTCTTCCTTTTAAGTCAGTGGGCAGAAACAGACGCTTTTAGGGATCATTCATTTGACCTGCTTCAAATATTGATTGAGGATGAAGCAAATTATAATTTAGAAGAATCTTTTCCACTCCTGATTGTAGAGTGAATCTTGAGCATAACTTGGATATAAGTGTGGAAAGCTGAATTCTTTTAAGCAAATCCTAAACTATCAGATTGTGCTCTACATAGGGATCCCTGTCTTGTACATAGTTAACCCATCATTATTCTCTTCATTTTTCTGTTATATCTTAGATTCACCCTTGGTGTGATTTATTTTGAACTAGAGGTGATTGTAATTGATGCCATCAACCAATGAAAAACACTTAGCTACATTAAAAGAAGTGATTGCTCACAATTTGCTCTGATTTTTTTGCATATTCAGTCATCAAAAAACAATGCAAATAATAAATGTTATGTTGCTGAAAAATATTTCTTTTATCATTATATGTCTCACAATCATGAACAAGATTTGGACGCAATGAGCTGTATCTAGTGGTGAAGGGTTAACATAGGCTAAGGGTTAGAATGCAAACCAGCTGCTCACTTACTGACCTCTTGAAAAAGACAAGGGGATAAAACTGGTTGAAAAAGCTCGTAGTCATTATGAAGACACAGTGATCATTTATGAATTACCGTTACAGGAAAAAGCACTTGTCTTGAGGAAAACTGATGTATTGATGATTTAAAATGGAGTAGAATGGTGAGAAACAAAGAAAAAAGTTAAATAGACATTTTTTGCACCAGTTTAACTTCACTCTTTCGTTCCCAGATCTTCTGTGTCCTCCCCTCTCATAGGAAAGGGGTTGTGGTAAACAGTGGATGTTGTCAGACCATAGCATCTCTTTGCTACTCCTTCCTTTACACATTTTTCCTTGCTCCAGCCTGGATCCTTTACACAGACTGAAGCTCCTTTAGGATAAACCTACTCTATAGCAAGCTTTCCATGCCCAAATTTTCTTCAGGGAATATCCACATGCTTCAGTATGGGGTTCTTGATGGTCTGCACTGTGGGTATCTGATCAAGTATGTTTCTCCATGGGCTGCAGGGCAATATCTGCATTCAGCGTCTCTTCCCCTTCTCTAACACTGATGTTCACACTACTCTTTCTCACTTATTTATTGTTGTTTTGTCTTTTGATGTAGCATTTTTAACCCTTTCTTTAAATATATCTAGGCTCATCTACAGCTGAGTTGGGGTTTGGAGTTGCTGAAGCTGGCAGAAAGACATTTTACATCTAGAAAAAACAAGTTGTGGTCCTACTAGACTCAAGCTTGGAGTGCTCCCTGATGGGGACTAGTACAACTGGATTCCATTTAGGAGGGGGAAGCACTTTCCAAAGTTCTGTGTTAGCATATTATTGCTGTTGGTAAATGAACACACCTTAAGGCAGCAGTTCTATAATTCTTGTGTTAGGAATCATTTAACATTCCTGGATAAAATGTTCATAAATACATTAGGACTGCTATTAGCTTTTTAAGTTTTATCTTTTTTTATTTTATGAGGGCATCAATACTAAACCTAGGAAGAGTATCATACTTTCAGGTAATTTATCTGTGATCAGTCTTCTTTATGATTCTTTATTATCTTGAAGAATGCACTGGTCACAATATTAAATTATCCTCACTTGATCTCTTAGACTTGAAATACTCTGTTAGCCTTTCTAGAAGGCCAGCAATGCCTTTGGTAGTATAGCACCTGGAAACCGTGTGTGTCAACAGTCCTTATTTCAGCCAAGCGTGGTGGTGCAGAGTATGCTTGGTGAACTGTCCATAAGAGCAAATCTTTCTGTCTGCCTTGTGAGCCACACAATTTCTTACCTCAACCGTGAGTGGTACTCATGAAGAAGGACATCAGTGCTTGAGCAGAATGTCACAAAATTTATTTCTCCTTCTTGTCTTGTTACATACTTAGCAAAAGCACACTGGTCAGGTTTAATGCCTTTCTTCTGCTTCTTGTCACAATGTGAGGAAAATAGCCCAGTGCTAAGATAGTTTCTTCAGCTGTGGTGAATGTACTTAAAGAAAATAAACATAATTAGCCATCTTTTACATAATGAGATATTCAAATATGTCTCCCTTGGCAGCAATTGAATTGAGACAGAGTATGTTCTTAATTAGCTAAGTCAGGACTTTCCCATGAATACAGACTAAGTATTTAAAAATGAGAGATGATGCTTTTCTTTCCTAATCTCATAGATAAGTTCTGATCCAAAGCCCACAGAACATTTTAAAAATGTAACTCATTGTGTTTTCTGTCAGTCTTTAATAACAAGAATAAGCTTTATTGGTGGAAGTGAGTGAATATAGCAAGTGAATTTATCACACAAGTGACAAACTTCTGAGAATATTCAAGGAAAGATATAGTCACACACTACAAATGAGCTTCCTGTTTTGAAAAGACAAAAAAAAAAAAAAAAAGGTAACCAGTTCTAAGTCTGCAGGGAAATAATTTAGCATGTTTTGTGTGTGCTTGTGATCAGAAACTGCCACAGTATTTTAGTGTGCTGAAGTCATAAAAACTCAGAAAAGTAGTTGCAGCTAGTTTACTGATAGCCTGGAACTGGGTCAAAGAAAACCAAGGATTCCTAAGATGTAGGGATAATAGAAGGTAAAAGTAAACTCTGGGAGTGAAAAAAACCAAGATTTAAATGGTGATAATAGAAGAATGCATAAATGACTATGCAGTTTTCTTTGTGTTTCATTCTTTCTCATGCATGCCACATCTTCTCATGCACCCTCTTTCAAACTATTTCAAACATAACTTTCAAACTAAAAATTTGAGATGCTTTTCAGTGCCTTTGCTCTTCCTCAGAGGCTCCTGAGTCTTATTTGAACTTCTACCTACAACTCTAATATGAAGTCTGGTCCATCATATAGTCTGATGACTGTTGTACCAGTGTGTGAACAATGCAAAATAACTGATACTTATAATTCACAGATAATTATTGGCTAGTATACTGATAATGATGAAGTCCAGGTGTTTTATTTCAGTCATTGTATCAAATGGTTTTTAATGACAACTTCTGTTTGTATGTATGGTTGTCATCTTGTCATCATCATTTATGACTAAAGCCAGCAATCAGTTAGCCTACCTATGCCAGTGAGAAAGGAAGGATTGTTAAAGAGAAGTTTTTTCTATAGGAGAAATAGAGGGTCCCACAAAAGGACCCACAACATCAGAAGCAATTTATTTTTCATGCTTTTTTTGTATTATGTGGAAACATTAAATAAAATTTTTACTTACATAGAAAAATTCATTACAGTGAGTTCATGATTTGTTTGTTGGAAAACACTAAATAATTAGTGATATCCTTGTTACCAGTAAATAACGTAGAAATTTGTTGACAGATCACATGATGGCCTTTATTTCAGTTCTTTGCATCTTTCCACACAGTGACATACAACATGTTAACAACTAATCTCAGATAGATTGTGTATAGGTTATTTTCTCTTAAACTGCTTATTTTAGATAAGTTTCTAGAGAAAAACAATAAATTTTATTGGGATGATCAAAGAACACTGAAACAGAGAAGCCTTAAAACCCTGGAGAGGAAATCGAATGGCAGAAATCTAATGTATTGAATTTGCTTCTTTGCCCTATATGACACTGAACTCAATTTGTTCTATAAGGCAATTCATCTGAAAATTAGAAAGATTCAGAAAAGAGATGATAGCATGAATTTTTATCCATTAAAAAAAAGATATTAGAAAACAAAAATCAACCAACCAAACAAATTAAAAAAATCTAGAAAAGAGCAACTGTAATATAAGCTGTTAGCGTATCACAGTGTTACTTTGAAACAGTGTAAAAAATCTATTATTCTGCAAAATACTGAAGCTGAAAGCTCTGAGATGAGGGATTCTTCAGTTTCTGTGGACTTCTAAGTGTTCTTTGAAAAACAAGAATATGACTTTTTAGGCCAGTCTGTGGCAGATAGTTGATATTAACTAGAAAAACTCCATCAATATCTAGCTAAAAGAGTATGTTTTACAGGGGTAGAATGTTGTGATTATTCAACAATGGCTAGCAGAGTCCAAGCAAGTATATTAATGTGACAGATAAAATGTATCATATGTAGTAGAACGAATTTAAGAATCTTTCATTCTGACCATGCTTATTTAACAGCTGTAGCTGTAACTCATGTCTCCAGAGCACCAAACTCCTCTTTTAAAGAAGTTGTTTACATTTTGCTGTGCCACTTGCTTGCACAGGGTTTTAGGGTCGACCAGTAGACCATAAAAGACAACTTCATACACTGGTTTGTATATCTGCAGTCAGGGGAATAGAATCTTTGTTGGTTCACTTCTATTTCCTGATGTCGGGATATGGGATTATGTCCTCAATCATTTTCAACATTTAATTCTTTTTATCTTTATTTCAAATATGCTGTTACTGTGATTCCCTTTAATAACATCTGTGAAAAGAGGTCACAAACTCTCAGGGGCATATGCCAGATCTTCTTATTGTTATTACCGAATGTTTGTGCCTTTTCTTGAAAGCTCAATGTTTATAAAATACTTCAAAAAAACAGAGGTCATTCAGAATCAGATCATGTGTAGATGTGGATTTTGGACGAACAGGGTATATAGATCATATACATACGCATCCATTCTCTACTTCACGGAGTTATATAATGAAGAAAGGGAGACAGAAAAAATAAATATCTAAAAAAATTATGAAATATATTGTAAGTCTACACACTCAGGAAGATGTTCATTTTTGCTCCTTTAATGAGGTAAGAATGGACTTCATATGAGATACTGTTTAAAATCAAGTCAAAACTAAGAAGGTAAGAATAGATAGCTCATTTGTGTAATGCGTACATTAAATACCATAATTTATTCAAATGTGGGATCACTTTTTCAGCTGAAAGTGTAGAACTCACACTCAGTTTCTCAGGCAGTGGGAAACTGTTCAATTCTGAGGCTGAAAAATGGTGAGCTTTCCCATGAAAACATAGTTTAATTGTTTATTTTCTAGCTTTTATTTACTTCCAGGAATAATCAGGGGTTTTTCTCAATTTATCCTTTTTACATATTGGCCTTGAAAAGTTCTAATCAAAATTCTGTCCTGAAGGTTTTTATTTATTTGTGCATCCTCAGCATGAGCACTGTTATACATACTTGGACATTTGGGCTAGATGATCATAGAGGACTTTCCAGCCTTTATGATTCTGTAATTCAATAATTCTACTTTGCAACAATATGTGTTTTAATACACATCTGTACATGTTATAGTACAGACAAGAAATGTAACAGCTTATGCAATTGGAACAACCCAAACAATGAATTTTCTTTGCCTCTAATTTTTAGAAAGAATTTCAAAATTCAGAGTGAAAAGTACAATTCACATCTCTGGGCTTTGTTACAAGATATTTTAGATCACTTTAGATGCTGTGTATGCTCAGTTCATGTTTCTAAGCTTTCCTACTACCCTAAAGGGCTAGAAATGTAATAGAAACACAAGAGCAAAGATCCTGATCTCAACTATGTGCCTCCAGCAACTGTAGATCAAGAAAAAAGAATCACAGAATCACAGATGTCTTACTCTGTCTTATGAGTTCAAATGACTGAGTTGGTAAGTGCTTAACAATCTTGCTGCATGGAAGTTTTTTGCCTTTAAAAATTATTCATATATATATATATATATATATATGTATTTATTGAAGACTACACATTAAAGATGTAGAAACAGTGCTGACTGTGAGTGGATTAGGGAGGTAGCACTATCTTTGAATATATAAGTTATGTTAAGGAGACAAACAACGTCAACAATAAAAACACAGAAAAGTTAATATTCAGATGAAATCTCCCTTCCAAATAACCAGTGTGGTGGTTTCACACTGATGGCTATCTAAACTCCACCACACTGATCTGTCTGTCCCCCCGCTCAAAGGAACAAGAGTAAAAAATATGATGAAAAAAGGCTTAAGGATAGAGATAAGGACAGGAAGATCACACTCCAGTTACTGTCACAGGAAAAACAGATTCAAAATAGGGATATTAATGTAATTTATTACTTTCTGCTGATTGCATACTACTTCAGTGAGAATGAGAAGGAAAACTAAAAACATTTCCCTTTCTACTGTATCCAATGTCCTCTCCATGAGCAGCGCAGGGCAATGGGCAATGTAGCCTCCAGTCAGTCCATCTCTGCTGCTATACCATAGTCACTCTCTACCCCTGCTCTTTGTGGGCCTACCACATGATGATGGGTGGCACTGAAAGACCCATTCCCTACAGTAACTGTTATCATCCCTAGGAGTCTACACCACCACGTCCAGTTGCTGACTTCAAACTCTCTCACGCTGATCCCTGCAGTAGTTGGCACATGAGAAACATGAGAAAGAGATAAAATTATACACAACAGTAGATAAGATAAGTTTTAATAAGAACTTAGTACAGGCTATGGTGATCACACGCAAGGCTCACACACAGAAGTGCAATGGCAAACCTCACTGACAAGTTTTTGTTGATTGCCTTCTTGAGTAATTGCCATTGCCTTGGAATATTCCAAATCTTTGTGTTCCTCTTGTTCCCCTTTCTTATGAGTTGCAAAGTCCAGGATGATTCCTGTGTGTAATTCCTTAACACCCCATCCATTGCTGGTGAAATTTTGTATCTGATTGACTCTTTTTGTTATTCTCTGTTTACCAGGTTTTTATCTCTTTGTGTTCTGGGTTAGTGTTTCCTCCTTTTCTTGTTAACCTCTTTGCACTGAAAAGATTCTTGAACTACTAACCTTAATGAAGCAAATGTTCTCACTTTCCACATACCATTATAGTTGTGGAGAAACTGAATTTAACATGCAAGTGAAAAGCAGACTATTACATGTAATCACGTAAAGAAAAATGAAGCATATTTTATCACAGAATCACAGAATTGTAGGGGTTGGAGAGGACCATGAAGTACAACTCCCCTGACAAAGCAGCTCCCTAGCACAGGTTGCACAGGTAGGCGGCCAGGCAGGACTTGAACATCACCAGAGGAGACTCCACCACCTCTCTGTGCAGCCTGTGCCAGTGCTCTGTCACTGCACTGTGAAGTTCCCACACACATTTGTGCAGAACTTCCTATGCTTCAGTTTGTGGCCATTTCCCCTCATCCTATCTCCACACACTGCAAAGAAGAGTCCAGCCTCATCCCTTTGCCTCCCACTTCTTGGATATTTATTAAACATGGATCGGATCCCCTCTGAGTCTTCTCAAGGCTGATCAGACCCAGGTCACTCAGCCTTTCCTCATAAGGGAGGTGTTTCACACCCTTTGTCACCTTTGTAGCCCTCTGCTGGACTCCTTGTGTTTATCAGTATCTTTTGACATGGAAAAATTATTTTAACTAAGGTGTTCCAATTAATAGGTTCAGTTTAAGTAAACCCATTACACTGTTTAGGAGCAGCTATAAAAATTTTGCATAGACAGTTTTCATTTAGTTTTCATGCTATGTTCTGATGGATATCTTCTGATGATCATTTTTGCCTGTTGCAAAGCATTCATGATCTGTTGGTGTTGAATGACCCCATGACTAAGCAGTCCTAACTGTTTACTTTGCAGGTATTAGTGTCTTGACTGGGACAGAGTTAACTTTCTTCAAAGCAGCTTGTACAATGATTTGGATTTGTGATTAAAACAGTTTTGATAACACATGGATGCTTTAGTTTTTGCTTAGTGGTGCTTATATAGAGACAAAGACTTTTCAGCTTCTCTCGTTGCCATTCCAGCAAGGAGCTGTGAGAGCTCAGTTAGCTGGTGGTGCACAGAATTAGGACAGCTGAACCAAACAAGGACATGTAATTTGGCATCTTATGATGTTTGGCAATATAAGCTGGACAGAAAGGAAGATGGGATAGATGTTGGGGGTGATGACATTTGTCTTCCCAAGAAACTGCTTCATGTAATGAGCCCTGCTTTCCTGGGAGTGTCTGAACATCTGCCTGCTTGCTGATGGAAGCTAGCAAATGAGTTACTGTTTTGCTGTGCTTGTGTATGCAGCTTCTGGTTTACCTATTAAAATGCCTTAATTTCCAGCTACAAACTTTCTGACTTTTAGCTTTCCCATTCTCTCCCCCATCCTACTTTGAGAGAGTGAGTGACTATCTCTTTGGGGCTGAACTATTTGCCAAGGGATAAACCACAGGACAAATTTAGAATGGGAGAATCATGATGGCTCGGTAGTTTGGAAGTTATGTCATTCTAAAGACAAACTTCTACATGTATCTTGTCAGAGCAGTTTGAATACGTATGATGCAGCGAATGTGTAGTTATTTGTGAAGGTTAGTGCAGAGGCCTCCTAGAGTTAAAAAAAAAGATCTTATTTTCTGATGTTATCCTCCCGATTACCAGTGCCTTAAATAACAAGACTCATTAAAATATGCAGTTTTGTCTTTCTGTGCAAAACGCATATTTACTTAATATATATTGTAGCAGAATGTAAAAATGATGTGCTGCTGCAGAAGGTAGGAATAGAATTCTTCAGTAAGTTTTTACACTTAGCAATTTTTATATACTTTCACTGATGCTGTTTTCTTAGGGTAATCAAAATGACAGAAGGTTTGGTCTCAATACTGTGATTGTTTTCTTCCAATGGTTTTAAATTTAATTGCTGCATGAATGCATGAATACCTCATAGTCCTGCTTAATTTCATATTTTTGTCTGATGCTGTATTGGGAATTAAAGGAAAGGATCATCATATGGTTTAAAAATGATTTAAAAAAACCTTTCTATGTCTTTACCAGAGATAAATAAGCTCCATAGTAATGCGGGTGTCTGCCTTGTAGGCACAGAAAGAGAAAAGTGAGTACAAAGTGGTGATTATTTCATTTGAATGCTTTGAAGCTTTCACAGCTAGCAACATAGAGGTTTAGTCTTGTTAGCATGTCTTCCTTTTTCATTTCAACAGTTTGTTTTACAGAAATTGATCTAGACTCATGGCAGATTTATTAATCATCTCTCATTTTTGAGGCATATTTAACATCCAGTCAAACATACTATTTAGTCACTTTTGATACCATAAATTATTACTGCAGAAATTGTGAGTAAAATAAATACATGAGGTTGTAGATTCTGATGTTTGTATCAGTGAAACTAATTCTGGATCGGGATATATTTCTCCCACAGACATTTTTCTCATCTCTTTATTTTGGGTGAACTTTTCCTCATTACTTTCCAATTAAAATGCTGTAATTTTTCTATATGGTGAAACAGCTAGAATGAAAGTCTGCTGTGCATAAAGTAGTGGGAGTGAATGCTATGCACTGATGAAGTTATACAGATAAAAAGAAGCTGATCAGATAACCCAAGCAGATTTTTGCATGTAATCCATGTATTTTCAGTGGGTTGGGCTGGTAACTGAACACTAGACACATAAATATTTACAAACATTTAGGTTGAAATAAAAGACATAATATAAGCGGCATGTGCTGAAGCAATTGTGGAAACTACTAAGCATGTCAGACCTTCTCTTGCTTAAAAGAATAATGGACAAGGATACAAAGGTAGTATTGCCCCAAAATTCAGGGAAGGGATTTACCAGCTGGATAATATTTTTCACATGTGATTCATTGTTACCTGCTCCAAAATGCAAGAACATATTCCCCTGTACTCTTCATTTGTGAAATAAAATGAGAGAAAAAGAGCAGTGCATTCATCTGAACGTGAGAGAAAGTCAGATGCTTCAGATTCTCTCAGACTGATTTACCTTTGTAGTTTTGTGCAAATCATTACCATTTCCTATTTCAGCAAACCCATCAGTCCATAAAGACAATAACATTTGCCCAAATCACAAAGCTGTTGCACCATTTCATTTGTACATATAAAGTATTTTGACAGATAGTACAGCTATTATCTTTCCTTATAAATGAACTTGGTCCATCTATGAAAGAGAACCACATTTCTGATCAAATTCCTAGGGAAATTTTAGATTTCTGTCTTTTACTTTACTGCTTCTATAGTTTCAGTACCTTTTTCAAAGAATTAAAATGTCTATAACAATAAAAATATAGCTTCAACATTCTGAAATGCTGGCTGTAGTTGTGATTTATTTGTAGTGAACTTACAGACTACCTTCAATTGTATTTTAAGTAAACATAATGTTGATGCGTTATCTGTGAGCAAAACAGGATAATGCTCATTCCAGCTGTATAAAGAGCAGTCTGCTTTTGTTTATGCAAAGCCAAACATTCCTCAGAATCTGTTACTTCCTCTACTGCTTTCCCAGGGTGCCCTATCTTTTCCAGCAAAAAGATAGACTCTAAGGTCTATCTTGTCTTGTGCTTTGTGTTGTACCATGCAATTTCCTGATAATTAATGGAATTCACAAAATAATTGTTAGAGAGCAATACATGAAAGCTTAATATTAAAGCTTAATATTATTGGTCTCTTCTCCCTGGCAATTGATTGTAGGATTCAAGGGAACAATATAAAGTTATGCCAGGGAAGGTTCAGACTGGATATCAGAAAAATTGCTGAACCTTGAGAGTGGTCAAACACTGAAACAGGTTTCCTAGAGAGGCAGTTGATGCTCCATGGCTGTCAGTGTTCAAGAGACATTTGGACCATACCGTCATGAATATGCTTTATCCTTTGGTTATGCCTGAAGTAGTCAATCAGTTGGATTCAATGATCTTTGAAGTTCCCTCCCATGTATTCTATTCTCTTAAATATTCCATTCCGTTCCCTTCCATTCCATTCCATTCCACTCCTATTCTATTCTACTGTATTCTAATGTTCTGTATTACACTACACTACTCTGTATTCTAAATTTAGAAAGCTTTAAAATTATAAATATAAATAAGCAGACATAATGACTTCTAATTAATTTCCAGTTGCATTACATCTTAATCACAATCACATATCTGTAGTATATGCTGCTATTTCTTCTCTGCAATTGTTATGCTTTGGCTGTACTGAGTAGTTAAAGATAGAGTATCCTTTCTGGAAGGAAGTACAACTTAGGTGGAAAGTGTTTTTATTAGTTGAAAACAAAAATATCTGATAAATGCAATGCATAAGGCATGCACATTATGGAAACCAAGAGCTGGCTGTTCAACTTTTGCCAGTATTGGAGCAGGGGGGAATGACTGCATCAACTCAGATAGAAACCTGGATTTCAGTTACCCAAAAGAGTAGTGAAATTCAGATTGGAGTTCATGTGTTATTGCTAGGGCTATTTCTGGGTCACTGCCTTGCTGAGAAATTGCATCAAGGATTTGACAAAACTTATGTTGCAGAGTTCTTTTTTAATAGGGTAGGAGACAATGCTGCAGAGTGTTAATGAAACTTTGTTCAAATGGCTGAAATCTTCAATGAAAGCCTCTGTGAAGGGGAAGGTACCAAACATATGGACACTTTAAAAAATAATATTAATTAAAAAAAAAAAACAAAAAACACCAGTGAAAACAGAAAGGAATTTCAAATCTGACATATCATTCTGACACAGTACTTTTATGCTTTCTAGTGGTGCATCTGATATTGATTACTGTCAGAAAAGAGGTCCTGGCCTTGATGAACTTCAGGTCACATAGAACTTCAAACAGAAAATAAAATAGAGATCCCTGGGACAGGTCTATTTCTTGACTTAGATAACTCTAGAGTCAATTTATGACATCATTGGACTCACCCTCATGTAAAATTGCAAAAATCAAAGTGAGATTAAATCCAACTGTAGTGTTTTCTGCTGAACATATTCATTGTTTTCAGTAGCAATAAGACTGACATGACAATGGGATTAAATGCGCCCTCAGCAAGTTTGCAGATGACACCAAGCTGAGTGGTGCAGTTGATGTGCTCGGAGGGAAGGGATGCCATCCAGTGGGATCTGGACAGGCTTGAGAAGTGGGCCCATGTAGTTCAACAAGGTCAAGTGCTAGGTCCTAAACCTGGGTTGGGTCAGGATCAAGCACAGATACAGGTTGGGTGGAGAATGGCTTGAGAGCTGCCCTGATAAGAAGTATTTGGAAGTGTTGAAAGGCTCAACATGAGCTGGCAACATGTGCTTGCATACCAAAAGGCCAACTGTATCCTGGGTTGCAACAAGAGAAGCATGACCAGCAGTCAAGGGAGGTGATTCTGTCCATCTACTCTGCTCTCGTGAGACCCCACCCGGAGTACTGTGTCCAATTCTGGGGACCCTGACACGAGAAGGACATGGAGCTGTTGGAGCAGGTCCAGAAGAGGGCCACAAAGATAATCAGAGGGCTGGAACAGCTCACCTGTGGGGACGGGATGAAGAGTTGGAGCTCTTCAGCCTGGAGGAGAGAAGGCTCAAGGAGGCCTTATAGTGATCTTTCTAGTACCTGAAGGGGTCCTGCGGGAAAGCAGGAGAGGGTCTTTTTGTAAGGGCATATAGAGACAGAACAACAGGAAATGACTTTAAGCTGAAAAAGGGTATATTTAGTCTAGATATTAAGAAGACATTCTTTATTGTGAGGGCGGTGACACACTGGAACAGGTTAACAGATTGCCCAGTGAGGTTGTGTATGTGCCCTCAATGGAGGTATTCAAGGCCAGGCTGAATGGAGCTTTGAGCAACCTGGTCTGGTGGGAGGTGCCCCTGCCTATAGCAGGGAGTTTGAAACTGAATGATCTTAAAGGTCCCTTCCAACCCAAACCATTCTCTGATTCTATGAGAATCAGGGCTTCCCACTTTGATCCTTTTCACTCATTCCCAAGACAACAGAAGAAGTACTCATAGTTTCTGATTATTTTACAGTTTTTTCGGAAATTACAGATAAAGCATTCTCGTATCTCAGAGTGGATATAATTAAAATCTGCATGCCACAGTAGTCAAAATTAGGATGTATCTTCAGCTGCTGTGATCTAAACATTGAAATGGCTCAGTTCCTCATCTATATGCATAAGGAGAGATGACACAGGTGAAAAGTACTCTGATATAGAGATATATACAAGAACTGAATCATCTTTTATTTGATTCTGCTACTGTTAGATAGGGTGAATTAATTGATAAAATAGTTTGCTGGATGTTTGATATATATTGCTCAGGTAAGGGTTATCTGTGTCATTTTAACATTAGGAAGGTACCAGAAACCTTTAAAAATATTTTACTTTTATATTATATTTTAAATACAGTTCAGAGATGTTGCATATGTGCTAATATTTGGGCTGTTATAAATGGTAAGATATAGGCTTGTGAAGGCAAAGTCAAAAAGATTTCTGTGTATAATAGAAATACATTCAGAATGACCTTATTTGTACCTTCTTTTTACACCTGCAGTAATATAAGAACAAATACTTTGGAGACTATTTATGCTCTGTAGATTTATGGAGTCTGATTCACCAGCGAATTATTCTAGTATTACGTCAATGTGACACAGTGTTGAGGAAGGCTCATAATAATTACCTCAGGTTTAATCAAGCAGTTACATATCCATATCCAAATGAGATAAATAGCATAAGCAATTATTGTGTATGTAAAACTATATTCACAATTTGCATCTCTAAATTGTAGGAACAGAAAATGTAACCCAACCTTAAATATTCATCACTATCTTCTGTATTTATACCCAACCCAGGGATAGACGATAGTTTCTAATTACAAGATTCTAAATCAGTTTAAAGCACTCTGACTTTGGCCAAGTGTTTGCTGTTTTACTGTAATCTTTTAATAGAATGTTACCTATCAAGTTGAATTTCTGCTCTGATACCAGAAGCTGTTCCCTAATGTTGTGATGTCCAGAAACAAAGTATAAAGTAAGTAGAAAGGGTGATTTTCCAGAAATGAAATAGAACGTGAATTATCTATAGCTGTATATCTCAGTATAGTCAAAATCTCTCTCAGTTTTGCCAAATGCTTCACTGAACTGTAAAAAAAAAAGGGAGGGACGGCATTGCAAATCTTCAGACAATTTTTTCACTGGCAACAACTTATGTTCACACGTGTATGGGCAAAATCTGTGGTGCTTTTAAGCAACGATCAGAACTCACTGAAATGACATCAACATTTTTCTTGTTAGCAATGAATTTGAATTACTAAAGAATAGTCCAAGAAGAATAATACTATATTTGCATTAAACAGTATATTGAAAAAACTTTTCAGATGGTTTATAGTTTCATCAAAATGTTAATAGAAAGTCATCCGGGTTTATGGTGATTTTTCCTATTGCCTTGAAAATTATGCTTTAGAAAACTTGATTTAAGTCAACATTTCAATTTGATACTTGAAAAGCATATGAAACCAGAATAGAAGAAAGAAAACTTTTTGTATCCAGTTTACAAAACATTTTGCCATTGATTTATGCTTCTGTCTATGAAAAAGTCATTTAAAATCTGTCCTTGACAACATGCATCACTGCAAAGTATTTCCTAGATATGTTAAGACTCATGTCTTTTATCTGTGTTGTGAAATCAGTTTGTACGTCCTGAATCAACATACAGAAATATTAAAAATGTGGGAAGTTTAAGTTAAAGTTATCACAGAAGCTCCAAGTTACTCTGAAATAAGCCCCTTACAATAGCACTGATGAGTTTACACAAGGTATCATGAAATTTTTAAAGCCAGTTTACAAATCTAAGATATGAAGAAACTTATTGATTCATATTTTAGTGCTATAAAATTATCAGTGTAAGCAGGTTCAGTAAATAATTTAGACATAGAAAGATAGCAAAAAGGAGGAAGAATAATATTGGCAAGCGATAAGAGCTATTATACAAAAGTACATGCATTTGAACATCTTTCATAGTTTCTATGCTTATAAGACACCATTTAGTAGCTAATGTTATAAATTATTTCTCATGAACTTGAAAAGAAAAAAGTCTAGTGGATTTGTCAAAATTGATTTTTATGTGAATTATGATTAGACAGGAATATACTGCTACTGCCTTACTGGAAGGACCCAAGTACGAATTGTATGATTAAAACCCTGCCCATATAGTCATTCTCCAATATGTTACACCTGTATTTAGAAGAGCCATTTCCTCATAAATCTTCTGCATTTCTAGTTGTCTCATGAAGACTTTCCAAACCTCCTGGGTTTTGTCATGGTAACAGCTTAATTTATCTCATTTCAACTTCTGTGAAGAAAAATTGCCAGGGAACTCTACAATCCCCCTAAACATTTGTTTTCTTTTGGTAATGCTGTGCTTATACCTGACACTTTATTTTTTTAAGTTCTTTTTTTGATTTACTGGACTGCATTAATTGTGTTTATCCTCAATCTGAAGGGCAACAATGAGATAACATTCCTGTGACCCAAACCAAGTTACAGAGATGTCAAAGGGCAGATTGACTACAGCAAAAGGGAAGTGGATCCGTGGTGCCCCTTGGTATGTACTGCCACACATACCTCCAGTGATTTTGACAGGGCCATCAATACATTCACAGGTGGGTAAGAAAGGACACAGTGAGGTAATTTTATTCTGCTTCATTCCTACATTCAGTAGTACCAGCAATAGTGTTATACTTTGTGCATTATTTTTAAAGGAGTTTCCTAATATTTCTTCCTTAATAGACAAGAGTTGGACATGTATAAAGACACATACTTGTATTAAAAAGTATACCAGAATCAGGAGATACCAGCCAGGCATGACAGTCATCCAGACAAGTCTGATCTAAAATAAACTTAAGGAATATTTCTGTATGCCATATGTTCAGCGTCCAACTTTTACAATAGTTTGTATGTAGTTTCATTTTACACAGAGCACCTCCTATTTTTCTTCTGCAGACTCCTACTGAAAAATTGCATTAAACAAAATATTTCAGTAGTACTGCTTCTGTGTGAAAAATTGACTTCAAATTGAGTCTGCTCTTCGCTATTGGTAGAAGTAGGTTTTTGTGAAAGAACATATGAATTATTTAATTAATAATTTTCAGTACCTTTTTGGCCAAGATTGCTGAACACTTATGAAAACAAAATGAGAATATTCTTTTTAAAACATGCAACACTCTCAAACATATGCAGTGAAGAGATGACAGATCTGAAGTATGCAAAAAGTTTATGATTATTTCAATGGGTGTGCAAGGGAATGCAGATTGCAAAACCTTTATCCAGACTTTCTCTATGACTGGCTGTGCTTTGTCAAGAAGGTTTCTTATAGAAGGCAGTCTGGCAAATTATTCTGGCCGCAGTGTTTACTAGAGGAAGGGCTGCTGCAAACACATTACGCTCATTAGGACCCTTACTCTTAGTCTTCTTCCACATTTTTTGGAGAGAGCAGACAGCTTCTGTCACTGAATAGAGCTGGATGAAGGCTGATACAAAATCTGACTATTTCCAACTTAAGGAATGCCGAAAAAATAAAATCTGTTCATAATTTACAAAGAGAAAAGAGCAAAATGTATCATATTACTTGATAGAAAATGTTGGCCCACTCAGTTCTTTTCACAGATGCTCTCTGAGTCATTTGTGCAACATACTATAAACACAAATTAGTTAAGTTCTTGGAAGAGAAAGACATAGAGAGGAACTTGATCTTGTTCATATTCACAGAGATATTCCATTCCTAATTTGAAAGTTGGGCATGTATGAGGTTAGAAGAATAAGGAACAAATTATAACAGAATTTCTTTTTTATTAAAGTTTGTTATTTGTTAGATATTCAATTTTGGGAGAATACAACTAAATGATTTTTAAATACTGGTTACATCCTTTAAATTTTCTCCAGATCTTTAATTGACTGCTCAGTTCTCTAGGCATTGGTTCATTGAAGCACATAAATATGGGCCTGGTGGAATCTGCATTTAGAGTTTTGTATCAGATGGACAGAGCTGCTGGTTACTTCCTGACACAAAAAAAATAACTTCAGTTTTGTTCAATTTTTAAAAACTACTATCTGTAAAGTTTCTGCTGTTGGCATATGGATTAAGTTTTATCCTTCTATGTATTCCCTATGATCTGTATTGTGTGATTGCGGTTTCAGAAAAAAGTCAGACAGAAAAGGAATTATCTTGCAGCTCCCTTTCATTAAAAAATTATCATTAAAAAACCAAAATCTTCTTACCATATTTCAAACTTAGTATTCTGGTGCCCATTGCCTCTTATTCTGGCACTGAGTGACACTGAAAGATTCCTGTCTCCATCTTCTTGGTATACCTTCAGGAATTTGTAGGCATTGAGAAGATTCCCCCAAGTCTTTTTTATTGAATGATTAAATTAGATTAGCGCCCTAGGCAACCTTCCTAATGTTTTAAATTAAAAAGAAGATAGAAGGTAAATAATTGCTAATGCTTTGTCTAATCTCAGTTCACCACATATCTTTGCTGCCTGAAATAGCTGCAGTCCCTTCCTGCAAAGTTAGCATTGTAATGTAGCTCACAGACTTCATGTGTCTCAGAAAAACCCCTATAAATAGTTTAAGCTATATTTTTTTGTAAGAACTGATGCTGAAAATGTTGCCAGATATGCTGAAGCTCACATTATATTTTTTCTTTCTAAGTTGAAATACAGTAGGCTGTTTTCTAACATGGTAAGAATGAGAAATACTTTAGATAAAACACAACCACCACACTTGTGTTTAGACTTTTAAAATAGATTGCTGTTTAAATAGCAAATATCAAAACTGAGATGAAGATATTTTGTTTCATGTGTGATGAATCTACACTTCTAGAAGTGCCACTTAATTGGTCAGTGTTGAAGGTATTGACAGTGAATCATGAAGAGTGTTTTAATAGTGAGTAGCACAAAGTAAGAGTGACAGAGTAAGAAACACACTATTTTAGTATCTTGAAGATCGGTTGCTAAGCACTGTCATGAAGTGAAGAATACATTTCATGCCATTCAAAGCAGAAAAGGAAAGAAATAAGTTTGCATATTACAGAAATGCCAATGTTTATTCAAGAGGATCTGAACATGTTAAGTCATATTAAGAACATAAGTCAGCTAAAAATATAGATTATTTGATTATGAGACAACTCCTTTAGAGTATCTGTTAGCCTTTAGCGGTTCTATGAGTATGGCTAGGGTTAGAGATGATGATGGAAATAATGAGAATTATTATTTGCTCTTGCAGTGATAGCTACAAAGAAAGTAAAAGAACTTGTTTCAGATTTGCATATGCTTCAAATTCAGAAAAAGGCATTGGTTGCCTTGTCTTGGGACAGACCCTTTAGGTATTTTCTCATACTTTTGAGAAACATTGAGAAGAGTCATGCATGACTCTGGAAAGGGGAACAGGAAACCACTACTCATTTATTTCCCACAACACAGGTACTAAAATACATGAAATGAAATTTTGGAGTAGCAGGCTTCAAGCAAAGCAAGTAAGTTAATTTTATGTGATATGCACAATTAAGTTGTTCAACTTATTACTGACATCTAATGTGAGCAATGCTGGAGGCTTTGATAAGTTCAAAAAGCAATAAAAGAAATTCAGAAAAGAAAATCCATTCAAGACTTATTAAAAACAGAATCTCTGATGCTACATGTAACTACGTAACTTAGCACCTCGAAGGTAAAATGTTCTCTTTTCAATGTCAGTTGCAATAAAATTCTTTCATGGCCCTACTTTTTATCTGATCAGTTAATGAGCCACAAAAAAACACTTAGTATTCATCAAAAATATGAATTATTATCTGCAACCATGCTGTTTACATCCATGTTTTCTAGCCTCACAAAATGAATTAATACAAAGAGTTCAACAGAATCACATTACTTCATTGCTATGATTTTGTTTATTACTTTCTATGGTGTCTTATTTCTGTAGTCTGGAGTATTGTGGACAAGACTTGCTGATGTCTTCTGCTTCTTCCAAGGTGCCATACATGCAAACCAAGTGTGCAGCTGGCAGACACAGAAATGCTTCATTTCCGTTCCACATCCCAGGACTGATATCCAAGGAAAGCATATGGGTATTTCACAAGATTTTTTATTTTAATCCACCTCACTATATTAGTATCTATAGCTGGGTTGACATTTTTATTCCAAAAAATGTGAGTTATTATCAAAGAGATTAAAAAAGTAGTACACTGAGTATTGTTTGAATGCTTGATAGATTTGCCTTATCAGCTAGTCTTTTAGAGTTTTTAAAGCATATATTCACTAAGCATACATATTACTTCTGTATCTCTCTTCCATGTTATTAGAGTTTTTAATACCAGTCAACATTTAAAAACTGAAATTATACTAACAGTGGAGGTTAGTACAATGCATTTGATACATTTACTGTCCATCAGCATGTGCATGAAGCAGTATCTTACTGCTTGAATGCATGTAATGAGTATTAAATCATCACATCTACTCATAATAATATTATGGGTCCTGTGATGAGAAGCTTTGTTTACATGAAAAGCGAATGCTGGTTTACCTACACGTAAACAGTACTGAGTGGTGGTAAGTAGTTTTCCTTTTCCCTGACAGCACAACTGAATCTATGTCAAGCTTCTGCAAAATACTTAATATGCCACTGTGGTCTCTCAAGTCAATATATACGTAATTATGTATTTTCCTCACTGAATAGTTGATGACACGAAAGAAGTAATTCTCCTGCTGAATTTGGTTTTTGTATGAGCTCACCTTGAATACTGTGGGTAGTTCTGCTCTCCACAGCATAACAGGGACCTTATGGTACTTGAAAGCATCCAGAAGAGGGCAGCACAGCAGGTACTGTAGGCCATGTAGTATGTATGAGGAGAGGCTGATGATACCTGGGTTGTCCAGTCTGGAGAAGAGGAGACGGAGAGACAATCTCACTGCTCCCTGCAGCCACCTGAGGAGGGGGAGCACAGAGGGAAATGCTGAACTCTGCTCCAGGGAATGGCACAAAGCTGTGCCAGGAGAAGATCAGATGGGACATTAGGAAAAATTATTTATTGTGAAGACAGTCAAATACTTCCTACTGAGATGGTAGCAAGCATTTGGACAATGTCCTCATTAAGATATATTAACTTTGGTCAGCCCTGAAGTGGTCAGGCAGTCGGACTTGATCACTGACACTTTCTTCCAACTGTTCAGTTCTATTCTACATATACACTGGCATTTTCTAAACTCATCGCTCTTTTCCAAAAATATTCTGGAGATACAGAAGGCATTTCCAGAGGCATCCTTTTCCTTTCTTGTTCCTAAATCAGACCACTGGCTCCAAAGATAATTAAAACAGGGAAAATGTAGATCTTTTGTCCCTCCTTATTTTGGTCAAAGTTAAGTGGTATTTCTGGGATGAAAAGGATGTTCTGGTTTTAAATCGTTTGCAATTGCAATGTGCTTTGTCTCTTTTTTACCAATTTTGTGGTTCCTCATGTGGAATGACAGTTGTTTAAGCCCTAAAAACAACAATGAAAACAATGACAAGAAATTACAACAGTCATCAGTGTGAACAGAGATTATCAGCATATGTGGTCTGATCACTTGCATAAAATTGTCCTTAAAATTTAATTTCCAATGTCCTTGAGACTAATCATGTATGCCATGAATTTACAAATATATCTATCTATATTTATATCTGTATCTATATTTCTTTCTGAAAGGCAACACCTTTTCACTCTCCGAAGTCTTCATTTAGGATCTCCTTTTAAATTCACTCTTTCTTTATCATCCTGCTGCTTCTCTTCCATATCCTGAAAAAGCCTTTCCCTCCTTGGCATTTAGACTCTTCAAATATTTATAGATTGCTACCATGTCCCCCTTTAGTCATATCTTAGACAAACTATGCATATTTAGCACTTGCAATCAATCCTCATACATCAATCACTCCAGAGGCCTAATCATTTTTGCCTCTTTCTTCTGATCTTTCTCCAATATGTGAATAACTTTCTTATAATAAGATGCCTAAATTAAATACAATGGGTCATGTCTGCAGCTCATGTAAATCAGTGTAGCTTAGCTGAAGGCTGTCTTGATTCACATTAGCTAAAGTGCAACATTTCCAGTATAAAGATATCAAAATTTAATAGTTTGGCAGGAATTCAGTTCTTTTATTTGTTAGCTTTTTTTTTTTTTTTTTCTGTGTGTGTGTGTGGTGAAGCCTCTTTGAATTAATTTCTATCTCTTAGGTATATATTTAATGATAATTTTCCAGTTTCTTCCTGTAAATGTCTCAAAACGCCTTGCATTTTCAGTGTTTTATTATTGTTTTGAAAAGCTTCTTTTTCATCCTTGATACATCTCTGCCCCATCCTTAGAGCAGCCATGCATTCCTTACTGTCAGGTGGAAGTTTCTGCTCACAGACCGTGGCCATACAGAACTGATGAAATCTGAGTGGCTTTGGGAAGGATTGCTGTAGCACAAGTGGTAATGAACAATTGCCAACACCAAAAACACATCTGCTATGTGAAAAGATGCCTTATATTCATCCTTGCAGTAGCTGATCTTTCACCATCTTTGTCACTCTCCCTATCCCATCAAGCAGTCCATCTCTCAGTGTATTTAATTCCAAACTGGCCTTTTTATGGTATGGTCCAAAAAAGGTTATGCAAACTCATAACAGGGAAATGTAAGCTTTTATAAATATATATATGTATTTTAACTCTCTATGGCTGAAGGGTAAACCTAGAAGCCCTCATCTGGCTTCTGATAGCATCTATATTGTCAGTGGAGATTTAGAAGATCAATACAGCATTTCAACCAACTGTTTCAATTGTCCCTTTCCAATAAGAAATAGAGGAGGCTAAGAGAGTGTAGTAATTTGAAATTACAATTTTCAAGTACACAAGATAGATAGAATTTCTTATGCTGTTACAAAAATATTAAATGAACTCATATAACAGAAAATAAAATTGATAAATAACTTACAGTATAGACTGTCACTGTTCAATACGAAGTGTTATCTTTCCATTAGAAATACTGTAAGAGAAAAATGCTACAATAATGCAATTTTACAACATTAAATTCCTGTGATGTATTAGAATACGTAACCTCCTCATTGCTGAAGAACATTATTTCACCATGCCACTATGGTCAATTCTTGTCAGTAGTGTCAATTTGGTGAATTTACACTATTTTAGAAAAGAAAAATCTTCTGTATTGTTGTTCTGCTTTCTGTAGAGTTGAATCTATATACATACATATACTTTTTTTTTTCGCTGACATGTAATACAAGCAGTCATATTTTAGAGAAATCTGCCTAATTACGAATATATTTTGACTGAACTGTAGCTTTGTTTCAAACCAAGATAGCATTTTCCCCAGGAAGTGTTGGATTTAGACTGTATCACTTATTTACTTGAAAAAATTAAGAAGACAGGGAAATTCCAGTGGTTCTGTGAAATTTGCAGTTGACCATTATATAGAAAAATCTATTGGCTAGTTTGATATTTTCCAAATTATTTTACTTTTTTTTATCCTCCAGCATTTTCCAATTTTTACATTGTTTCTATGGCTTTTTATTGTAAGTGGGTGTTTTCTGCATGATTTCCTTCAGAACTGCTCAGTGTGACTTTTATGACTTCAAATTCCACAGGGAAGTGTAAACCAAATGCCATCTGAGCTGTAAGCCATATGTCAAAACGACTTTACATTCAATATCAAGGGAGTCACATAGTATCATGGGAATCAGAGATGATAGTATTTGCTCAAATAATTATGATTACAACACTGGGATGGAATGAACTTCATTGTTGTTGTAAGAAACATATACAGGGAGAAAAATAAAAGGTTTCATGTGCATAGAAACACAGGGAGAAAGGCAAGCAAAATTCCCGCTACACTCATCAGCATATGAGCTGTGCTCAAATAGATTTGTTTTTCAGATACCATACAGGACACTGAGACTGGCAACCTAAACTTAAATTATATTGCAATGGGAATTTAGCATATAAAACTTCCAATGAATTAGTTCATCCGCTCTTTAAATGGAGAACTGATGGCCTGCAGGGCATTCTTGAACACAGTGTACAGTACTTGCCTAACTGCTTCCAAGGGTGAAATTCCAAACATAGGACTTCATTGTCACTGTATTTAACAGTGAGGACAGTATTTCTGACATTGTCCTGAAGGCAAAACCTTGGCTCCACTGGACACTTGCCACTGGGGTAGATATACTGGAGGCCAGGTGGACACCAAGTTGAACACGAAGCAGCAATGTGTTGTTGATGCTAAGAAGGACACAACCTGATGTGATCCTGGGCACACTGGGTATCCCTGCTTCAGTAGTTGGCTTGAATCAGATGGACCCAAAGCTCCCTTCCAACTACAACCATTCCGTAGTTCTGTGAGTCTGTGATTCTGTGAATACTGAAATCTTTTGTAATCAGCCTAAGATCCATTCTTGTCCTGTTGACAACCATCCATCGTGTAACAACTGCTTCCACTATGCCTGTGCATTTGCTTAAAAAAAAAAAAAAAAAAAAAAAGAGAGATAATTTCTTATGTGTTTCTTGAGATTAGTCTCTCCTGACTTTGTACAACTCTTAAATTTTAGTCTTCTGTTTTGCAAGAAATTGAATGAAGGAAATATGAAGTATTGTTTTATGAGCTATAGTAGAAATAGAAAATCAAGAAAGAAATGACAAGAATGAGCAAAAGTACAAAACAGTTGTGATTTTCAGAGAAATTTAACTGAATAAGACCTCCTTTTTAGTAATTCTGTAATATAGTAGAATATAAAATCAATGATAGCGATTGTTCATTAGCTCTTAAAAGTTCTAGAAGCAGTCAGAATATATTATTATTATTAAAGTGTTTGTAATTAAAATGTGGAAATAAAGGCCACAGAATACTTTGAAAGACAAATAAAAACTAATTGATACAAATTTATAGAAGTTAAAAAGCATTCACCAAAGGCTGCTAAACACAAGTATCTGAAGTCACTCTTGTTAAATTCTTAAGCTGTTAATTTTCAGATACTGGTGGTGTATCATAGAATCATTGAGTTGGAAGGGACCTCTGAGGGTCATGTAGTCCAACTCCCCTGCAATGAACACCACATACAATCAGGTTGCCCAGGGCCTGATCCAACCCCATTTTGAAAGTCTCCAGGGTCGGGGCATCAACCACATCACTAGGCAACCTGTTCCAGTGCCTCACCAACTTTACCGTAAAAAATTTTTCCATATGGCTAACCTATATCTATCTTCCCTGAGCTGGAAGCCATTTCCCTTTGCCCTGTCACAACAGACCCTGCTGAAGAGTCTGTTACTTTCTTTCATGCAGCTCCTCTTTAGATATTGAAAGGCTGCTCTCAGGTCACCTCACAGAATTCTTGTCTACAGGCTGAAGAGCCCTAGCTCTCTCTCTCAGCCTGTCCACATAGGAGAGGTTTTCCATCCCTAGTTTTTTTTGTTTGTTTTTTTTTTGGCCCTTCTCAGGATGAGCTCCATCAGGTCTGTGTTTCTCCCATGCTGAGGACTCTGCATCTGGATGCAGTACTCCAGGTGAGGCCTCACCAGTACAAGGTAGAAGGGTGGGATCTCTTCCCTCAGCACTACAACAGCTCTGCAGAGCTCAGGCACTGTGAATTGGATGCTGCTGCATCTGTGAACTATAGCTTTCACACTGGTTTTTCAAAGCTACCCTTGGACCTTCATCACATAAGAGTCTGCGGCAGGAAATTCTGCTGTAGTTAAATGTCTCCAAGGTTAAAATGAGGAATTTCTTTACAGGAATTACCGTAAAGCTCCTCCTTAAAAAAGGAACAAAAAACAAAACAAAACCCAATTGGAGAGAATTTTGAGAGATGCTATACCAGAGCTGTACCAAACAATTCTCAACAGTGAAGTGAATCAGTACAGGATTCTACTTTAAGTGATATAACTTTCTTATTTTTTGAGAGAATTCCTTAAACAGATGGAGTAGATTGATCTATTTTTACCAGCTATTGTACTAGTGCATATCTTGCTTCCTGAAGTTGGTTTGGTATATGATTTCTGTAAAATTGGGAAAAGCCTCCAAAGAACCCATTCTAGTAAACTCTTAATAAGAACTTTGTAGGCTGTTACTTAATTGGCAGCATTCAAACCATCATATCTCTCCACTCTTAGTTTCCCTTAAATACACCTTCAATTCGTTGGATTTTTTTTTTTTTTTATATCCAGTGTTCAGCACAGAAAATGAACGTTCTATACTATTAATGGATAAAATAAAGGTCTTTGCATAAGTGGCCTTTAATTAAATTTGTGACATATTGTTCGTGAGCATGATTTGAGCTTATAACAAAATTGTCATGTAACCTTTAGGCTCATAAATAGTACTTATTTCATCATCGGTGTCATTATGTTCAACTAAATGCATATGTGGGATTTTTTTCTAATTCAGGCAGTAGAACATATGCAAGGCTTTGCATGCTCAAGATGCTTTTGTGCATTGTAATGGGAATATGTATATACTTATTTGCATCCATTTCTAAAACATATTCTGTACAAAAGTTCTACAGGTTGAGCCAATGCTAACGCATTAAGCAAGATTAGCATTTCATTGAGAGATCTTAGAGAGTTATTTTGTAGACATATGCAGAAGTTACCTCAGCAGTTATAAAGAGCTGTATGAACTAAAGTGTTTGTTTTGCATTGGCTGTTACTTAACACATTTTGTGATTAATTCATTAATGCAACAACTCTGGAAACTGACCCTAACACTTCCCAGCAGTATTCTGAGAAAATCCTGATACTACTTTAGTCTACAATATTTTCAGCAAATTGCTCGAAGTTTTCAACACAAAAAGGTTTCCCTGATGGAGTTATCTTCAAAATTAATTGCTCTGAAATGTCTGTCTCATAGCACATGTCATTTCAATATAAAATCCAAAGTTTTGGTCAATAGTTTGCCAGCAAAATAAAAAATGTATGATTTTCTACACCAGGTTAGATCTAATCCAGTCTCCTGTGTGAAACCAGCCTGCATGGGATGTGAAAGGAAATTTTATAAGAACAGAGAAGGTGCAACCTTCAGTTTCTGGTACTCAATATTTATACCAATTTTGGAGCCAAGTAAATAATTTTTATATTACTGCTTTTAAACAGTCAACAAAGAACAGACTTGGAGAGAGGTGAGTATTTTGTTTATTTCTTTGTATGTAGCATCTTCTTGTTGTACTGGTCCTATAGCCATTATACCATTGTACCTTCCCAGTTGGAACACTGAAAGAGAAATCAAAAAAGTGAAGAAGGCACACTTACTAGTTTATAGTGTTTGTATAGATAGTTCTAACATAAGACATCTATAGTGAACAGAAAGGATTAAGAAGCTAATGATATTGGGGAAGTCAGATAGGGAAATATGAGTAAGCACTGAGAACTTAGCCTGAGGCTATAATCAATTAGTTAATGGTTGAATGTCCTCTACATTTTATCTCCCAACAGTGGCAAAAGCTGTACAGTTTAAAGTTCCTCATTACAAAACCAATAGTCTATGGAACTCTTTATTCAAAAATCCTACAAGAGAAAAAGACTTGTTGTAACACAGATTCTGTCACCATGATGACTGTTGATTTTTCAGTGGTGTCAACTTTATTCCAAGTATCTTCTCTGTATACAGAGATATGAATGCAGTTGTCTGACGTAAAAATGCTTAGACTAGGCTCCAGTATTTTAATAAGAAATCATTAGATTGAATTGCTTTGGGTTAAATCTTTCTCCACTGGAGCTGACTGCAAAATTCCCTTGATTTCAGACAGCAAGAAACAAAATTTCTGCAAGACAATTATTAAGCTGCAGTAATGGCTAAAATGTAAGGATTTGATTTTGATTAAATGTAAATCTATATCTATCTCACAAACATAACAGAAGAGGTTTTATTGATTTTTTTTTTTTTCCTCATAATGTGTATCAGTAAATACAGGTAATACGAAGAACCAAACAATCTTTGAGAATTCTTTTATTCTCCAGTAATATCTTCATATCGTTCTTTTGTATTTTACTTCTGAAAAGGGGGTTTTATGAACACAAAGACAATCTTCTTATAAATAATGAAGTAACTGACTCAACTTGTGCTACAACATAGAATTATTGAGTTTGAAGGGACCTTTAAAGGCCATCTTTTTTAGGTGAAATTCCTCACTTGGAAAGTCCAATTCCCCTGCAATGTACAGGGACACACACAGCTCAATCAGGTTGCCCCAAACCTGATCCAGTCTCTCAAAAGTTTCCAGGGACGGGGCTTCCACCACATCGCTGGGCACCTGTGTCAGTGCCTCATCATTCTATCCAAACTAAATCTCCTCTCTTTTAGGTTGAACTCATTTCCCCTCATCTTATAACAACAGACCCTGATAAAGAGTCTGTCCTCTTCGTTCTTGTAGCTCCCTTTTATGTACTGAAAGCCTGCCATGGGTGGACCCTAACAGGTCTATGTCTTCCCTATCCTGAGGACACTACATCAGGATGAAGTACTCCATGTAAGGCTGTCCCACTCCAATTTATAGGAGAGAGAAGAGGTTCTTTTAATATAAGTATATATATATATAAGTATATATATATATATATAGATAGATAGATAGATAGATAGATAGATAGATAGATAGATATGTATACCCAATGGTGGGATTAAGACACAACGGGTCAAATGTTAGCTCAACCAGTTTATTACAAATCCTAGTTGCTTAGGGATATGGGGAAGGGAAGAAGAGTGATAGAAAAGAGCTAAAAAAGGAAGGAGTCTTGGTAGAAAGCAAAAGAGATATAATCACCACTGTGAACCCAAGGAGGTTTGTGGTAGGTCCCTCGATCTCAGGAGCTTGTCTTGTCACTGTGAGGTATGGGAGAAAGCCAGGAAGCTTTGCAGCAAGCAGGCCTCAGGGGGCTCTTCCAAAGAGGTTTTCCCCTCAGAATTCTCCATGAAAGGTTTTTTTTTCTTTGGGAGTTCTCCAAAGTCCTTAGTTTAATGAAGGCCTTTTATTCCCCATTTCTCAGTTGTTTTTTCTTTTTTTTTTATTTTTCTCTCTGTTAGTGTGACATATATGGCCCAACAGATAGGCCAGCAAGAAGTGGTGCCTTTGTTGCCATGTACAAGCATTATTGTCTTTCGCAGTGATGAGCTTCTTCAAGCCGTACCCCGAAAAAGATTGCTTGCCCCTATTTCTGTTTATCTTTACAACTGCAAGCAGAGGCACTGTGGCACAATGACATCCCCTAAATAATTTGCAATTGTCAGTTAGAGTCTTATCACCAGAAAGGCCTCATGAAGCAAGCTTTGAGACAAAAAAAAAAGAACAGCTTTTTGTCTTCCACAAAGGCCTCACCAGAATGGGTTAGAGGGACAGGATCACATCCCTCACCTTCTGGCCATGCATCTTTTGATACATCCCAGGATACTGAACCATGAGAATATTGTGAGAGAAACTTGAGCAAACATAAGCTGAAGAATAGGAGGCTTACATAAATGAAAGCTCAAGAACGAAATGCAGGGCCACAAAACTTGTTGTCAAGTGAAGTAGAATAGTGTCCTGTTTTTGAAGATAAAATGACAAAACAGATGCCTTAGCTCTACACAACATCAGTGGCAACCATATTGGGCTACTCCCCCCCACCCCCCCACCACTTAAAGGTTGGAAGTTTACAGTGAAAATGATTATTAGGACCGATGACCTCTAGGAATGTCAATCATTTTGTGGAGTTTCTGTCCATGTCCTTGGAATGTAATGAATATGTGCTATGCCTTTAAATATGTAGTCATTTCTCTTTCTGGTGAGTGATTCCCCATGCACCCAGCTCTGTAAATGAAGGGAATACCTGCTTGACATAAGCCATTGGTGTGTCAAGTTAATTTGTCAGACTTTCTCTGCTTCAATAACCAATAACCAACCATGGCTTTCTGGGTTGCGAGAGTACACTGCTGTTCATGTCCAGCTTGACATCCACCAGTACCCCCAGGTCCTTTTTTGTCAGGACTGTGCTCTATCCTTACATCCTCCAGCTTTTCCTAAAAGTTGGGGTTGCCACACCCCAGGTGCAAATCCTTGCACTTGGATTTATTGAACATCTTGAGGTTATTCTGGACCCATTTCTCAAGCTTGTTCATGTCCATATAGAGTGCATCCTGTTGTTGAAGTACATAGTATCATAGAATAGCCTGGTTTGAACAATGACCTCAAAGACCATGTAGTTTCAAGCCCCCTGATGTGGACAGGCTCACCAACCACTAAACCAGGCAGCCTAGAGATACATCCAGCCTTGCCTTGAATGCCTTCAGGGATGGGGCATCCACAACCTCTCTGGGGAACCTGTTCCAGTGCATCAGCACCCTCTGGGTGAAAAACACTCTTCTAATATCTAACCTAAATCTCCCGTCTTAGTTTAAAACCATTCCTCCTTGTCCTATCACTGTCAATCCATGTAAACAATCATTCCCCATCGTGTTTGTATACTCTCTTCATGTTTTGGAAGGATTCAGCGAAGTCTCCCTAGAGCCTTCTCTACTCCAAGCTAAACAAGGCCGTTTCCCTCAACCGTTTCTCATAGGAGAGGTGCTCCAGTCCTCTTATTATTTTAGTGGCCCTCCTCTGGACATGTTCCAGGAGCTCTGTGTCTTTCTTGTGCTGGGGGCCCCTGCAGTACTTCAGATGGGGTCTCATAAGAGCTGAGTAGGGGGGGACTCTGCTGGCTGTTCCTTTTTTACTGCAGACCAGGGTACAGTAGGCCCTCTGTGCTGCAAGTGTGCACTGCTGGCTCATGTCCACCTTCTCAACCACCAGGACTCAAGTCTTCCTCTGCAGGGCTGATCTCCAGTTCATCCCCCTTTATCTTCTGTATAAATATCTGGGATTGCCCCGGCTGGGGACAGAGTTGAAGAATAAGTTATTAACATGTATAGTTAAGAAAATGAGATTTATTGTGAGAAAATGGTAAAATTATACTAATGACAGTATTTTAGGATAGTAAGGCCTTGAATCTACATGTGCTTCTGTTAGGAAAATTGTCAGTGGTTGATGGACTGGTTCAGCCTGGTTCTGTGACGATTGGGGTGGGGGGGAATTATGGACCCAGACCCTGGACAAGGGGAAAGGGAAAAAGGAAAAGGGAGATGGGCCTAAAAACAAAACAGTGGTAACAACCTGAGGAGAAAAGCTAATTTACTAAATAAGATATCAGCATGCACAATAACACAATTAATAAAATGTAATTGGAATTAAAGCTAATAAATAAAAGAAAATGAGTGTGTGTCCAAAAACCAAAACACTTACACTAAATGCTGAAGGGTACATGGCTAGGGAGCACCTGCTGCTGGGTTGATCTGAAAGGAAAGAGCCTGTATCTCGTGACACATGAACAGTTTTTATCTTTCCCTCTGAGTGGAAAATGAAAAATTGCAAAGCAATACAAAGTTCTCTGGGGTACTTAGTTGTTCTTATCTTCCTAGACAGATATACCTGAAACTATTGATTATTCACAGACCTGGAGCATCAGCTCTTTAACTCTAACTGCAGTACATGATGTTATGATGTGGAATACCAAAAACAAAAATCATAAAATCATGACAGAAAATGTAACCTTTCCAGAAAATCCTTGTAATGAACTGGTGACAGTTGTGAATTCAGATAGTGAAGAACTTGGCCAGAGAGTCTTCTTGTACCTAGTGGACTGATATGGTAGTATACAAGGCAGTAGGGGGTGATAAGAGCCATGAAATGGTAGAATTCGTAAACTCTGTGTTAGGAAAAGAGAAATATAGCAAAATAAAGCTTAAGATTGCTGGAAAGTAGACTTGAACAAACTTAGAATTGTCTTATAGTACCTCATTAGAATTTAAGAAATGTAGAGGTTTCTTGAGAGAATGATGTTAAGGACATAAAGGCAAACTATTCTATTTGGAAGAAAGATAGAAAAGTATAACATTTGTTAAGTTATGAGCATATAGTGCTAAATTAAGAGCTTTTCATGCATCCTATGAAAAGGTGAAGCAGGGACACTTCCTAAGTGTGGAGAAGTATTGCATAAATGTGATGCTACAGAATCAAAAATAAGAAAGGAACACAATATATTTCAGTCCTAAAGGCTGTGATGGTAATAAAATCCATTCTTTCACCATGCAAAAAAAGGACAAAGAGTAACTAAATAGCTATTAAAAAAAAAAAAAAAAAGACCAAGTAATCAAGAGCTGTTACAGAAAACTTATGCCCAAGGCTTGAGGAGGGAAGGAATAAGTTAACTAAATTTTTACTAATTTGATATTTTCAACTAGCAGTGATGCTGTGATACTCAGAGAATTGGCTGATTGATAGAACACTGGAGATGATTGTAGTCCCTCTGAAGTCAAGGACAATAGGTGAGGACCAGGAGCATTTGTCACTGATCTTTGAAAGGAATGTGAAAGTATTAAGAAATCAGACTAATCAAATGAACTTCAGTTCCCAGTAAATCATTAGAACAAGTAATCTAACTATTTGTAAGTATGTAAAGGAAAACAAAGAAATTAGTTACAGTCAACATGGATTTGTCAAGACAAAATTATATCAGAGTAATCTAATTTTCTTGTGTGAGAGCAACTGTAGATAGAAAAGAAGCAGCAGATGTCACGCTCAGCTTTTAACACAACCTCATAATTTTATTATAATTAAGCTAGGGAAGTCTATTCCAAACAAGATTATAGAAACTGAGGACAAAAAGGCTTGAATCTTTTTACTGATAAAGCACTTATCAATACTTAACAGTGAAACTGGAATGATTTGTTGCAAGCAGTTTCCAGGGATCAGTCTCTCTTATTTTCCTCAGTGACCAGGAGAAGCAATCAATGCTGTGCATACTAACCTACAGACAAAACTGTAGAAATTTGGTTGAGTTTGATCAGACCTGTGAAATTTGACCCTTTATGTCCCTACCAACAGATATTTCTTGCATTCAGAGGGGCATATATAAAAATTCAGCAAGCAAACGTGTACACTCACAGCTTGGGTATATTAAATGAATAGTATTCCAAAAAACTTATTATACCTTTTTGTAATCTTTTCTAAGTACTTTCAGATCATTCATTATAAATTATAGTTCTCTTAAGCATTATAAATTTTGCTGTAGCATATTAATAATATAAATTCCAATATGCTATAGTAATTTGAGAGTTTTTGAAATATAATAACAGAATGAACTTTACATGGGCTTTTGATAATCAACTGAGTCATTCCCGAGAAGATTTTATTAATAGCTTGTTTTTAAACTTCCCTATTCCATACTACCTGATTGACATGTGGGTAACATTGTATATTTCCTTTCCTGACTGAACAAGCATAAATGTTTATAATAGCAATTTTTTTTCAATAATGTTTCCCACTCTGATTGGAAAGAAATTTAAAAAGTCAATTTAAAAAGTCATTTTTCAGTGGTATCTCCATTATCTTCTGAAAAAATCACTGCTTCTATAATAATATTCAAAATGCATGGGGGCAGAGAAAACATAAAAGAATGCTGGAAAAGACAAATTATTACTTTATTTTATTTTATTGTATTTTATTTTTTACTGGAAAGGAAGTTTCATATTTGAAAAGCATTTGGCTTTTCATTTTTTCATTAGTTTTCTACTTTTCAGCTTACTGTGTTTGCATTGCCTGCCAATAGGTGGCACTAATAATTTCTACTTTGTCTGAATGGCAGCTCTACTGTTTTTCAACATATATCTCACAATTTCATTACCTTTGTTTGGTTTTGAGTTAAATTTTCTTAAGAACTTTCTTTCTGAATGAAAGTATGGGTACTGTAAATCCAAGAAAATATGAAGTTTTTGTGCACAGAATCAATACATTAATAAACTCTAAATGAGCGCTGTCTCTTGTTTGAGTGATCAGACTGTAATGTGTAAAAAGTTAACAGAGACTGTGAATAGATGTTGTATAGCAGCCAAAAGGTGCACCCAACAGCTGAAGTAAAAAAAAAAAAAAAGTTGTGCCTCCAACAGAATACTCATTTCTCACTCGGATTTTATTTATTTCTTTGGAAAAGATTTTTAATATTGTCCATAGAGCAGCTGATATGAAACAAAAAAACAAAAAAACAAAAAAACAAAAAAAAAATCCATGCAAGTATGACATGGTACCTGGATTTGTAAGGCTTGCTGAGTTCTCAAGCGAGTCAGCCTGGGCAAACGTGCTGCACAAGGCCAATTACGTTGTACATATTATCAAAATGCTAATAATGAGCATTTTCCATATGTTGTACATAGCAAATAATTGTCAGCCTCAGTAAATTTAATCGGTGGGTCTTTTGACAGCCATTATTAGCAACAGAAGCATTTTGAATATCGAGAGATTTCTCTTAAAATTAATGTAAAGCATCAACTTGAGGCACTATCCAGGCGTATGCATGAACAAGTCCTGAAAACACATTTTAAATAGAAAACTTTCTGATTATTGTTAATAAGGTTGCACTCAAGACAAAGAAGGTAAATGTTGGGAGTCAGTTTTTACTGGAGGTTTATAAAGCACTGCTACAGAAATCAGTAATGAATAAAGCCCTTCAGTTCATATTACTTTTTGGTATCAATCTTTAATTTATTTCCCTGTCTGCCTCTGACAACATCTTATAATCATTACTTAACATTTCTCTCTACTTTGCTATCACACACCCAGTTAGACACCAATAGATAGAGAATTTATTTATATGGGTTAGAAAGGAAGGGTCAATTAAGGACCTAAGGTGAGACACTGGGAATCCTGGCCATCTTGAGGTTTCCATCGTTACACCCAGATGCAGTCACTCAAGTTCTATTGCTGATGGATCTTCCAAGGATTACTTGCCTTTCCACCTGCGCTCTTCAACATCAGGAAAGAGTATAAAACAAAGTCACCTCTGACACTGTTGTTGTCAAAAAACTCAACATAGAGGATCACTGAGGAGGGTTCCCACAGTCTGGAGAGCTCTTCTTTTACTTTTTTTTTTTCTTTTTTTTTTTTTTTCTCACCAATCTCTTCCCTTCTAAATTAGTTCAACCTCTTCTGCCACTTTCTATTCTCCAGCAGATGGAAACAGAGCATTTTGCTCCAGATGCAAATTTATTTACCAATAGATGAAGGTATCCATCACTCTTCCTTCCTACCATGTCTGTACCTTCACTGGCATTTTTGGTTTGAAGCACTCATTATCTATCTGTGCTGTTAACTATGGATCTCAGTGTTGTCTGTTTCTATATCTGCAGTGCCTTGCTGAGTCATGAAATATCAGTATCCCCACTTTATTGGCCAAAAATTGAGTGCCAATACACTGTGACCTCTGACTCATGATGAAATATTTTATTATGTGTCATTTCTCTATAGGCATTCATGGCAAATCCAAGGTGACTCCAGTATCTTTGATTATTCTTGAAAGATTGTGAGACAGAATTCATAAGAATTTTTTTTTTATTATTATTTTTTTTAACGAATTGAGCTAACTCAAATTGACTATTTTTAATGTTGATTCTTTTGTAGTAATCTTTTGTCTTGGGTCTTCATTAACTATCGCAAACTTAGAGGAAAAAAAAAAGTGGAATCTGATTTCTTTGTAAATCTCAGTCTGACTGCTAACATTTCCTTCCTGTACATTTTTTACAATGTTCTTCTAAGTGAGGATTGATAAGACGTAACAACTTTACTGCTTAAGCATCCTGGAAAGTGTTTAACAAAGAAATGGTGTGACCACCCCTTCCAGTATAGAGCAATATGATGTGTAGGGTTGAAAGGGCAGAGAAAGGAACGCGTTTCAGGAGGACAGCATGTGAAAAAGAGAGATGCATTATCTGTCATTCTTACTTGAAAATGTTGTGTCTAAGAACCATAAAGTGCAGTAAATTGCACATAAACTCAGCTATTAGTGTTGATATGAGAGATTCTGTTGTGTCAACAAGGGAGTAAATAATACCAGCATAGGTGTATTCATGAATACAATTTTTTTTTTTTTTTTTGTAGGGGATGGATGTCTAGGAACAAATCTAACGTCAGTATAGATTGTAGCAATATTACTCAACATGTCTGAGAATGCACTGTCAAGATGAATTAGTTACCACCTTTATTCACAGAATGATGCTGTCACATAGATCAAGAAAAAAGCAGTCTTGCTATTTACAGGATATGGCCTATTGTCTGAGCTGCAAGGGTAGCATATAAATGATTGTAGCATGATATAACATGTAATGTCAAAGTTAAACTGGCTTTGTGAACAATACAATTACAAGTATGTTTACCATCAAGCACAGCAATAGAAGTCTTCTTCCTTTTGACTACATTTCAGATAGTCTACCCTGAAAAATCTCCTGAGAGGTGGTCTCAGGACATACCAGTGCTTAATTCTGTTGCTAGTCAATTTTCTAAGGTATCAGTTTGGACCTAGCACTTTCATATTTAATATTTATTGTATTTAATGACATGAAATATTGGGCAATGGAAAGTGGTAGTCATTACAACCTTGAGATAAAGGATAAAGGATAAAAGATTACAGAAATTTGATGTTTCAAATTCATTATACGTAGGTCACTCTGAAAGTAATGCCTCCTGCTTAGGTATTCCAACATAATGACCACACAGAATTGCAGGGGTTGGAAGAGACCTCTTGAGATCATTGCGTCCAGTCCCCTGCCAAATCAGGTACCCTGTAATAGATTACACAGACAGGCATCCAGACAGGTCTTGAATATTTACACAGAAGGAGACTCCACAGCCTCTCTGAGAAACCTGTGTAAATGCTCTGTCAACCTTACTTCTAGAGAAATTATTCCATGTGTTAGTACGTAAGTTTCTATGATTAGGTTTTACGCCATTACTCCTTATCCTGTTGCTACATGCCAATGAGAGAAGTGTGGTCTCATTCATTTGCCTCCCACCTCTCTTCAGATATTTAAATATAACAAAATAATGAGATCTCCTGTCAGTCTTCCCCAGGCTGAACAGGTTACTCAGCCTTTCCTCATTTGGGAGATGGTGCAGGTTCTTTGTCGTCTTTGAGGCTCTCTGCTGCAGTCCTTCTAGGAGATCCCTGTCTTCCTGTCTTTTTTTTTGAACTGGAGAGCCCAGAACTAGACACAGTATTCCAAATATGGCCTCACCAGGGCAGAGTAGATAGGGAAGATCACCTCCCTCAACTTACTGGTCACACTTATTAATGTATTTCAGGATATCACTGACTTCTTGGTCACAAGGGAATGCTGCTGACCCATGGCCAACCTGTTGTCCATGTAAACCCCCAGGACCTTCTCAATGGAGCTCCTCTCCAGCAGACCATCTGTTAACCTAGTGATGCATGCAGTTATTCCTCCCCAGGAGCAAGACTCAACACTTGCTTCATCAACTTCATCAAACTCCTCCCTGCCCAACTTTCCAGACTGTACAGGACTTGCTGATAGGTAGCACAACCTTCCAGTGTGTCAACCGCTCCTTCCAGCTTTGGATCATCGGCAAACATGCTGAGGGTGTACTCTATTCCTTTATCCACTCTCAAAGTACACAACATCCACTGTTCTCCCTACGTCTACCGAGCCAGTTGATAACATCACAGAAGGCTAACAGGTTGGTCAAGTGTGATTTTCTGCTTGTTGAACCCACATTGACTATCCCTGATAACCTTTTTCACATTGCTTGGAGAGGGTATCCAGAACAAGCTGTTCCTTCACTTATCCAGGGACAAAGGTGAAAGTGCCTGGTCTATAGTTTCCCAGATCCTCTTTCTTGCCCTTTTTGAAGACTGAAATGACATTGGCTATCCTCTAGTCTTCAGGCACTTCACCCATTTGCCCACCATTAACTATGCATTTTTGCCAGTGATGATCAAGAGCCTGCATGTTGCACTGGTAAAAATCTCCATGGTCAACTTTAACTTTGTTGTTGCATCTGCTAATAAGCACCACCCCTTGCCTCACTTTGCTCACATCCACTGTTTGGTCTCTGTAAACATTCAGCAAGCATAAATTAACATTAATGTGTGCCATTTTTTCCACATGAAAGAATTCCACAGCTTTGCTTCATGTGCACTTTCATGTAGGATGTAATTCTATCAGACAGCCCCTCTGCCATCTGTCATATGGCAACAAAATGTAATGGTACAGAGGTGGGAAGGTTCAACCTCTACTGCCGTAACGCCAGCGTATGTTTCTGATGCCATGGGTCAACACAATAAAGTAGAAAGGATTACTTTTGGAGCAGCTCATATAAGAAAATGCATGAGAGCAACAATGTCATCTACAATTTAAACACTATTCTCAAACTAAAATAAATACAGAAAATCAAACAAAAAACACAGACAACAAAACCATGGTACATTTAGGGACAAACTCTTCTATGTACAAGTGAGAAGGGTTTGGTAACTGAAAACAGATTTAAAGTTCCAGAGACAGAAGTGCACCTGAAGCACTGTCCCCTCTAAAAAATCATAGCATTTGTATCAAGATGCACAGAGACACAACCGTGCAGGTGGGTTAACGTGTCTATAGAATTTTTTTTGCTTGGTAGTGTATATTCGCAGTCATGGATGAATTGAAGTCTCAAAGAGCCCAAGTAATTATGAGTTTTGCTGTCTGGCAAAAATGACTAATTTTTCAGTACATCCTTTCTCACAAAAAGAACAGTAGATAATCAAGGGTATGATTTCATGTTTAGCTGTAATATGAAGGATGGGAACCAGAAATTGTTTTGATACTGGGCGTTTTGTTAAGCCCGTTTTATGCTGAAGTTTTAATAATAGTATAACCATAATAATTGCATAGCAACAGCTAATGTGAACATAACACATAACAGAGAGCTTTTGCATAGCCTTTAGAAATAAGATACTGAGCATTGGATTTATCACATGTAATTGTAGAGTTTTAAAATGTGCATATCTTTCCCTGAGTTGGTCAGCTTAAGAATCTAAAAGAGAGAAGCACGTCTTCATATTTATGCATCTGACCTATTTGAACCAAAATCCCATTTCTTCTTTCCATTAAGAGTTTATAATTCTTTTCACTATAGACTGCCTTGAGTATTTAAATGGGATTAGATGTACATGCTGTAGGTATTTACATTTGGTCAAATGAAATATGTCTGCATTGCAGTTTGGTATTATTCAGAAATGCTTTGAAAATAGAATATGAGAGGAATATTTAAGACTTCATTCCTTGGAACAGTGCTCGAGGCAATATTTATAGTTACGATGCTGTCAAAGTTCTGGCAACACAATGTAGAGCAAAAATGAAGAGAGAGCTCTGGAGAGCATTGCTTTGGTAAACCTGTTTTTTCTTAACTGGTGTTTCTGATTCCATTGTCATAGAATCCAAAACTCTTGTAATAATGTTAGACTGTACTGATTAGAGATGAAACTCTTGAAAATATATTTCACGAGGGGCAATAATTTGAGATTACTTTGAACAAAAATGATTTTTTTAAGAGTGGAATGAAAAACATTGCCTCCTGCTATCGTATATGGTGATGAAACCTGGATAAGAGTTGCAGTTGACATGCTGGAGAAAAAGGATGCAAGACCTTGACAGGTTTGCCCTTACAAACCTCATGAAGTTGAAAGCCATGTGTAAGGTCTTGCACTTGGGACAGGACAATACCAAGCATGAATACAGGCTGGGAAGGGGCTAGATTAAGAGTGGTCCTAAGAAGGACCTGGGGATATTTGGTGAAAAACTCAGCATGAGCACTCAGTGTGTACCTGCAGCTCAGAAAGCTGGTTGTATCATTGGCTGCATCAAAAGAAGTGTAACCAGTAGGGTGAAGGATGCGACTGTCCTGCTCTACTCTATTTTACTCTCATGAGACCCCATCTGGAGTACTACATCCTGCTCTGGAGTCCCCAGCCCAATAGAGACATGGACCTGTTGGAGTGGGTTCAGAGGGGGGCCACAAGAGTGTTCAGAGTGCTGAAACATCTCTGCTATGAGATAGTTTGAGACAGTTGGGGTTGCTCATCCTAGAGACAAGAAGGCTCCAGAGAGATTTGATTCTGGGCTTTTAGTACCTAAAAGGGGCCTGGGGAGGTACTGTTTTACAGGGAGTGTAATGGCTTTAATCTAAAAGAGGGTAGATTTAGATTAGATATTAGGAAGAAATTCCTTATTAAAGGTGGAAAAACTTTGAAAAATACCCAGAGAAGCTGAGACACCCCATGGTGAATGGGGGTGATGGGGAGTCTGGTCTGTTGGAGGGTGTCCCTGTCCATGGCAGAAGAGTTAGAACTAGATGTTCTTTAAGATCCCTTTCAACATAAATTATTCTGTGATTCTATGATAATATGATTTTATGGCTCTATGATTCTATTATTGAAAATATAAGCAAAATTATAAAAGGCAAAATAATTGTTTTCTAAAATACAGCCACAGAGACATAGATTATGTCACCTTTTATAGAACATCTTGATGGAATATTTTGTTGTAGAAGTTGAATCTTTTTCTTTCTAACTCTCAATTCTACAGTGAAACTGGAGTTCTGGGCAGAATATGCCTGTGTATGTCAGAGTTAAAGCCAAGTGGCAGTGGATCATTGATTTTCATATTTTCTCTTTTAATACTGAAAATATTTCAACAAATTTTCAATGATGTATCCAAAAAATATCTCAGACACGAAAAACTTCACAGCTGTTGCCATCAAAGTGTTATTCTGGGTTTCCTAGGTGTTATGATTTGCTATGGTTTAGTGTGATCTGGTAGTCATCTCTATTTTAACCTTCTTTCAGAATGAGCTTTTCATTTGAACTCAGAATAAAAAATGACCTCTGAGACTTTCTCATAACTTGATCAAACTACATGACCACATCATCTCAGCTGAGATTTGATTCTCACATCTCTGATTTTACAGCACTCCAGAGGTGTGGCACATGATAACACATTTTGCCATCTGATATCAGCTTATCAAAGAGATCAAAGATTAATGTTACTTAATGTGAAGTAACTCATAGTTGACACTCTACTTCGCTGATACACTCTGCAGTATCATCAGCAACAAGAACATTTTGAAAAATGACATTACCCAGGTTAAGGATGTGCAGGCTTGAAGAATATCACTTCTCCCAGTCTGCTCAGTACCAGTGAAGATGCATTTAGAAATCAAAGGTAACATTTTCAAAACTTGCCGTTTTCGATGTTAGACATTTCAAGATTTGTTTTTGTGGTACTCTTCTGAGCTGGAGCAAATAAATATCTGCCGATACTTTGTGGATGTACTGAATCCATATTTGGGATGTTTCTTATAGAACAGGTTATTAGATCCCTATATTTATAAACTATAAACAAACTCAATCTTTTTCTGTTATTATTAGTTTTATGTACACAGAGTGGGAGGGTAGCTCTAATGCAAATGTCAGTTATAAATTTTTTTGGATCGAAGGTAGGAAATATGTTGCCTTAAATGTATTATTTCTGAATAATGTGATTTCAGAAGAGCTCCGGATCAAATAATTAATGAGAAAAAATGAATAATGAACAGTTATGCCAAAGCACTGAATTCATATTTTGTCATATAGGAGGGACTATTTGTAAGGCCGTGCAGAGACAGAAGGTTTACGGAGGATGTCAGAGGAAAGTTTTACACTCAAGGGTAACACACTGGACCAAGTTGCTCAGAGAGGTAGTCAATGCCCTGCCCCTGGCAGTATTCAAGACTGGGTTGGATGGGGCTCTAAGCAACTTAATCTAGAACTTGATGCAGAGGTTGTCAACCTTGGCTGTGGCAGGATGGAATGTAATAATTCTTGAGGTCCCTTCCAACTCAAGAAATAAAAAGAAACAAAAGCATCAAACTCATAAGACAAATTATCTACACAGTTCTAAATTATTCTGAACTATCCTATAAATAATGGATGCCATGTGAGAAGAGTTTAGAATGTCCATTACAAATGTGAACTCTACTTAAGTTTAGTCATAAAGATTATTTACAGCAATAATAGCTGTAAACTCTATTACTGGTAAGAGTTGAAAGTCTTCCTATGTAAGGCATTTCCACTAGACCTCAAATAACTTTCATAGAAACACCCTCCCATTTTTCATTTTTCTCAGAGTAAAGTTGTATGCAACATTTTAACACTGGTCTCAGTGAGGGTAGAGATGAAATTGGTGTTCTCTGCCTCTCTGCTGCTGTGTAATTGAAAGAGCTCAGTATTCATTTTAATCTTCTTATTCTTTTCTGAGTCTTTGTCTTCTAAGTTATTCTACGCTATAAACGTGACCTACATTCTTTACACCAAAATGCAAGATTTTATTTAGGCTGTATTAGTTTTGTTCACTATTCTTCAGAATACAACCGAGGAATGTATCAATATGGAGGTTGGGAAAGATTGGATTTGGGTAATTAGTTGTAAGGAAAGTTGCAATTAAAATTGAAAAGAATGTTAGTCTGAAATCTATATTCATATTTTAGACACTATAAGCATTTCTTGTGCCTTCTGACTACATTTCTAAAATAAGCAGAATGCTTGTACTGTTTCATATAATCCTTGCATAGATGAGTTCTTATTCTTCCTACCTTATCAATCATTCTTTTCTATGAGTAAGTCAAACTTAGAATTGCAATGATATAAATTGAATATCCTAACAGATCTCACTAAATTGGCACTTGTAAGTACAGTTTCCTTCTTGTGTTCACCATACTTAATATAGCATCAATTTTTTAATCATTTGAAAAAGGAAAGCCAGCAGTTTACCTCAGTCTCTCTCCAGAAAGTTCAACTCAATCAACCTCTGCTCTAGATTTACAGGAGCAACATGAATTTCCACAGCAGATATCGTAATTCATGAAGCTTCTGTAAGATGTTTACTGCCTTGCTCTACTGAGATGGAATAGCACTTCTGAATTTCAGACAATGAGCCCTCAGTATTCATCAGCTTCTGTTACCTTTTCATAGGAGTGCAGATATTGGGGTGAATATGATCTCACAGGTCAGTCAGTCCCACCTCTGATGTGTAGGCAACATCATTGTTCAGCATCTTTCATTCCAACTTTTTATTTTCAGTGGACTACGGTGTTCACAGTAATATTGATAAAAATGCATTACATGTAAGAAAATTGGGGTTTGCAGAATCAATCCTATTGTGTTTTAGTTTTGTTGGTGGTTGGTTGATTTTTAAATTATTATTACTAATTCTTATTCTAACTGAGAAAGATTTAGATAACATTTTCAGCAGCTGTGATTTTAAATACTTTTAGTAATTTAAAAAACAAAAAACCAAAGGTTAACAGTTTTACCAGAAGGAAATTGTCACCTTTCCTTGGGAAAAAAGAAAAAGAAAAAAGAAAAAATGTTACAGAAGAGTAGGGAGTGAGAAAATAGGTGTTTATTAGATGAAGAACTCAGGCAGAATACTTTTAGTACCTGGATTTCTATTTTATTTTTGTTAATCTTCAACTTGTTCCTGTCCATGCTTGGGAGAGAAGGCATGACAACCAGACATGGTCCAAATCATTTTTGTATGAATATTTCAGCTCAGGTTTTGGATCATGAAATAGAGTACATTCAGCTGCTTCCTTTGCCTGCGTACAGTAATTCTGGAAAATTGTTGGGTACATGCAAATGTATTGCTAGGGCACGAGCAAAACAAAAAGCAAGAGTCTATCTCATTTAATTGTTAAAAGTTCTTAACTCCAGCTGGGTTTCACATTTCTCTTAAATATTATTCCATGGTCTTTTCATATAAGAAGAACTACTCCAAAATTCTCAAAGAATTCTGGGGAGAATTCTAACAAACTGATTCTTCCAGCAAGTCTTTTCTATTGCACAGATATTATGTGAATGCAGTAACCTGTATGAGTTGTTTGCAAACTGGGAAGGTATGACGTAGTAAAAGAGTCCAATTCCCTCTGAGCTGTTAAACACATTTCTGTGAGAAAGAAAGACTCAAAGAGAGTGCTAATGGCATTTATGAAAATGCCTAAATAATAGACAAATTGGGCTTCTTGCTCCCTTCAACTAATTCCATAGTGTTAAAGAGCTAGAGAGAGAATGCAAAGTGCAGAATACGTTAGAAAAACTGTTCAGCAATGGTAAACTATTGGCAGGTATTACCAAGAGAGAAAAGGCACTCTTCATAAAACGAAAGATGGGACAAAGAAAGATGAGAACAAAAGCTGGTTTTTAGACTTGTTAATTATTGCCCTTTTGGAAATGATGAGATCTTAACTCTAAATATATCCCCAAGTATTCTGTTGTGAGAAAGCATTAATACATGGTTACAAATTGGTGCAAGGAAGCCCATGCTGTAACTAGCGTCTTAAGTACATCCTCCATCAGAATGAGTTTGAAATTCTTGTGCTTGGGGAGCCTGTATATTTCAGATAGTAAGACATTTTCTAATGAGAATGAGGTGAAGAAATCTATTGAAATATATTCTTGCAGAGAATTTGCATCTCAATGTTGTCTTTTTTGTTTGCTCGTGTATTTTCTGTGTATTTTTTGTAGCCATTCAGGAAAGCTTTCATGAAGGTTTTATTCCTGAATGAACATTCACAGCTGCATAACCACTCCACTTCTGCTAGAGCCCTTGTATATATATTTAAATAATCAGTTCTTTTGAGTATTTCCTAGAAAATATTCTTTCCATGTGTTCATGAACTGATGGTAAGATGAAAAAGAGAAATATTAACAAACCTGCACATGTATCTGGTAAGTATTTACTTCTGTCACCAGGAAAGTTTTCAAAAAGAAATGTATAACACAAGAAGACTAGAGAAATAAATGCCTTTTGTAAAGTTATCACTGGATGAAACTAGTCTTAGGCCAAACAAAAAAAAGAGAGATATGTGCATGCTAAAACTGTCTAATGTATTGAGAACCATGGACTGCAATAGAAGGAATATTTTAGCTGTAAACACAAAGTTGCAAGTTAGTAATGAGAATCAGTGTGGTGGAGAAGCTAAATGACTTCTCCCGCTCTGCAAAGCTGAGCTGACAGGTGGTTCATGCTAACTTACTCAAGGAATATACGGGAATCAGCAAAACTGCTTTACTGGTGATTGGCTAAAGCTGATATCCACAACAAACAAACAAACAAACAAACAACAAACCTGAACCTGAAGACAGACATAAGAAGATGCTGAGCATCTTTTGGTCAACCTCTTTGGAAAGCTTTAACCTAGAAATATAATTTTAAGACAAGATGTAGTCATTTATATGTCTTCTCTAACAATTTTCAAGGAATACGAAAATTTTCCATTCTTCAGGCTGATGATGTTTCCTGCTACTGACACATTCGGTATTTCTAAGGACTCCATGCTGCTTCTTTACCATCAGACATTCGGTGACAGTAGCATTAGTCAAATTCTGGTCATTTGACGAGATGCTCACCATTCCTTGATTAGTTTATGAACAGCAAGCTTGACACACTTCTCTGAGTGCTTACAGTTCTTCATATTCATTGATATGATGAAATTGGTCATATTAAATGGAGAAAAATTCAGAGGTGGTTTCAGTTGAATGTGTAGGTATAACCAGAATAGAAGTTTACATGAGAGATTATATTCCTTGAAATAAGAAGAGTGACAGAACTTGTCTAATCCACTGAGAGTTAGCTGCAGGAATTATTCCTGCCACTTTGGTTTGTTGCTCTGCTACCAATCCACCATGCAACCTTGGGTAATTCATGCAGTTTTTTGCATATTTCAGATTTCTTGTTATAATGGGAATAATATGATTTATTAGCCTCATGGAGTTGATGTGAGGTATTTTCAATATCAGAAAAGTGCAATATAATTTCTATGTCTGAACCTCTCTTAACCTCCAAAGTATTACAATGATTAAATATTGATTAGTTTATAAAAAGCTATGTTGCGGCATTTACAACCAAGAGAGGGAGAGTGTTAAGCTGTGGGAAGCAAGAAACTCACAAAATACTAATGGGGAGCTGATGACTCAAAACAGTTATATAGATCCTGTGAAATGCCTTTATAGATCCCGTGAAGAGCAAACGCAAAGGCTTTAGGTGGATTATGAGTGATAGATGTAATAACAGCTATTACACCTCCCTTTTTCTCTTGACATTTATATGATTTGATGAATACATCTGGGCAGACAGGCTGGGACCACAAAGGAACAAAACTGCATGGACATGACAGTGCAGGTGCTTCAGAAGGTGGCTGTTGTCCTTACTATTATACAAGTGACACAACTAATTTGTTTTGGTAATGGAATGTAGAATGAGGATGAAGTCCCAGCTGTCTCTGTTCATCAGCTGGATGTTGCCCTAGGCCAGGGGCATGCTGTTGCTAATTTTAGTTTATTTTGCTGCTCAGCTCAGCTTGTGTTTGTGATTCACCTAGTCATTATGATTAGGAAATTCAGTCATTTCTGTTTTGCAAACTCCACACATGGATCTTTGTAAAGTGTAAAAGACAAGGTGTAGCTGAAAGCAGTTTAAAAATGGTATATGACTGCAATACTTCACTTGCAGGCATCTGTCTGCTTATAGGAAATCAGACCCCTCGATCTTAGTTTTACTCTACGTTGAATAATGAGTGTTACACCGTGGAGCATGTGTCAGTGCTCTTAAGCTGAAAAAGGCAATTAATATTACATCTAACCTTGAATGGAGCCCAGGAATTCCTGGGCTTTTCCTAACCCAGTGCAGTATTGATACAGCAAAATAAACCTGAAATATTAGGGGAAAAAGCAGGGACTAAGCACTTAACATTATATACCTGAGATAGACTTGAAGGTATGCCTTCCTGCATCTGGTAATCCCTGCTGTGCAATGTCCTCCTGAAATGCCATGTGAATGTACCTTTGCCCCTTCAGAAATAGAAGTGCCTTTTCTCTACTCCGCTCTGTACTCTTCTGGAAGATGAAAGTTTGATATTATCCTCTACCTGGGGAATATAAATTTCTTTCCGAACCTAGTGAATTCCTTGGCCCTTCCCAAGGAGACAAAGCTCTTTTCTATGAAAGTTATTCTGCTTTGTGTACCCTATGTACCCTGTGTACTTTTTTTTTCCACAGGGTTTATCTGTAATGCAGTATATAAGTTCTGTAACATTTAGCTTTGTATCTTTTCCAGAAGCTTTATTGCACTGACAACACAATCCTAAACTTGCTAGAAAATGAAACAGAAAAAGAGCAGAATGTGTTGGGTTTACAATACAAAGGCTTCCTCAGTGGTTTAGTGGAGCAAGGTAGGATCTAGACCCACATTTCTCTAAACTAAGGGAATATTATGACAAGCAAAGGATTGTGGGAAAGTAAAGATAAGGACATCAGTTGATAGAAGACAATTGCATGGAAATCTTTCTTTTTAAAGATGCTTCAGTCTCCCTCTTAATGTGGATCCTGCAGAATCTAGTAGAAATTTTTAGCTAAGCATATTTTACACTGTGTCTATCCCATGTTTGGTTTCAGGAATCTGTTCTCTGCCTAATTGTTGGGTCTCGAAATTTAGAAACTTAAGACTTTACTAAACATAACTCCCAGAATAGGTTTTGCTCATACCTTAGAATGTGATTATGCTTTGAACACAGTTCCTTGGAATTTTGTTAAATGGAACAACAACAACAAAAAATTATTTTTAATTTTCTTCAATACAAAATGATGAATATCATAAATAAAATAATTAACGCAGAGATGAATAGACCTGAATTTTTTTACTTTCCCCATATAAAAATCTAATAGCAAAATATAAATAGATGACTTTCTGGAGATTACCTAATCTATGGAAAAATATAGAAGTCGTCATGCATATTCTGAGGCAGTAACAATTCTTTTTATGTTTTAATGTATTATATTAAGCAAGAGCTCAAGGACAATCAACCTATTCCTTATCTACCACTGAAAAGTCTTGATGACTTGTTACAGTTTTAAGTTTGCTGTGCAAAAATTGAAAATGCAAAAACTGAAAATTCAGGTATTTGCAAAAACTGTGTATTCTAAAGAGCACCTGAACTCAAGCAATTGTTTGTGGGAAAATGTTCATAGAGGAAAGACGAATAAAAGATTTTTCAAGATTACACACTACACTGAATCACAGAATATCCCAAGTTGGAAGGGACCCATAGAATGGTTTGGACTAGAAAGGACCTTAAAGATCATACAATTTCAATTCTGTTGCCGTGGGCAGAGACATCTCTCACTAAATCAGCTTGTCCAGGACCCCACCCAACCAGAACACTTTCAGGAAGGGGGTACCCACAGCTATTCCAGGCAGCCTGTACCCATGTCTCACCACTCTCATTATATAATTTCTTCCTAGTATCTAATCTAAATATAATTTCTTTTAATTTAAAGTCATTAAAGTACTGGGGAGATCTGAGAGTGACCTTTCAGTATCTACAGGAAAGAAGGGGACAGATGCTTTATCAGGGTCTGTTGTGATAGGACAGGGAGGAAATGGTTTCAATCTAAAAGAGGGGAGGTTTAGACTGAATACAGGGAAGAAGTGAGGGTGGTGAGACACTTGAACAGGTTGCCCTTGAGGTGGTGGAAGCCCAGTCATTGGAGACAATCAAGGTCAGGCTGGACAAGGCTCTGAGGAACCTGACTGAGCTGTAGGTGTCCCTGTTAATTGCAGGAGAGTTGGATTGGATGGTCTTTAAGGGTCCTTTCCAATTATATGATTCCTTGAAAGTTCTTTAGGCTGCTTTAGTACTGTGAACTGTTTGGTTTTCTTGTTTGTTTGTTTTGAGCCTTCCCCCAACCCGTATTGTACTTAAGAATACAAATACCAAGGCTGCAATGAAGTATGAAAGTTGTATTCTTTCTACATAAATAGGACTCTTGTGTTTTTGTAAGTAGGTTATAGATGATTTGCATCAAAGCACATGCAGGAGGTATTAACAACAGCAGTTCCCGTGCATTGTTGGGGGCAGTCTTTTTTTTTTCAAACGGGATTCAAAATGAGGAGTCATATGTAAGTAGGTGCAGAAATACTTTTTTTTGTGCTCTTTTCTTATGCTTCTAGATTTATGAAAGCATAAGTTGATTTCTACAATTCTGAATAAACACCACCGCCTAGAAATGTGTGAAGAGAGCTGCAGGGAAGTGACTTTAATTTCCTAAGCACTGAAGATAAAGCAGAACTGTTTCATTAACAGTTCTCTGAAAGAACTGGTGCCTGATTTCAGAGGAACTGGGTGTCTGCTCACTGTTCAAAGACATGATGTTTTTAGGCTTGTAATGTATGAAGCATTTGACCGAAGTTGTCCCCTGGCTGCTTTGGTTTGCAGTAACAAATTTTCCTGAGATCACTTAATTACTAGCTACTTACGCAGCAAATATTCAGGAGTTCTACTGAACTAAGGTGAAGAGTGATACTGATGAGCTTCTTGTGATGGGCAAGGATTCTGCAATTATTAAGGCATCCTATTCAGGCTTCTATCTGCAGACATGGAAGGGAGAAGAAAGAGGAAACGGACAAGATGAAAATCATGAAGATGAGATTGTAAGGTCACAAAGACAACAAATCCAAAGAAAGGTGCTCTGTAGCACATCCCAGGGTGTGCTCTGAAATGCCATGGTATGTTGAAAAATGTTTTTGGTGTGCAGTGTCTTGTAATGATATAGTCGTTAATTGAGGAGAGATGAAGCATCACAGAACCTTTTTATTCCTTTATTCTACTTATTTCTTTATTACATTAAAGCTTCTTTGTCAAAGTCAAGATATGTCATATAACATAAGAATGTTCAAAATATCAAAGTATGTTCAACAATTTTCTTCTCTCTGACAATGTACACTGGTGTAATTTCATTTAGTAACACTGATTCTGACTCTTGAATAAAGGGTCCATTCTCTGCATCATAATGGGAAAGTGTTTCCACTGTTTGTATCTCTTAACAATTTATAGGAAATGAATAAAATGGTGATATAGGCCAGGTCACAGTGCCAGCCCTAGTATTGCATTCAGTTCAGAGATACTCAGTCCTTTTCCATCATTTACAATCTCCCTAAGTAGGACAAAAAGAAGCAGGGTGGTTACTGCAAATCGTCTACCTTCAGGAACTTGGAAACGAGGGCTATTTTTGCTGCACCTTCTGAATCCTTCCCTAGAACAAAATAATATTTTTAATGTTTCAGTGAAATATTTTTAATGTTAATAAAATTATTATCATTCTTACATAACAGAAACATTTTACTGGAAGAGATGTCATGGTCAATATAAAGAGTGATATCGGAATAGCTTTTGCAGTAATGAAGAAAGAGTAACTAGACACACTGGCCCTGTTGCTTGGTATTTGAAGAGCCAGAGGTTATAAAACTGAGCAAAATAGTATTTCAGAGAAATGAAGACATCTGGTAAAACAGCAGAGTATAATTGCCCTATCATCATTTATTGCAATTCACCTAAGCACAGTCGAGGGATTGCAGAGGAAGATAGCTCAATATAAACTCATTTCTATTGACATAGTCAAATATCCTCTTTCCCTGGTTTAATGCCCAAACAGATGAGCTTAGTAGAGGACGTTATGCAGAGTCTGGACTGATTAAATTCTTCCCATACAATGTAGAGCTACCGCCATTTTCTATTAATAACAAAGTTAAGATCCCAAGAGAAACAAAATATTTTGATTAGGCAGATTTTGAAAAGAAACTCAAGCAGAAGAATCTCTCAGATCTTAAAAATTAAATATTGATACATTAGTTCATCTAAGATAATGAGTTAAAATTGAGGCTCTGTAAAGAGATGGTCATCATGTTTGTACAGAGACCATAGACCTGTGGCGCAAGGTCCTGAGATCATCCACTATGGTTATATCTCTATTTTCCCTCTCTTTTTTATTGGTTTTATTGCCATCTTAGTTATCATTTTTTTCTCAGGTGCGTTTGTAAATTTGTGGGCTATCTACATCTTTATTAACTAACTGATTTGTAGTGAAGGAGTTAATGAAACAACACTGATGAGCATTCCCGTTCAGACAAGTTAGTGGAGTGCTTCATTTCCATTTATTGAAAAAACACTACATTCAAGAATATTAATTTTCACAAACTACTAAGCAGATCCACTTTGAAATTGCAATGCATTTGAAATATCCAACATATTTACAAACCTTACCTCCATTCTGAAAACATGAGCAAATACAAAAGTTCTTTACCTTATACTTAAAATTTCTTACATATTTGCTTGCTCCTATACTGATATTAACTTCAGCAAAGGAAGCAATCTATGTCATATAAAAATGAGCAATACAACAGTATGAAGCAAGTTTATGAGAGGCTTTGCTAAATAACACATAAAATATTGCAATGTGACACACTACAGGCTTTTCCCTTACTTTCCAAGGCCTCTTCACAGTCTGAGATATGGTTCTATTAAGCTCAAGAGGTAATTATTTATTGTCATTTCTCTCATTTCACTTATTCTTTGACTAGGTCATCTGTTGTAAATTTTGCAAAAGACTTAAACTCTTATTACTGGGTGGGTACAGTGGAGATGTTGGTGAATTAGCGTCAGGTAGAAATGCTGACAGTTTAAAATAAAAGATGATAGCAACCACCTTGCTTTGCATTTTTATTATTATGATTTTTATTGTGGATGAATAATTTAATAACTCTTCCTAGATTCTCCTTAAAACTTTAATTGAAATTTCAGATATTTTCTGACCTCCTTCACTTTTTCACAAATGTATCACAGAATTAGAGCCTATATATGTCTTTAGTCTGTATTGTTTATTAGACTGTTTTGGTTCTTGTCTACACCCAGGACCAATTAGCCCAGCAATAATCCGAATAGGAGAGGAGAGCAAACAGAAAAAAAAATGTGTTGGCAAAAAAAGGCACAGCTCACAAATGAAGAAAAAATGTCAAAAAAATGTTTTCAGGACAGAAAAAACAAGAAATACAAAAACAAAATAATTGTTCTGATAAAACAGAAAAAGAGTTTGTTTTTAATAAAAAAAAATTAGTAAGAAAATTTTTAAAGACTAAGATAAATAGTAGACATGCATATACACTTGTCAGTGAGGTCTGTATGTAATAGAGAGGATACCTTTAGGGTCACAGGTATTTTAGTTTACAGACTGTTTGGTTTTGGTCTTATGGATGTACTGGTAATTTGGTGGATTAATAACTACATTATTAATACACTACCTGTAATGATGTTCTAAAGTATTATTGTCTTGTCTTCCAAGCATCCAGAGAATGGAGACACCTGTAAGAAATAATTTGATGCATACACCACAGGTGCCTTTTGTTTAAACTACCACCTTTGGAAAATTGTAGTTACATGTGCACAGTTCATATTTAAGCTGTACTGTGATTTTTTTGACAACCTGATTTGTTCGATTGTTTATATAGGAGGAATTTTCAGGCACTCTAAAGATGGAAATCATTCTTAGTTACAGAAAACAAAGCAGAGAGCTTGTTTTCAAGGCTGTATGATTGAAATTAATACATTATAGTTATAATGAATATGTTCTCAAGATCTAGTCAGCGCATATTCACTAAAATTAAGGGGTCACCTAATATAACTTCACTCTCATGACCCAGAGAAAATGAGTACTTTGCTGTAATGTTCCAACTTTCAAATGCCAAATGGTGCTTGGTTGTAAAGAATTATTGGATTAGGTATTACAGACACTGGTGTCAGGGTACATACAATTAGATCCTATGAATTTCCTGACATATGCAAAATATAGAATGCTTTTCAATCAATTTCTACTACCATTTTCTTTTGAACGAAACGAGGAAAAAAATAATTAAGTTTATCACTGTTGCAGTTTAACTCATTAGGAAGATCAGCACCACAGCCATTTGTGTGCTCTCCCTTCAATGAGATAGGAGACAATATAATGAATAGAAAAGGAAGGGAAAATAATAATAATATACAATAATAATTTTAATAATGATGAAAGAACATATAAAGCAAGCAATGCACAGTGCAGTCGCTCACTACCAGACAGCCAAAGCCCAGCAAGAAGGAGCTGACCTCCAGTCAACTCCTCCAGTACTACTGTTCAGTATGGCACCACATGGAGTGGGATATTCCTTTGATCAGTTTAGGTCAGCTGTCCTGGTTCTGTCCTACCCCATCTTCTTGTGTACTTCCTGCTCCCTATTGGCAGGACAGTACTAGAAGCTGAAATGTCATTTGACTCTAATCAGCACTGCTCAGAAACAACTACTACATGCACGTGTTATCAACATTATTCTCATCTTAAACTCAAAACACAGAATGAGACCAGTGACTGGGAAGAGAGATAACTCTATCTCAGTCAAAAACAGCACAGTTTTTCTCATGTGGAGAAGTGCTTCCAAAATTTCATATTCCAACCCTTTTTCATTTTCATTACTGATACCCCAAAATATCTCTTTATTTTTGGATTTTCAGATGCAGAATTTTGATCAAAAATGAGTCTGAAAACTTCTAAGTAAAATACAAAGTTGAAAAAGGAAAAAAAAAGAAAGAAAAAGTTTACATACCAGGCTTGCTGACTTCTAGAAATCATTAAACGCCTCCTTCTGCACGAGGGAGGAAGTCTTTCAGACAGGGTTGTAAATAGGTGAATTCTTTTATTAAGATAGTATAGTGGTGATTGGTTAACCTCTACCAGGGCCCAAACTCCTACCCAGACACTCTTTCTCTCCCATCTTCAGCAGGTCAGGGGTAGAAAAGGGGATGAAAAATCTCCTGGGTTGAGATAAAGATCACTCACCAACTACTGTCAAAAGCAAATCAGACTTAATTCAGGGAAAAAGAGAAAACAAATTTATTACAACTAAAACTTGTTCTGGATATTGAGAAACAACATAAACAAACAAGTACAAGCACTTTTATCTCATCCTCCAGTTTCCCAGGCTTAGAATCATTCCTCCATTACCAATCTCTCTTTCTCTTACCCACCCCAAGGACTTCAGGGGGATTAGTGGTTGTGGTCTGTCCATCTCAGATCCTCTCTGCTGCTTATTCATCTTCTTGCTTTTCTTCTCTCTCTCCATGGCTACCGTTGCTTCAGGAAATACCTGCTCCACAGGCTGCACTGTGGGTATTTCTTAAACATGGTCTCTCCATGGACTACAGTGGTCCTTCCAGTAATAAAGGGAAGTTTTAAACAGGAGAGAGATCAGTTTTTTTTTTTAATACAGTTTGATAGTGATTGACAAAGGGGAATGATTTTAAACTAAAAAGGGGGGAGATTCAGCTTAGAGGAAATTCTTTAGTCAGAGGGTGTTGAGTCACTGACACAGACTACTCTGAGAAATTGCAGGTGCCCCACTCCCAGAGGTGCTCAATGCTGGGTTGGATGGGGTCCTTGGCAGTCTGATCCAGTGGGTGGCAATCAGCCCATGACAGGGGTTGGAACTTGGTGGTCTATAAGATCCCTTCCAACACAAACCATTCTATGATTCAGTAAATCTATGAGAGTTCTCCCTAAAGCCATAGAAGTTTTTCCAATATAAGACTCACCTACTTTGTTTGCTAATCATCTTCACTATTAAAAATATACCCTATTTCTGGTTTCACTTTATTGAGTTCTATTCCAGTTTACAGCAGTTGTTTTCTTCTCTTCTTTATCCTCACAGTCTATAAGCACTTTAATGTGCTTGAGTTTATAAATCCTAGGATTACATTTACCCCTTTTACCACTACATTATGCTGTTCATAATAACTCCCTTTTCTGAGTTATTTTCCAGACAGCGTTCTTCCATTTGGTTGTTAGGGCCCACATTCTTTGCTACAATTGTATTAAAACACATTTTATAGGAATGTGTCCAACGAGCCAAATGATACAGACTGTGCTCAGTGATTGCCTCTCCTTGTTTATGTCTCTGTCAGTGCTTTCATCATTCACAGATTTGTATAGTGTTTGTTTTATATTTAGATCCACTATAATGATGGCATGCCAAATTTACTAAAAGAACATCCTTCCAGTTTTTGTGTTCCACTGGCCACTGCTTTTTACATTTTTCAGTTAACCCTTTATCATGTGATCCTTTGATATGGTGGGAATTCTCGTCCTTTCTCTCTCTTTTCTTTAACAAATAAAACTTGCTCGATTAATCTGTCTTGTAATGTGACGTAATCTTATGATGTAATCCTTATGACTTTTGATTCCGTATCAAGTTTCAAGTGAATTAAAAGGAAAGTAGAACGCTGAGTACCTTCAAGATTTAATGGAAGAGACAACTGGATATGGAAGAAATGCAATTTATGCTCTTTAATGAGAACAAAGATAAAAAATGCACACTTTACAAGGGTCAGAATATTCACAGAGGAAACTTATGAATGAAGTCTTTGACAGTTTTGGTCTTTGTGGGCTTCCTTGTTGATGATAAGGCCCTTCTGTGAGTGCATCAGATTAACGCACCAGGGGGTTGAAATGAAAATGGCTGTGGGTTTTCTTAGTTTCCTGTTCTCATGACTCTTCTTTCCAGTCTCTTCTCATCATTTTTATGTAAGCTCCTCCTGAGTATATAGCAATTGCGGTTGTGATAAAGGGTGTAATTTGATTAGCTTCATGCACCAGATCTCTTCTGAGGATGCATAGACATTTCTGAAGGTAGGAACAGTTTTCCATACAAAATGGCAATCCATGCTGTCTAGCATTCATTTGCTTTTTATCCTTCATGAATTTATTCCTGAAATCACTTCTCCTTTCCCTTGCTGATTTCTGACACACTGTTAGCATATATCCAGTCTTTTATCTCATGATTTCAAAAATTGTTAAAAAAATTACATTAGATGGGAAATCTCTGTCAGCATGCTCAGGGATATGTTGACATTAGTTACCTAAGGCACGGTTTCAAAATATTTACTTTTAATTTATATCATCTAACATCCTTCTTATTTACTAATGCACTGAAATATCTTCAGTCTTATATTATGTACCAGCCACTTATTTTTCCTGAAGATGTGTTATAACTTAACAAACAAGACCATCTCTCTTTTCAAAAGCAACACATGTCACACCTGGAAGAATCTGTGATTAATTGAATCATGTTGGCAACATCAGAGACCAGACTGAGTCCTAGAAATTCTGAAGACACCAAGACACCAAAAGGTAATGTTTGTTTTAAATTGCCAGCTCCATTAAATTAGTCCCCAGTAATTGCCCAGTAGTGGCAAAATACAAGGACAAAAAAGAAGTTGGTCCATTAAACAAACAAACAAAAGCTATGAATGATGCTAAACGTGGATGATTGTGATATGGTTTTGTATAAAGTGTTGATACCTGCAGTTCACCATGAAGTCTGAGTGAGAATCTGATATATGTGACTTCAGGCAGTAGATTTCAAGACAAGAGTCCTTATTTTATTTCTTAAATCCATATATATATATACACATATGAAGTACAGTATAACAGAGTTTCACACACAGGGAAGTATTGTAGCAAGTGATTTATTTCAGTAAAAGCAATACTACATAGCTGCAGGGAACATTCTTTGTGAGGCTGAGCTCTAATGAAGTCTTTTTCCTACACTGTGGCAGCACTAATCATTTTAGGAATCACTGTGACAAGATTTTTCTCATCAGTGATTCACAACTTGGTTCTGCTGAAATCTCCTAGAGATTTGACCAGTCCCAGTAGACTGTAATTCTGCTTTTCTCTTCTCTTCTTCAGCTGTTCTAGTCCTAGCTTAGCCTTCCACTGCATATGTTGCATTTACACAACGTTCTCATAACATATTCATAGAGATCCAAGGTACCTCTGAGCAAAGTGGTTCAAGTACTGGAAGCAGTTTAACCTCAAAATAAACAACACTTGTCAGGGTATTTTGAAGTGCTAAACAACACAATTACTCTATTATAAGTGAAGTGAAAACGTATTCTGCCTGTTAAGGATATGCTATGCATATTGCACTTATATTTGGTTTAGCTGCAAGTTTTCTTTGTAGCTTAAGTACAAATTAGAGATAAGAATCAGACCCTCAGGCACTTTAAAATCTATTGCATTTAAATCTGTTTAGTAAACTCATCTAAAAGTAAAGCAACCTACTTGTAAAATTTGACCTTGATGAAGGAATTTACTTTAAAAAGTAAAGAAAAGAATATTAATAACTGAGCAAATTACATGCTTGCCCCTAAAATCTCCACTTGTCTTATTTATCTGCATATTAACACATCCAGGGTTACTTTAGAAGGATGTTGGAAGCATGCTGGTATCCTGCATGCCTTAAAAATGATATGAAAGCAAAATGAATTAATTACTAAGTCATATGTTTGTGTCCCAATGAATGTGGGGAATTCAGAAGGTCTTGCCTCAGAACAGTCATCTTTTTTTTTTTTTTTTTTGTTACTATGCCATCTCACTATCCATTTTACAAATCATCTTGTTTCAAACACTAGAAGTAATTAAGGACCTTTTCAAAATAATAATATAATGATCTAATTGTTTTTTTTTCATGGCAATGTATATCTGAGTAAACAGAACATTCGTCTAGCTCAAAAAAGGTCACAGTTGCTATTTTATAAGGACATTATTAGAGCTCCTTCACCTGGATAATATGTCTTTACTTACAGTGTAAGTCTTTTTTCTTCTGCTGACATCATATAGATTATAAAAAAGTCTTGAAGAAAGGAGAGCTTTTGTAGGACACAGTTGTGACTCTGCAGGACAACATTCTGATAATCTAAAAAGGCAACCGTAAACCATGTATATGGGATCACATCACTTCATATTTCCATTTCCTGAGAGAAAGTCTCAGAATCATAGAATCCCAGACTGGCTTAGGTTGGAAAGAACTTTAAAGATCATCTAGTTCCAACCCCCTGCTGTGGTCAGAGTTGCCAACCACCTTCCATTCAGTCTCTGATCAAGTGTTTCCATCAAAATAAGAAAATCAGGGGCTAAGTTCTCAGCCCTGCTTTGGTCCTTTTAGCCACTTTCTGTTTAACAAATAAGCTTAGGAAGTTGTTGAAACTCTCACCAAAAAGTTCCACTTGAGGAAATTACAGGGAATGGGAACTGTATCTCACTTCTTACATTCACAACATTGAGAAATATTGCTGTTGTCCTAGTGAGAGGAATAATTTAACTGGAATATTTTGTCATTTTTCTCCTAACTTATTTTGCCATAGCATATAAATCTGAAAGAACTGCAGCTCAAGACTAGCCTGGTTCTGTAATAAAGTAGGTGTCTTCCACAACAGATCTATTGTAAACAGATTCTTCACAGGTCTCCTTGTTCCATTGTATATACACTACCATTTTAGAGAGGTTGATTTCAACCTCAGGTTGGTTGATAGCCCTACTCTGTTGAATGTGAGGGAAGAGAGCTCCAACTAAACTTCATCTGGCTGCCACCCTGCTGTGCCAGGGGCCAGGTTGTATCTGAAGGCAGTTGGGATGCTACAGGAATCACAGGTGAAAGTGGTGCTACCTCATGGATGAAAAGAAAGACTTAATTCTTTTCTGGAGAGCAGTAGATTCGATTCCCGAATAAAAGAAGCAGGAGACAATGTGAATATTCAACACAATTGTACTTTATCCACAAGAAAATCTGTTCATATTTCTTGCTATGGTGAAATGGATGTAGCCTCTCACCATGAACAGAAGGGACTGATATATGTTTTCTGAAGAATTTCACACAAGCTGACAGCTCTTTCAAGTCACCCATTTTTCAGCACCTTCTGACTGAAAAACTGGCTAGCTGTGATGATTTTTAGCTGGTGATGCCTAACTTGATCCAGAGAAATGAAAAGTTTTCTTCAATCTTACTTCAGAGGGGGGATCATATCATAGGGGTGCAGACCATCTTAGAAACAATTCTTAAAGAGAGCTGAAAGAAGATACAACAAGGGGGAAAAAAAAGGTCAAGAAAGAGCTGTGTTCACATTCTCCTCAGATTCCTGCTGAGAAGATGCATCATGAAGAGCAGCAGTAGTATAGCAAGGATCATTTCAGATTCCTTTCAGTCATTTCTTTCTTTCTGTAGATAGACTTGGCCACAGCTCCTGGCTCCCACCATGCTGCTCCTCGGCCTGCTTTCTGTTTCTTCTAAGTTATTTCTGTAGCTGGAGTATTGACATCCCAGCAGCTGCTGTCTGAGATGAATGATATGAAGAACTTACTCGTTTGGTCAGAACACATACTAAGAAGAACTCATTTTGTTTTTTTCATAGAGCCTCTTCCTTCATGCCTCAATAGACATACCTATTTTTTCATATATATATATATGAAAGAATATACAAACCCAAGATTGACTACAAGACGGCGCCGTATGCAAACAGTGCCTTATACAGCTGAAAAATGAAAAGTTGCTCACCTGGAGGAATGAGGGACATAAGAAAGACCAAGAGAGTATATTCCTTATACCAACATCAAGGTCTGCTAGCAACACTCTAGGAGGTAAGCTAAAGAGGCTTTAACAAAGAGAGAAGTGCAACAGAAAGGTTGTGACCAAGGATCCAGGGGAACAGCACAATGGAAGCATTGTCCCTTTTATGTATCTTATAAAGAAAGAAATATTTAGAGGTGGATTTTGCAACTTGCACAAAACATGGCTTGTGTGAAAAACAAAGGTTTTCCCTAAGGACTGATGATCTAGATCCAGGAGCTAATACCATACACTTCAGTATTATGTCAGTGATGGTGAATTGAACAACACAGCATGAAATTCAAACAAACTGCATAAAAATGTCAACTAGAATTTTTTTAGATTACTCTTAAAATTCTGAAAAAATTATTTAATCCATTTTCATTAAATAAGCATGTATCTGAAACAGGAATTTGTCAAATACTGGATAAAAATATTTACTCCACTGCAACTACCAAGCCTTAAGTAATTAAAATGTCATTCATGGCAATGAGTTTCAATGTGAAATTATGGCATTTTATATAATCAAATAATATAATACCTAGCTATTATAGGGTGCTTTATTTTTTCCAACTGTACAATCATTTTGAAAGTAAGTCAGCCTCATTAAAATTAATGAGCAGGTTTAGAACTGGGTGACTAATGTATCACATGTTCAGAAATGCTTGCAAAATTTGTTGCTGTGTTATTGCATTCAAATAATGCAAAGGTAGGGAATTACTGTTTGGTTTTTTTTTCTGCAGACACGTGATGACAAAGGAAAACGCTATTTGCCCCAAGTGTGCTTTCATAAAATACTACTGGAAGTCTATTCGTTTTCTGTGCACTCTACTGACTTTTGAAACTTCTGAATTTTTAACATCTCTCCAGCTGTTTCTCATTCTCTCATTTTCTTTGAATGACTTTGTAGTCTACCACCTTTCAGAGTAACTGGGTAACTGACATGAAAAAAAAAAAGTCTTCATTCTGACATATTTACACATACAAAAATATCACCTGGAAAACAGTATCTGTTACATCTCATCTTCATCCAACTGCCAGTCCTCTACTTCAGGCAGAGGCAGAGAGTCTCATCCAGTCTTGTAAAATCAGTTTTCTCTGAGGCGTTTGCAGAACTATGATGCTAGTTTGTGTCAGCTTATTTGAAAATGGAAGGCCTTAGTAAAATACAAGAACATGCATGTGGTCATGCACACACATTCTTGCATGTGTGCTACCCTTGCTTTCATTATTTGTCAGGATTGCAAATGTGGGAAAGCATTCACTGTATAGACAATCCATTTATGTTCCTTCAAGTTTATAAAACAGATATGAGATATTTTCACAGGGTATGAATAAATACATCCCCTGAACAACTGTATTTTCTTCACATTACAACTTGTCCTAGTGAGAAAATGTGGAATACTTGACCATATATATGGAAAAGAAAAGTAACACAAACACTTCTCACTACTTCTACAGAAGTTAATATAACTATCTGCTTTTCTCCATGTAGATAAACTACAGCTTTAAGTTTAATCACTCTTTCCTTAGTGTAAGAGCCCTGTCAGCAGTTCACTCTCTCTTGAGTTCCTCTTGAATAAAAAGTGTTATTGAACATTTCTATACCTGATGCATAAGAAAGAATGAAAGGAGACAAGAAAGACAGTTAAATTCACATTATAAAAAGGGTTTTACTTTTTTTAAACAAACCTCACCCACATTCATCAATATCATGAAAGTTCAGTGGGCTTCAAGATATAGATGTTTGAAAGGTGCTTTTAAGACACAAAAAAGTAGGTAGATAGGTAACCTGAAGAACAAAAGAAAAAGAGGGCTGACAATTGTCATTGGACTTGTAAGACTATTAAAGATTTTAATGGAATTTTATGTGGATTTTCAGAAAATCTTTTGGCATCTTCAAAGTTAATATTTGCAGCTAATGACATTTCTTACATTCCTTCACGACACCCCGATGGAATAACAGGAGGCATGATGGAAACCCTTAATTATACTCTGTCTAACAATTTTCCCCTTGATTATTATTAAAATTAAAATGACAATCCTAGTCAATTAATGTCTGGTTCTCACTGAGTGCCATATTGAGAATATTTTTTGTGACCACCATTCTTTAAATGTTCAAAAATACCAGCTGTCAACAACAGGGTACTTGGCTTCCACACTGATACAGATCCTGTTAGTTACATTAATGAAGGATACAAACAGCTTCATAAGACTTACTTTGAGATAAATATCTATTTCTATTTCTGACAAGTTTGCATGATACTGACATACAATTTATGCTACAATTTCAATTTATATTTTACACTATAGACACACTCTTGAGATTGCAGTGATAAACCTTTTACTAGCTTCCTCCAAGCCCAGTGAGGCACTCCTTCCAAATGTCTAAGTACACCAACTCACCCCAAACCAACAAAACAAACCAAAATCTACTAACAGAATTTGACTTTGGGGTTGGTTAGGTTGTCCTTACATTTTCTTTACGCTTAGGATATGGGACCACTTAATTTCATCACCCTGACTAATTAAGACAGCAATAATCAATAAAAACACAGAATTTTTTCTGGCATATGAAAGATAGCTGAACAGCTACAGCTTCAGTGAGTAATGCAGTTAGAGAGGGAGAATCACCTTGGGGATTCAATTCCTCTTGTACTAAAGAAAGTTGTATTTATACATTACTTTTTTTTCAGAGTCTGCAATTACAGACAAAACTGTATTATACACAAGAAAATAAGAAAGAGCTAAACACCTGTGATTAGCAGAGTGGTTGTATCATTCCACTGATATAGTTAATTCTAAAATATGTATCGTTAGATACAGGTGTATAGATCTCACTGAGTCACAGATACACTGTTATTTTAAGTGTGGGTCTGATTTAGGAAAGCTGGCAAACACATTAGCAGTGAAGTATTTATGTTAGTGAAATGTGCGTAAATTCAGTCTCTTCCTTGCAAATGAATCTGAGCATGTTCAAAAACAATTTTTGTTTTCAACCCTCTGAATCTGTGCCTGTAATGGTATGAACTTTGTAGACAACTAAGGAAGTGTCAGGTGTTCTGCAGTCAACTGATGCTTGAGAGACAATGAGGGTAAACACTACATCAGAAACCTCTCAGCATTTGTTATACTAATGCAAGACTGACCTGATTATACTCTAAGAAGACCAAAAACTATTTTGCTATACTTGATGAAACACTAAACTTAACGTGTTGTAGTTTAACCCGGTAGACAGCTCAGCACCATGCAGCCTTTTGCCTACTCCCCTCTCACACTGGGATGGAAAAGAACATTGAAAAAAAAACAACCAACACCAGAAAGTAGAACCTGTGGGTTGAGATAAAAAATATTTACAAATAAAGAAAAGAAAGGGAAAAATAATAGTAGTGATAATAACTTATATGAGTAAATTTTCAAAATAAGTGATGCATAATGCATTTGCCCACCACCGAGTGATGCACATTTAGTCCCCAAGCAGTGACTGCCTCCAACATCCAACTTCAGATCTATAGTTTTGCATGATTCCATATAGTACAGGATAAATCTTTTGCCATTTTAGGACCTGGTTCATTCCTTTTCCAGATCCTTATGCTCCCCAGCCCTATCACTGTCAGGGCAGTACAACACTGCTCAGCAACAACTGAAACATTGATGTGTTATCAACATTTTTTATCTCCCAAAGCCTAGATCATCATACCAGAAACTACAAATCACAGAATCACAGAAATGAAGGGGTTGCAAGGGACCTCTAGAGATCCTTGAGTCCAGCTCACCTACCAAAGGAGGCTCCCTGGACCAAGTTGCACAGATAGGTGTCCAGGTGGGTCTTGAATGAAGAAAAACATCTCTGTCCCATCTAAAATCAGGACACAGTGTCCTGCTAATTTGAACATATCATCATCAGCTTGAAGTGGAGGGATGACTTTGCATCTGTCACTAAATGTTGGTGCAGATCCACCGCCAAAATATCTCGTCACTTGATTGATGTCATATGAGGACATGCGACTTAGTTTGTGCTGCTGGCTCCCAAGCGAAGGGCATACTTCAGAAATATGAAGCCAAGAAAAATTATGTGATTGACTACCTTCAAAATGAAGAACTGAAAATTTCTACTCCAGCAGATATTCCTTAGGAGAAATAAATGGTCTGGCCACTGTGGATTTTTGTGATAAGGGTTTCATGTCAATGACTTTGCTGCTGGTTTGCAGTTAGAGAGGTATGATTTAAAAAACTTGTAAATATATCTGTATAACCCAAGTCAATTACAGCTTTAACTTGCTTCTGAGAGCTGACTGTAGAAGCTGTGTGCTCAGGTACCTCTGACTGAGTACAACTGGTTTTGGCATAATGACAGCTAGACATGAAATAAGCCCTAATCACAATCAGCTAACATCATGTTGTTCACAAGCAATGGAGGCCACAGAGCAAGGGAATCTGATCAGTCATCACTAATGTCCATCAGCCATACTAAGAGTCTGTAATTGTGTTCAGACATAAGAAAATACCTCAGCGTATCCCAATGAAGGGTAAATCTACTCTCATGCTAGTTGCATGAGTTTTTCAGTATTTTTAATTAAAGTAAAATTAAAATGTTGTATATACTCTATATCTCTCATTGCCTAGGACACATAGAATAAATGAAAAGACAAAGTATGCATGCACATGTAAAATATACATTTTTTAAAAGTCTTGTAATGAAAATGTTGCTATCTGGAACAGTAGTAATGATCTGCTTATTCATAGTTACTTGCTTTGTGAATCAATAGAGCTCTAGTGTCTAGGCATAGTTCATGCAGAATCAAAGGCAAAAGCATTAGCATTTTCCCTAGAACAAATCACAGAGACTGCATTTATTTCAGTTTTAATGGCAGCACTCCTAATTAAGTTCTGATTTAAATAGTCATTTCTAAATTACAAGGCTCCAGCTATGAGAATAATCTTTTCAGAGATGGGACCCACAGAAAAACAAAATCTTGTCTGGTCATTTAAGGTTAAATTTTTCAGATTTTGTATTCAATGTAAAATCAATACTTGAGATGAACCTTGCACTGCTTTCAGAAAGCACAGATTTTCAAGCCTAGATGTATTTCCTGTAAAGAAGAAAAAACAGCATTTTTTTCATAAAAGATACTGAAGGAAAGTGCTGCAGTAACTACAGAACCTATTTTAGTAAAGTGAAAGCAAGCTTCTAATGATTAATGGAACTTAAATATTAAAGCCATTTTGTAGATCTGGCAAAAATGTCTGGCACATTATTATTATAAATAATTATAATAATAAGAAAAAGAAGATTATAGAAACATAGAATCATTTAGATTAGAAAAGACCTTGAAGATCATCAAGTCCAACCATCAACCTCCCCTAATAAGCCCCATTACTACAAAATATCCCTTACTGCCATGCCCACGTCTCTTAAATACTTGAAGGGAAGGGAACTCCATCACTTTCATAGAGAGTTTATTCCAACGCTTGATCACCCTCTCCATGAAGAAATTATTCCTAATATTCAACCTCCAACTCAACTTGAGAATATTTTCTCATGTTCTGTCATTTCTCAACACAGAGAAAAGACTTCACTGCAATCTCTTTTTAGGTAGCAATAACATCTCCCTTCAGCTTTCCTTTCTGCACATCAAACAACCATTAATAGTTCAGTCACTCCTCACAACCCTTGTTAATTGCCAATTCTTTTGATTTTTTCAGTTTCCAGAAGAAAAGAATTTTTAATTTATGATTGTTTATTTCTCCATATAACCCAATTTGTATCAAACCTTTCAGTGGACCACACTGAATTGTTATCATGAGGCATTATACCAAAAAATGGTGGAAGAACGGGACTATAAAATGTTCATATGTTCAGTACACTGTTGTCATTGTAAAAAGCGTTGCTTCAGTTCTCTTAAACAATATACAGCTGTTCTGTGTTACTCAAATCTTATTTTGGAATAATAAACATACAAATGAACAAATAAAAAGGAAGAAAAAACAATAATGCTAAAAAAGGACTATTTTTTTCCGTATATCTAAATTCAATCTACCTTCCCTGAGCTGGTAGCTATTTCCCCTTGTTCTGTCACAACAGACTCTGCTGAAGAGTCTGTTTCTTTCTTTCATGTAGCTCCCCTTTAGGTGTTGAAAGGCTGCTCACAGGTCACCTCACAGCCTTCTTGTCTACACCTGAAGAGCCCTAGCTCTCTCAGCCTGTTCTCACAGGAGAGGTTTTGTATTCCTCGGATCATTTTTGTGGCCTTTCTCTGGATGCATTCCAGCAGGTCTGTTTCTCCTGTACTGAGAACTCCACATCTGAATGCAGTACTCCAGGTGAGGCCTACACCAGCATGGAATGTTACAAACCTCCTTCTCCAATTAAATTATTATATCAGTCATTAGAAGTGTATGTTTTTTTCAAGATATATTATACCAGCTTGAATACAGATAAGAAGTGAAAAGATAGTTCTTCTCTGCACAGACTTTTCATCCAGAGAAAGAAAAACAAATTTATAACATTGACCTTGTTCTACCTGAATTCTTCTTAGATCAAGAAAAGCTGTTTCTCAACTTGCTAACACTATTTAGAAAGGAAATATATGATCTAAAACAAGCTGAAGAAAAGCTATGTTCAAATGAAAAGAAATGTGTGAAGAAGTAGTCAAACTGTAGATAAGAGGAAAAAGGGATTGGAGAGTATAGAAGAAGACAATTCTGTCAAGAAACATTGCTGCATAAATTGTGCCTTTTTAGCCTCCTTTGTAGTTTGCTTCTTTTTCTTTTAACAATTTAGTCACTAGCTATTTTTAAAGTTAAATTTGAAAAATAAGGAAAAGAGATGGAAAAAAGTCCCAGCAGGAGCCCTTTCATTTGCTGCTCTCCTTTTATCTTTTTTCTCCATATATTCTGTGGGTATGTTTTTGTATTACTGCAGCAGTTCTGAATTTTAATGATAAAACACTTGGCTTAAAATCAACATGTACAATAATAGGCTTAGTTACTCAGTGTTTGTCCAGAATCTCTGAGAATTTCAAACACTAGCACCTTTGGAAGCCATGCATCTCTTGTCCCCATGCTAAAATGTAAAATGAAAGTGTTTGCCAAAACACAGAATTTTTAACTTAAAGTAGGAAAGTGTGATTTAAAATAAATAAATGAACAGATAATTAAATAAATAGAAAGCTGAGAAGTAAAAAGAAAAAGTGTATTATCAGAAGAAGGGAATATGGAAACTTATCTAATACATCAAATATGTGTCAAGCCCTTCCAAGAGACCTCAAGAAGAGAAATGGGAATGGAAAGAACCTCATGAAGTTCAGCACAGGGAAATGCCATGTCCTGTCCTTGGGGAGTAATGAACCCAAACACCGGGACAAGCTAGGAAGTACCTCTGCATGGAAGAATATGCAGGCCTTAGTGGGAAACATCTGACATGAGCTAGCTATGTGCCATTGCCATAAAGAGAGATAACAGTATCATGCTCTCCACCATATATTGGTGCCTGGGGTTGTTCCTCCCCAGGTGCAGGACTTGTACTTTTCCTTTAACCTGTAGGAGATTAAATTCTTCTTTGGCTGTTGGCAATGACTTTTTAGCAAAAAGTCAAAAGCTTCCTATGTCTGGAGGCAAAATGTTAACCTGATTTGTACGCATATTTTTCCTCCATCTGCTAACCAACCAGATTTCTAGGAGACTTCCCTTCTCCCAAATAAGAAAGCAGGTGGAGCAAGAAATTAATCTAGAAGGAATCTTTGTCCATCTGCATCTAGGCTAGCCATAACCTCCACCTAGTTTTGAGGTGGAATATTAGCCAAGGTGTGGAATCTTAGCTGTTTCAAGTGATGTAAAGTCAAGTAATTCTGTAGCATACTGCTGAAGCACTTTGTCCTGTGCCTGAAAAGCCAAACCTTTAAAAAGCTCTAATAAATTTCTAAAACTCTGTTGTATAAAACCAATGCAAAGATTACAAACAGCAGTGCCAGTACTAATTAGGGTTAGCCAAGGTTTTCTCATTCATATATCTGAGGGAGCATATGGGAAACATCATGCTGTCATGGCAGATTTTTTGCTTCTAAAAGTTGTGTGAATCACTAAAGCCAAATAAGATAATAGCTTCATACAGCAAATGTGAGGTACAAAATCCTCAGATAATAAAGCTTTTGTTTTTCACTGAGAAGAACTGCAGTAAGAATGCATGTAAAAATGCAATCTGATGTGTTGTCTATTGTCAAGCTGTCATTTTATCTCTTCTTGCAAAAGTTGTTTCTTTATTTTTTAAATGAAAGCATTTAAATATGCTTTTCTTCGGCACAAAAAGAATTGAAAAAACCTTCCAGTTAAAATTAAAATTATTATTAATTTTAAAACTGTTATTCCTTGTAAATCTTGAAGTGCTTCCTTTCCATGTGAATGTAGCTCTTCTTTCTTCCAGCAATCTATGGGAGTTAGAAAAGAGTCAATAATTCTGATTGTGTTAATTAGGGACTGAAACAAATCTGATAGTATTTTTAGAAAAAAATGACTTGTATGCAGCTCTTTTCAACATGATACCTTTGAGCAAATACAAAGGTACCTCACTCTCTGGATCTGTTCTGGACCCATCTAGAAAGAAAAGCTTTCAAATTTTGTTCTGAAAACTCCTGTGTATGTACCCCAAACTATAGCACCATTCTGAATAATTTCAATGAGTCTTTCATTGTTCTCAGGAATACTGAAATATCTCTTTCTGAGGAACAAAGTAGCCAGAGAGAGGAACCTACAGATTGAGAAGAATGTCAGTTTGCCAGGAGAATATGTAACAGTTTTTTTTTTTTTTTCCTAACCCTAAAACTGAAGGGGCAAGGCAATGATAAGGATGTGAGACTAAGTAATTGAATGAACTGCTTGTGTATTTTTTTTTCAGTTTTGTTTTACCTCTTGTACTTCACATTGCTGTTGAATTCACTGTTCACAGGTTCTCAAATAAAGGAACACAAGTAGATGAAATATAAGCACTGCAAGATGTTTCCACTCTATGTGCGACTATTTCTTGCCTCTGAACTTGAAAAGAACAACACTGAAAGAAAGGACAGTTTTCCCTATGTGGTTTGAGTAAGCTTATGCCATAACTCCTGGGCCATGTTTTCTGCTTTTCAAACATTCAGTTTGTTTTTTATAGGATCTTTATTTCATTTATCTTGTTGTAAGAGTAGAAAGTATGTCAATCAGTTTTTACAAGGAATGTGATTGCTCAAAGCCATGTCCATTGGCAGTCATAATACTATTGCTATCAATAGTGGGTTTAAAGTTCTTATGGACCACGAGAAGTTTAAATGATACATTAGATATAGAAAGTAAAATGTTGTGGGAACTTCTGAGTAATATCTGAATCTCTTGCTATTGGATCAGCAAGTCAGTAGGATACACCGAGTTTGACAACAACATGTAGGTGGAGTGGTGGGACTCATTGGGAGCCATTGTAAACCACAGTTTGTGCATCCTTCTTCCCCCATATCTCCAGAATATGCAATCACTATCCTGCTGCTCTTGAGGGTATGAAGATCTGGTGGGTGTCTTTTGGGATAAGAATGGCACAACTTGTATGTTATCAGAATAGAAATCACTGTAGACCAGCAGCTTCCCAATGATTGTTAGAACTGAACTTGAAACTTTAATGCAATATTCAGGGATATCCAATTAATTCTTTTTTTGCACTATCTCATTTCCTAACTTGAGGCCATGGCTTGAGATGATATATGATAAATACTTTCTTGTTGTTCCTGGCAGAGATTACTGAAAAGCTGTCAAGAATACTGATTAAGGGTAATCATTTGGTTTAATTGTTTATGATTTGATACTCAGAAGAGTTTGTTTTATTTTGTTTTCTGTTGATCTTTCCTCCTAATATTTTGGTTAAAAAATGGAAGACAGGATCGCCAAGAGAAACTGAGAACATTTAAAACCTGTAGATGGCATTATGACATTACTGCATTTTTATCCACTGGTTCTGAACACATTCAAAAGTATAAGGTACCAAGAGGTCACAAAGGTGTATAGCAGCTGTGACACAGCTGAGTATGTTAGCTGATTGCTATGCAGTATCGTTCAAATCTCTTAAAAAAAAATCAATATGATGCTTAGATGCAGTCCAGTGCAGTGAGGGACTACTGTATAACCTATGAGTAATGTAATGACTAATGTAATCTAACTTTCCCAGGAGAACCTGGCTGTGCTTTTAGTCAACTAAGATTAGCAGCTGGCGAGTCAAAGATAGAAGACATTGTGGAAAAAACAGTGGAAAAGGCTGAGACGTGCCTTAGGGCTATAGTTGTTCCACCATATAGAAAATGAAGTGACCTGACAGCATTACACTACTGATATTACATTGTGGATGTATTAAAGATGTGTCACTTGAAAGGAAAATTATATTAAAAAAAAAAATTCTCAGAGTCCAATATGGAAAATGAAGATGTTGGGGAAAGTGAAAACATATGTATATGGATGTGTTAGGATTCTGTTTGCATGCTCTTTCTCTGCATTAAGTTTCAGGTCAGAAGTTGTCAACAAATCCCCTGTTCCAGGGGAAGACCACCTAGTGCATTACAACACAGAAACCACAGATCTTATATCATTTGTGAAAATGAAATGAGATCCACCAGGATACAAAAAGTAATTAACACATCACATGAATAGTATTTTTCTGAGATTAACATAACCTTTTCTTTTTTTTTTTTAGAAGATCTTCTTTCAGTAAAAATTTGCTACATTCGAATTACTTTCTGTATTCACAATACTCTGAGATAGTCAGTGTCACCTGAGATGAAAATTGTACTGTAGTACTTATTTAAAACATAAAGCCTTCTTACATATTTCAAGCAGGTGTTTATTTTGCTGGTGCATATTAGAAATATACTACTGTAGTATTACTGTAGCATTTTTAATTTTAAGTAACATTATGCTACTTATGGCTGGAGAGTAATGGAACTGTTCACCACAGAAGATTCAAAATATGGTGTCATGCCAACTGTAACTTGGCAGTTGCACACTCTGAAGTATGACTGCCTTTTAACAGCCATGGGCTTACGGTATTTTTGTATAAATGAAAAACATCTGCCATGATTTAGTTGCCTATCAGATGAAAATCCTATCCCTGCATTTTGATCAGGTCAGTGCATTCCAGATAATTTTCACAAGAATGAAATTACTCAGTTGATCCAGAAATTAAGCATCAACCAACTCTTATGGTAGCACTAGCATTATTGTACTGCTGTTAAAGAAAATAACACTCTAGCATGTTAGGAGGCCACTGATCAGAAGTTGTATCCATATAGACTTCTGTCTGTTTGAAATAAGTATATTTTCAATGTTTCCACACAAGATTTTGACATGACTAGATTTACAAGACTTTTTCTCTTAGTGTTCCACAGGCCCATGTCTTTCAGCTGAGACTTTTGAAATTTATGAATATTTCTGTCTTTGAACTATTAACTTGAATTTCTGGTTAACAAACAGAGAACTGTGGCAATGAACTCAGCTGGAGCATGAATATATTAGAGTGGATGAAATTGCTGTAAGGACAGAGTACAATAATACTTCTCCTCTGTAAAACAATAAGCACAATCCATCCTCCATTCACTGCAGTGGATCCCTACAGAATGATGAATGGATGGAACAGAACTTACATCTGTCTGTCTTTGCAGCTCTGCTGGTTTCTTCATACTCAGCTTTATCTGTCTTCCACATGCTATGAAACATTGATTCCTATATGCAAAGTCATAAATCTCAGATAATTTTGTCTTGATTAAATTCATTGCAGACTTTCCATTTTGGTAACTACCAGGTTAGCAATACATTTCATAATAAAAACAGTAGCTTGAAAGAAAATGAAATGAAGGTTGAAAGAAAACTGATACTAAAAAAGAAATAGTTTGTTTTGTTGGTTTTGTTTCTACATTTGAATCTCTGTCCTTTGAAAACCAGTTTGGGACATTATATATTTTGTACATTTTAGGAAAACTGTTTCAAAACGTGCAGCGCAATTTTCCTCTCAGACAGAAAACCAGTAAATCTTTGCTGTGAGAAAAGGAGTTTACCAGTGTTATCTTTGCATCTAAGCATTGTGATTGTCTCCTAATTTTATGTTTCTTGTGATGTGATTTAGCTGAATTGCAGCTCAGGTTTAGATCTTGATCTAGCACTAAACAGCACACTTTCTTTGCTGCTTATGAATTGCTGTGCAATTTAATAAGCTGAGGGTAAGTCTTACAATTTCAGATCAAAATCCAAATCCATTCAGCTCAAAAATTCTTTTTCCTGTGTCACATACAACTGTGACAATTAAATGGCATATACAGAACAGTAACCATTCCTGATTACCCCTTTAGCACTCTAGTTGTCTTCAGTTTCACTGCTATGTGCATCCTGTGTTCAATTTGACTCTTAATAGATTCTGATACTGATTCTATTACCTCTGTAAGAGTGTGTTTTTATTTAGAACAATGAAGTGGGCTTTCATAAATGAGTCATAATTAGAATAAGGGATTTGTGCTGCTCTAGTAAGAAATATAGAAAATAAGATGCTTATCAGTCTTGTAGAACAACAATTTAAAAAGATGATCTACTGTATTGGAAATCATTGTGAAGTTGGGAAGAGCAAGGTCTGTCTTAAATTACTATTGCGTATATCCTAGATGTTCTGGCACTCTTCAGGCTTTATCTGGTTCTTTTTTGAGAGCAAAGAGCTGTCTGCAGCCTAGTGATGTGCAACCTAGTGATCAACTTGATAGGGGAAGCTCTGAGAGCTCCTAATGCTGATGACAGTTCAAGTGAACAGCAGAATTCCCACAGACAGGAATGGTTGCAGTTTGTCTTTGGAAGTGCATTGTTGTCACTGTGCACATCTTTTCTTATAAGTGTTTTTTCAGGCTTTCCCATTCCTGAAACTATTTTCTGTATCCTCTATTATTTTTTGATGCTGTTAAGGTCATCTGAGCCCCATCTCAATTGCTATTCTATTTACTGTGTTTCCCCTTCAAAGCATTTTTCTGTAACCATAGACACTCAGTGTTGCATGGGGACAGGGAAATATAGTCCTTGAAATTGAAGATGCTTTTCTGTACTGTCTCTAAGAGCAACAAATATCACAAAATGCCTCCTTCCCTCCCCTGCTTCAGCTCATGCATGGTGTGTGGGCTTTGACTTTCCAAAGTAATCCTCAGATCTGTAAATGCTCTAAGAAACAATGACTGTGAGTTAAAACAACAGTATATAAAATGAGAAGATTGCAAATCTATGTGAAGAGAAAATAATAATAATAATAATAAAAGAGATATCAACCCCTCTCAGGCATCATTTATATTTTGCAGTCATTCAGGGGAAGAAACAAGTTCTGGGACAGCTGGTAAATCTAGTGAAACATAGATGCCAAGGCGCCTGTCTCCTGGACACAGACCCATTAACATCATGGACTGCTGGACACAGCAAGACAAAGCCTGCAGACTTCCAACAAAGGCTTAAATTTCAAGGTACAAAATGCACCCTTTCTCTTCAAAGTACTGAATGAAATTTCCAAACTTTTCTGAAGCTCAAATAAGGAGCCAATGAATATCTCTCCAGAAGTAACTCCTCCTTAAATAGAGCTTCCATGAAAATTACAACAGATATAGAGCACAATAACACTAGCAGAGCAAATTCTCAGCTACAAAACAGCATTTTTCAGCTCAGTCCATACCATTAACTATACATTTTTGCCAGTGATGAAGAAGGGCTTGCAATCTGCACACGTAAAATTCAGCACCAGTAGGGGTGAACACCATCACTATCACTGCTGCCGAAATGCACCTCCCACTGTCTCACTGTGCTCACAATATTTGGTCTCCACGAATGTTCAGTAGGCAGTGAATGTCAATGGATGCAATTTTTTCCACATGGAGAAATTCAGTTCCACTCATTCACTCCATATGCACTTCCATGTCAAACACCATTTGTCAGATTGCCCCTCTGCTGTTAATCTGTCTCACAGCAGCAAAATGTAACAGAATATTGGTGGGAAGGTTCAATCTCTAGTGCCATGCCACAAACATCCTCCTCTGACATCGTGAGCCAACATCACAAAATAGGAGGCTTTCAGAGCAGCCCTCATAATTTTATAAACTACCTGCTAACAGAGTTCTACTTCCATCCCCAATCAAGTTAGAAAATAAAATCACTGGAAAAGGTCTGCAGGCTGTTCTTTGGGTATAAATTAAACTGCAGGGATTTCTATACAAATATAAGAGAAAAAATTATACTGAGTGTGAGTGGTCAAATACTAGAGGTGGTTAGAGAATACCTTTGGAAATTTTCTGACTGGACATGCTTGTCACATGACAGCCTGTTCACTTTAGATATAACTATATTTAATTTTTTTTTTTTTTTAAGGCAAGGTAGCACAAATCACAGCTGCAATTTCTCTTTGCAGTAATTAACTGAGTTAGGTGCATAAAATACCATCTTATATTGTTGACATAGTAAGCACTCTTCTTTTTAAAAAGACATTTTTAACATTTTAATTATATCAATAACGTTTTAACCATAAGGTGCCAGTGTGGCACATTTGCTCTCAAATAAGTAGCATTTTGGCACTGCTGGAAGAATTGTGGTAGTTTTGGTGTATTTTTTTATGTTGCTTCTGTTTTATTTTTTATTATGAACATTATGTATCTGTATGTCTTATATTTTAGAGTTGATAAATTCAGTATAAATATATGAATAGCCTACGAGGTATACATCATGATGGTCTGTCTGTACCTTCACTGACATTAGTGCTTTAACGGTAGTTCTTATTCAAGAATTTAACAAAAGAAGCAAGTAGTCATCTAAAAGTACCGAAAAACATAAAATAGGATGTAGCACAGCCCTATTAACACTTCAACAGTAAGATAAAAAAGATTCCTTTTTTATGAGATCTCACTGAAAAGTTTGAATGAAAATAAAGTGCACTTGAGTGAGTATGGGACACTGGGAAGTAGACGAAGGCAGCAGTCATCATGGGAGTGCTCTTGCTCCCAGCTATTTAGGACAGTGAGTACCAGGGGTCACTGACATGTGAAATCTCTCAAACTTTATTTGAAGCCCAACAAAAGATCAAGGCTATTTCACCCATGCAACAAATGCAAAAAGAGGACCAGAGAAATGCTTTTTTAGACAGAGAAAGCAGTACTTTCAGCTGTCCTCGGAACTCTGTTCCCTCTGCTCGTTGACGTCCTATTCAATTACAACTTAGTCTTTGCTGATTCATTGCCTTCCCAAGAAGTGCATATCCATCCAGCAATCTGCCCTTCCCAAGGGGTGGAAATCCGTTTAAATCCACAAATTGAACTGATTTCTACCAAATTCAAAGCATATTTCCTTCAGAGTAAGGCTCTTCCAGGTTGTGAAAGGATTTGTAAACAATATTCGAGTCTAGTAAACAAACTTTTGGTACTCATAAACTCATTTTTCTTTTCTATTTCTACCACTGATTTGTTGTTTCATTAGATTGGCATTCCCAGTATTCCTCCCAAGTCCCACCTGTCTTGTTTGGATGGGCTGCATTGTCTTTGGGAAGGAATTGTGTTCTGCTACATGAGGTATACCATCTGCTGTAATAGGTCTGATATCTCAGCTGGAACAGTTATATGGGGAAAAAAAAACAAACACATACATACTTTGTCTACATCTGAAAACGTTCTAAAGATACTAAATGTGGTTAATAATCTCTGATAATTACTAAGGATCACACTCATATAAATTATCTTCAGTTAGCACATCAGTTTCATAACTTCTAATTCTCAAATTTAACTATGTAAGAAATATTTTGCTGAAACATATTTCTGACTCAATTTTCCTACATGTACATGCATAGTGTAAGAATTTGCATGAATTACTGTTGGTTTTGGCAAAGCCCACTCAAAGACGTTTGTATGTATTGTATGCAGTAAGGATAAAAATGTACACTCTGCTCAAAAAATGCCTATGGATTACTTTGCTCATGCATTTTCACAGCTAACTTAGCTGTTGCTTTAGCAACAGGAAATCCATTGCAGACAATACTCAGATCAGATAGAATGATTCAACTCAGTTCAAGTGTGATAAATGTGACATGATAAGAGATTTTTTTTTGCTTTTTGTAGGCTTATACAAATACAACATTAATTTTCCCTTTGCTAATGACGTAAAAATGCATTACTCATTATATACAGGTTATTACTACAATCTCTCATTCCTCTTTCCTGTGCACAGAAAGCCATAGTTCATGCCTTTTGAGGCTGGTGATATCTGAGTGCATTATGTTCCCACTGAGCATTTACTCTGTTCTGTATGCATCATGTGCCTTGTTTAGAATAATGATTTAACACTAAGTCATCACTAGTCAGCTGGTCTGAAATGCAATAGTCATTTCTCCACCTCAGGCTAGTGATGTCATGTAACATGACTTTACTGGCTTCTCACATGTTATCATGTCTCCTTGAGCTAATTATTCTGGTTAACAAATTCTACTGTGTCATGAAGGTGTACAGCTATTTCCAGTTGTTTTTTGACATAGTAAATACCTTCTTTAATCATACTGAAAATAAAAATTCCTAGGCAAAATATAATTCAAAGCAAATGTTTTAATAATATTTTTATTTTGTTCATGTGATTTGGTATTCCATTACAGAGGCACCAGTGAACAATCTGAAAAGTTATCTGAGGGTGAAGATGAACTCCATATCTGCTTCAGTGAAGCAGTGTGTATGCAGTGGTTTGGTAAAACAGATAAAAATGTAAAGTAAATATTTAAGAAACATAAAGATTCAGAAACTAGATCAGTCAGCTTAACTCTCTGATTGACTGTGAAATAGCAGATGAGTAAAGATAACCTTCCCAATAGAAATGTTAAGAGTTTTTCATTATGAGTAAGAGAGAAGTGGACTTTGTGGAAGTTAAGGACTAATGGAGAGTGTTTCCTAGAGACTCACATAGTGTGTTGGGTTCAGGAGCAGCCTGCTCCTGAACGATGGGCCCTGTGGTATGGAGCTGTGTTGGAGTAGTGCTTGAAGAGCTGCACCTTTTGGGAAGTCCATGTGGGTTCAATTCAGGAAGGATGACATCCCATCACTTTTTAGGCTACTATGCATAACCCAATGAATGCTTCATGTGAACTTCATAAATAGCCTTGGTGATACCTACAACTTCTCCCTCTTTTGCGGCTGTTAAACATCAGTGTAGAGGAATAATTTAAGGCTTTGGGAAGTAAAAAAGTTCATGCAGTGAAATAACAAAACTGATTTCACCTCAACAGCTTTAAGAGAAGCTGCCCCAACCTCCAGTCTGTGATGCTAAAGTGGCATCCTTTCTCTTTCAGTACTAGGTGCATTAAAATTCTGTTACAGTCAGTGGAGAGAAACAGGAACATTTAATGGTGCTGTACATCTTAACAGAAGGGGTCTTCCACTGCAGAAGTACTATCACTCTCCACTCATTCAATTGCCTACACATCTCTGGAGAAAAACTTCTCTATAGATGTATCAGCAACATAATTGCCCATGATGAAAGTAGACAATTAACACTCTTAAGGATTTTGATTCTCAGCATTAAAGAACAGTCACTACAAGATGAATGATAAATAATGCATAATGCTAGGAGATCTGCAAAACCAAGATTTTAGATTCTCAGACAAGGCACCCCAAGTTTGCACAATTTTAATCTTTTGTACCTAGAGATACTATCTTCCCCTGGAATGAAAGAAATACTGACTTACATTGGAAATGTGTTAAAAAGTCTGTCTGTGAAGTTGCATGGTTTTGACAATCATCATTTACCAGAGATAAAAAATTCTGCACTATCTTGGGATCAAGAAGGGAGTGCTATCCAAAACACAGTTGATAGGACTGCGTACATCAAAATTTTGCCTTTGATTGTGGTCTGAATGCTATTCATTCTGTTCAGTGACTGCCAATATGGCAGACAGCATGTTTTCAGGGCTGACTAAAATATAGGAACTCTATAATAAGCTATTCAACATAAATTCATATAGTTTTAAGATATGAGATGATGTGATTTATTTAGCAGGAAAAAGAGAAATCTCTAGTGTTTAAGTAGAAAAGAAACCCTGCACATTTTGAGGAATATAATCATTCCATTCTTACACAGCTTTTAAATGGTTCAGATGAATTATAACCCACAAGCAGGGGGTGAGTATTGGTCTTGTTTACTGCATGCATTGGTGTTACTGTATGCGTTGGTGTTACTGTGAAGAAATATTTGCAGTAGTGTGGGACAGCATTACCTCATCGACTTACCATTAGTGTAGGTGAGCTGTGAAATACCCAAGGAAACCTGATTTACCAAAGGCAGGTTGTCACTCTTGAGTGATACCCCTGAGATTTTCAGCCTTAGGATCCCCCTTTGTGGTTAGAAAGTTTATACTATGACCAAACATGAATGCTCAGCATACATGTGTTGAAGTAAGCTTCAAAATTCACCATTCTGACAAGAAAGCAATTACTGAGAGATGTACTCCCTAGCTCTGGTCATCTGCCATTGGAAACAACGACTGAAGATTCAAGTTAAAAATACTCAACATGAGAGCTGGAAAGCTCGAGATCCAGGGTAATAGGATGAAATCCTCTTTCTGCTGAACTCCACTGACAAAGTTCCATTGAATGAACCACAAAAAAAAAAACACACAAAGATTTAAGTCTCAGGGCTATTTCAGGAGCAGACCAGCTCCACAGCTACAAGCTACAGGCTATCGTATTGCAGGAATGTGATGAGGTTGTCCACACTCTGGGACATTCACTGATGCTACCTACTTTGTAAGGTCCTTCTTTATGTCTGGATGGGTCTTTCTTGCAATAGTACTATACTGAAGGTGTCTGCACTGCAGTCTCATGAAAATTTACGCTGCCCTATGTCATACCCTCTTTGGTTAGTTGCAATTCCTCACTGGGTAGCTTTTATCTCTTATTGTTGATACTGATTTTATTGAGAACAGCTAGCTGGAGGAATGGGCAGGAGGGGAGAGGGTCAAATGAGGAGCTCTTTTCAGTCCACTGGCTTGTGAAGTATGCTCTGATTTCTGGAATGAGACCTGAATGTTGGCTCACCATTGTGTTTTCAACTTTGGCCTCTCTGCACTGCTATTTCTGTTAGAAGAAAACCTAAGTGTGCAGGTTGGGAACATGATGAGCAATCAAAGTCACTTGAACTATGGAGCGTGTCTGTTCTGCCCAACTAGCTCTGGTTCTTTTTCTCTTTTGTAAGTTTCTTAACTTACACTAGTGGTGATAGTGCTCAGATCTCATAAACTTTATATTACTGCTGGTAGCACATAAAGACATTCTGGTGTGCTTGGGTAATTACCCTTTATCAGGAACTTACACAGTTCCTGAATTCTTTATGTAAACCCTGAGATGTTCTCCACCTGCCAGATTTTCACATCTGCTCCTTTACTAGGCATACAAAGACAGATCAATTCATGCTTCAGGATGCCATCGATCAGAGAGAACTCTACAGAGAAAACACATGTTTTCTGCTTGTGGTTCCTGATCAGTGTACATCTATTAAGTCAGGAAATATTTTGTCAGATATTTTAAGCTCTCAAGTTTCAGAATGTCAGTGAAGCTGTTGGAGCAAAAGGTGTCAGACTTGGAAACTCAGCTCTGGAAAGACTCTGTGTTTTCAGACGTCACTCTTGCCTATCGCTGAATTTAAAAGTCTAATGGATATATCTGTTGCATGAGTGCTACTCTTACTTCAGTAGGAAGTAAACAACTGGATTCACAGAGCCACATTGTCCTGAATTCTGCTGTGGACTTGGTTTAATACATGGAGGATAGCTTTCCCAAACCCTGCCTTGCAGTTGTGAGATTTTGAGTGCAAGTGCAATGTTTCCACTGCACTTTGACTTGTCATATACCAGGCTCTCTGAGGGGCCATATTTTCTTGCTACCTCACTTCTTTCTTGCTACCCAATGCCTTAATGGAAGAAAAGTGAGAAATGACAGAATATGAGCTCAGCTCCCTTGCTTGCACTCGGATGGGTAAGAGATGACAGAACCAGAAGTTTTTTTCTGAAGAGGAAGTTGAAGAGTTCAGAAAAGAATGAGAAAGTTATCTCCTGAAATATATTCTATCCTATACCTGATCTTACGGTAGAGTGCTGGGAGTAGCAAGAGCAGGAATTTGTGCCTCTGTGAGAGAACAACACATGGCATATTCATACAATACTTGCATGGATGGATATCCTATGAAGCTCCATGCCAATCCCCAGTGTCATCCCCTAAGCTCTGCCATGCTGGACATTGTATTGAGTTTTTCTCCCAGCTCCCTGTCCCTTAGGAAGCAGCTGACGCTCATTGTTCTATGGCTCTGTTCTTCATATCCAACCCTTTTTTGTTTTCCCAGACCCATAAATTGTCTTAGAAAGGTTTATCTTATGAATACTTATGAATACTTATTGACAGGTTTAAATAAAGCCTCACTGATCTTCTCCCAGGCTCATCAGTCAGATCCTTTTGGTTTAAAGACTAATTGCTGTGTGTTGATGATGAGTTAGTTATTCAGCATCCCTGAGGAGAAGTGTCGTATACTATTACTGGTTCAACAATGAACTCCCTGCAAGGAGTTTCTGAGATCTGAGTTTCCAAGATCAGAGTGCCTAACAGTGATAAGCATGGGGAATTGTTTCTAGGTGTTCTTACAACTTTGCTGAGCCATTCCAGTAATTATCAATTTCAGATCTTCAGGATATATTCATACCTTCACATGCAATCTTTCCAGAGAAGATTATACAAAATTCCTGCTAGATCCAGCTGCCAGACCTTTTTTAAGCTCTTGAAGGTGATCAGACCAGCTTATGCAAGTGTGATACTGCAAGTATTGAATTTCTGTGAAAGCCTGTCAAATACAGAAGCTTACAGGTGCAGAGTAATGAGGCATAGACTTGCGTCATATAAAACTATGGGGGAACTCACGGCAACTACAAGAGGAAGAAATGCGTATAAGTTCTGAAAGTCTGGAGTAATTCAGACCTTAAATGTCATCTCTTGGCTCCTGTGTGCATCTCAGGGAAGGACACTGAATTTTCATTTTCTTTGTATTATACCCCAAATCAAATGGCAATTGCTATAAATGTATTAAATATATATGTAAAAGAAATGCAGACAGGAAGAGCTTTTCAGTTCTGACAAACATCTTCTCCCTGCGTGGCAAAAAGGATAAAACAGCAGTTGATTGCATGCCAGCAGATAACACTGCTTCTCTACTGATAATAAATCCAGATTATTTTAGTTCACAGCTGGCTACTAAAAGATGTAAATGGAACATAAATACTCTTCTGTCTTTTTACTATACCTGTATTTATTTATTTTAGGAGGAATTGGGAAGATAGCAAAAAAACAAAAAAACAAACAAACAAACAAAAAACCACAAGCCAAAATATTTGGCAAAATAAGCAAAATTTGTTATAGTATTCAATTTCTGAAAACCATTCCTATCAGGAAAGTCACACAAAGTTTTTTTGTTGTATCTTGTAATCTCAATTATTATTGAAATGCTTAAATGAAACTTAAATGAAAAATTTACAGGTTCGAGCCATAATCTCATATTGTTTTTTCATACTGAATTTCATATATATATATATTTAAAATTATAGTCTACACCATGTATCTGTTGAAATTTCTAAGTTTCTCTGTTTACTTAATAGGGATTATATTTCTGCCTTCACATTTCTCAGTCTTTACATAGATTCTCTGCCACATCTACCCAAGATACAGGTTTCTTCCTGTCTTCTCTTGCATGGTCGATGTTACACTTTTTGCTTTACATTACCTAAGATAAAGATTCTGCTCAATTTAGTACACTTACTGACCATTTACTGTATTTTGCAGAGTACTTTCTGCAAAAGTATGTTACTACAGTCAGTTTAGTACAGTCAGTTTTTACTTGTCAGTTCTGATACAGAAGTTATTCTGGGGAAGTCCTCCACGGAAGCAGTGATAGAAATAATAAGCCATGTCAAACTCATACAGAAAAGGGTCTAATCAAATGTGACTTGCCAGAGTTTATATAGAACCTATTTTCACCTGGCGCTTGATGGGCTGACAGTAATGATTACACGTACTTGAGTGAAGAAAGGTTCCAAAGGGCATCCCGGTTTCCCATTTGAAGTACGGTGGGAAGGAAGAATGGATCACATATTTATGGATTTGCAGATAAAGGGAATAGTTTCTTATTAGTAATTAAATATTTCCCCCCCAAAAACACATGATCTTTAGTATTGAATTGAAAGTTCATGTATTTGAAAGACAAGAAGGGATTTTGGCACATGTGACACTTAGGTTCTGGACATTGATACTGGCATTTTAACATTGCTGACTGTTAGAAATTAACATAAAATCTCACATTTAAATAATTTTCCAATTTGCAAATATTTGAAAAAATATAGTTATAGATGAAATTATGGCTCTGTAGTCCCTGTACTTTCTTCAGAATATCTTTTGGAGCATACCTCAGATTTACGGCAGATGCAATTCCATTTTATTTAAAAGTAGCAAGAAACTAAAGGGCACACTTTCTTTCCTGACCATCTACTGAAATGATTGCTCTCCAGGGGCGATAGGAAAGGAAGGCAAATTTGTTGGAGGTACCCCTCAATATCAGCAGAACTATAATATTAAGTATGATGCGCCACAATTAATTGACAAAATTTGGTAATTTGTATCTTTTAATCCAACACTTATAGTTCCAGTTCATTTGTCATTCTGTATCCGTAATGTGTAAAAATGTGAGCTCTATTTTCAGTTGACATTTCAAAGTTCATGTGTGAGCATCTGAAATCCCAAAAGAAAGGAAAGAGATTAGAAAAGCATTAAATGAAATTCCAGTGGACCTGAACTAATATTTATTCAGAGTCCATGACCTTAACACTTCGTACAACGCCTTCTGCTATTATCTTTGTGCTGCACCTCATATTACAATCCATAACAGCTTTGGTTTGCATGTGGCAACTACTGGATTACTGACAAGGTATGTGTGGTATCTGGCTTATCAACAGGCAGCAGAGAGGATGAGAACTGACACCTACAAATATTTCCCTCTTTATCAAGAAAAGACTTGAGACTTGATAGCATTTTCAAAGTTTAATTTCAAGTAAGTACTTGCAAAGATTTTCTGAGACAATAAATTATAGGTTTTAGGTGAATTTTCAATCAGTTATTTCTAAGAACATGAAAGATAGTAAGCCCTAAATGTATATACAGAATAACAGAAACTAAGTGAACATTTCTGTAACAGGGAAATAGTATAATCACTTCTACTGAACATAAGTTACTGCAGTGGGTGATAAGAATTTGTAAACCATAACTCCCCACTTGACATAAAGAAAGCATATTTAGTATTTTAGACTATTTCATATTACTCATATATTACAAAATCTGTGAGCCTCGTCTTTTTCCATAAGAAGTGGTTCCCACAAAAAAAAAAAATTGCCAACAGTTGAAGTAGATTGAAGTAACTCATTTCATTTAATTATCCTTTGGATTTAGAAAGAATGTTCCTGCACCTTGCAGCTCCTAGATTAGTACCTTTGACAATTGCTGATAGGGCCAAACCTGCGGATTTCATACTGAAAGTGAACTGTCATAATTTCCCTGAACATCTGTCCCATTCTTTTCTGAGGTTTTATTAGCATTAAACATAAAAGCAGGACTTTGCATGATAATACTGCTTATACCTACCATGTTTTTTTTTTGTTCCCTTCTGTGATTCTTACATCTTATCTCTGCTTCCTCACTCTTACTCTTGCAAAACACAAGAATTTCCTTCTTTTTCTTTACACACTAGGATTTAAAACTGTTGTCCTTGCAACTGAAAGTTCTATACGTTTGTTTGTTTTCTGGACTTGTGCTATAGTCAGTGGCTAGATATCATTTCTTAATAATGCTTATTGGGTCAGCACATTTCTAAAAAATTTATAAAAATTGCTGGAGTGGAAATCAGCATTTTCAGGCTTTCCAAACTGTCAAAGCATGAATATTATGAAATGTATTTTAGAAAACTTAGGTAACATTTCTATTTGGAGTCATGAGTATTATGACTAATGGCTTCTGGATCAGACTCACTGGAACTGGTTCATATTCATGCCCAGTACTAAGATACGATTTACACGTTAGACAACAGCTCTGTGAAGTTCGTCTCTTAGTTTTTGCTCTGTTTTTTTTTTTCCCAGCTTCTGAGAAGATGTACAAAACAAGTTAACAGGGCTGTTGAAATTAAAGTAAACAGATAGTCTCTCAACAAAAATATGATGTGGGAAGATCTGAGTTCTCTTCCTAAACTACCCATGGACTTCCGTCGTGCCCCATCTTTTACAGTATTTCCTTCCTATCACTCATGGTATTTATGTTTCCCTAGAACACAAAGTACATTATAACACCAAATTTTTAAAGCGCTTCGTCCTTCAAAAACAAGATCTATACAAACATAAATTGTCATTGGACTCATATTCTTCACATAAGAAGACAGGGGATTGATCAGTAAGGCATACTACTTTAATACTCCACATTTGTCTTGCAGAGGCTTTTATGGATAAAAAATTGTTTTCAGCTCTACACAAGCAATAGTTTGGAGGACATCTGGACCTGGAAACGGGAAATTTTGAAAATACATGAAATATAACTTTAATGAATAGAACTGATTTCAATAAAGTCGCTAATTCAAAATAAGTGGTGAACACGGGGAGGAAGAAGATACTCTGAATACAAATTCAGGTCCCAACTTTGCTGTCTTTTTTACCATTGTGCTGTAGGATTGATTGATCTATTTCTTTTGAATGAGACAGAACAGGACAATCTGTTTCTGGTCCTTACTTCCTGCACAATTTTGAATCAAAGTATATAAAGACAAAATGGTGTGTTGTTTTTTTTCTCCCCTTAATAACATTACACCTCTTGTGATTAACTGCTGATATTTATTTCAGTGGTATTTTAGCAATGTTACTGTTGAATGTCAAGAAACAGTCAAATCTGAGTCACGTAGTATATGGCAAACTCTTCCATAGCTCTGTTAACCATAATGAATTCATGTCATTACTACTCTGTCATTTCAGCAGCAGCCTTTTTTCTCAGTAAATACAAAGCCATTAAGTAGTCAGATACCTGCAATTTAGTAATCCTAAATGAAATTAAAAATCCCACACTATTGTTACGGAAATGATTAATAACTTATTCAATTTTATAATAGAATGGATGAGGGTCTTTCACTGCAAAGCTTGAATAAGCCTGAAATCGAAATGTCTTTTATATCTGTAAGAACATATCTCATTCCTTTGAAATATTCATTGTCAGTTTTCTTATCATAATATTTTTTGGTTAGATATTTGAATGAAGATAGCTACAAAGACTAGCTGTTTGCTTCTACTTTGTTTTTACTTACACATTAAATCAGATTTTTAGGAAAAGCTCCTCAGGAAATACCATAATGAGGAAGGAGTGTTTGAATTTAATTTCATTCCTACCTTTGTTGCTGAACTGTTCTGTGACTTTGGACTGAAGCACAGGGTGAATCACAATGTGATGATGAAAGAAGGTTCTCTGCTGGCTAGAACAGGAAAGCTGGTACTTGGGAATTCCTAGCCCTAACTAGGGGTCAGATCTAAATACCAAGTCATCCTGGGACTATGAAGTCATTTACTCCATCAGAAAAACTTGAATGTTAACTAAAGTCCAGGACAAACGGATCTGTGTTTCACAAGATAAAGACATTTGATCCTAATTCGTTATATAACAATTTCACGGTATTCCTTTCAGTATGAATGGGTTGCAACATATTAGAATAGCACTTATTACATATCTTTCATCTAATATCCATATACATGCTACTTACAGAGCATTTTGAAATAGGACTCTATTTTTCTTTTCTTTTATTCCATCTTTTTTCATCATATATATCCTTTTTTTATATATCAATATATATATTAAGTCCTATGCATTTCTTGAACAGGAAAATTTAATTAGGATGAATATCTCTGCGCTTTCCTTTTTTCAGCTTTTTGTTCCTAAGTCTGTTCGAGTGTACTCCTACCCACTTTCCATCTTACTGAGGATTAAAGCCAACAGGTTCATCCAAGAAACGAAAGCACAAAACTAAATCATTATAGAAGTAGATACTGATATCAAAAATCCTGGTCTTGGTTATTTCAGTTTTGATTTTCTGCATGCTGTTGTGGCTGAAATCTCTGAGGTATGAAGAAAATGTTTGACCTTATGGAAAATAAAAATGTTGACCAAAATCCCCAGCTGTAATAGTTCTCAGGTAAATACAACCACTGACATAGCCTCTTCTGCCCTCTTGTGACTTTGAGCTGCAGAGAAATTGAGTTAAATAAGGCTTATTAATTTATTCGAATGTAACAATGAGATTGATGCTTTTCATTAGGAGGGACTGTTGTAAAGCAGACAACGATTTCAGAATTCATTGTCCCTGGCCACTGCTGCCAGATGTGACAGTCTGGATCCATCTTGGTGCATTCACTCACATTACTGAATACATCTAGCCAGAATCACTTCTGTAGACTTGGCATGGCAGAACTGTGTACGCAAAGCTGTTTCCTCTGCCCTTCCAACTGTTCAACTGCCACTTGGGAATGGGGTCTGTCAGGTATTGGTCATGTTCAGGTAGAATGCTAATTTTCATAAACCAAATAAGTGTGAGAGATCAGGCTGAAAACAGGTATGAATGATCAGAAGTGAACTGTCTAGCTTGTACTATGTACCTATTTTCATTTCCTTGTATAAGCATATTCAGCCTGTCTGTTTGATGCAGAAACATGCAAGAAAGCTTTCTTCTACATAAAACCTATTCCATTCTAATCTGTAGTTTAAATTGTAAACATACATGAAATTGACATATTGAATATGTTCATTTTAGACTTACATGTCCTTATGTGCATATGTGTGGATGCGTAACTGTATAATTAACCCAGCATCCTAGCAAATTCAATTTATTTCTAATAGACAAGCTTTGCTGTTTTCTTCTCAATCATCATTACCACTAATATGAAATGATAGGTTAGAAAAGTCGCATATTCTCTGTGCCTTGAGAGCCAGAAGAAAGCAATTTCAGAGGGAGGTGTAAAGATGGTTTAAAATAAAAAATAAGATACCACAAGCCAAATGATTTCCATAGTTACACCTCTGAGCATTCACTAAGATTTCGCAGCTGTCAACAAGAACTGAAAATGGCTTATACTAGTTATAATGGAAAGAAGAGAAATAAACTGCTCTGATACTCAAGATGTACTAACTTTTCAGTGGTAGCCAGTCTTAAACCTTGTAAAAAAATGAAAAAAAAGATGATGTACAACTTACCAACATGAATATACACCACAATATGACCTAGATGTATCTCTAATTCATAGCTTATTATACTGAGTGCAAACTTGAGTCAGTACTTTGAATTACATCATGTATGTATTACCAAGTCAAATTCTAGCCCTTCACACTTCTGCAGCACCATTTGCTACTGCAGATCACTATTAAAGAAAAAAAAAGGCATTTTCTTCACTGCTTTTTCTGATGGTGCTTTATGGCAAGGATTTTAAACTGATATGGAAGCATATGGATTATGTATTACACTTCATCACACTCTTGAATTTAATGAAGATATGTTCCATCAGAGTGGGAAGATATCTGCATAAGTGGCTTACATCTCATCTAACATTGGCTGTATGATTTAATCTGTACTTCTAAGTGCTTATCAGTGGAGAAAGACGGGCAGCTCAAGAGAAGAGGCTATCTTATGTGACAGTGTATGCCGACATTAATCATGTTCTAGATGCATCTAATCCTCTTCACTGAATTTGGAGGTAAATTAGGGGTTGGAATCATCTTTCCTGATGCAAATCCTTCCACTATATATGGTTGTATACATACAGGATTTATATATAGTCTATGGGAATAAATGGGCAGCTCCTCAGTGTGATTCATCACATGCTTAAGAGAATGAATTATTCTTTCCATACTACTATACTGCAAGTACAAGGTGTATTTGGTGTTCTACACAGCTGGTATAACTACATTACAGTCATTCAAAGTCAGGTAAAAATAGAATTTCAGTGAACTGGAAAATGGATGACTTGTTTAGATTGGACACCTTGCTTCCCTATGATTGATTCTAATTCCATAATCCATAGTCCACAGTACATATTCCATGCATAAGCAGGTTATTAAAATACAGTAGCAATCTTATTTCCACTCTTTTTACAGTGCTAGAAACTCTTCAGAAATGTTGATTTCAAGCAGAACAGAGAGCTATGAAAGTACTCTAGAAAATATTTGTTGAAAGCACATTCTATGTATGAATAGATGCAGTGAAAAAAAATACAGTTAGAGAAAGATACTTGAAGATGAATCCCAGAAGGAAGCTGGAGAATCTCGCTTCCTGATGTAGTATGTAACTGTAGAGCTACACAATGCTGACCTCCCAAAGATCTTATAGTATGTAATCTTAACTGTCCACTTGGACTAATAAATAGTTGATATAATTAATTCGGTTGGGTTTGTTGTTACCATTTGGATGTGTCTTTCATAAAACAATTTTAAAATTAGAAATAAGCCTCACATGTTGTTGTGCTATGGATAGCGGAAGTTGGAGATGATGCGGATAAAGCTAGATTTTGAATGTTTTACCTTGTTCTATACAGGACAAGAAGTTTCATAAACATCTCCTTCCATGATTAGGCTTTCATAGAATCGTAGATTGATTTGGGTTGGAAGGGACCTTTAAGATCATACACTTCTAACCCCCCAGCTATAGGCAGAGACACCTCCTACTAGATCAGGCTGCTCAAAGCCCCATCCAGCCTGGCCTTGAATGCCTTCAGGGAGGGTGCATCTATTTCCTTGATTGGCAAAGCAGCTGCTAGGCATATTTCTGATGTATTAGAACCTAAGCAAAGAGCAACTTCAGCAACAATCATTAGATGTGAAAGCTGAAGATAGACAGCAGGGGAACATATGCAATTTAAAAACTGGATTCACCTCTAATAAATCTCAGCCAAACTCCCCTTCCAAAGGACAAGTTTCAGGAGCCAAGACTTTCTCCCCATAGCCTGCTTTTAGTTGTTCTCTCTGGTATGAAATATGTACATCCCTCCAGTTCAACAAAATGCTGATCAGTATCTTTCTCTTTGAGTGCACAGCTAGGTTTGATTTGTTGAGACACTTATGGAGCTCCTGGCAGATGCACTAGAGAACATGATATTCCTGCCTTACATGTCTTTGAAGCTATTTATTCCATAGGCTGTATTCTTCCCACTCAAGCTAAAAGAGAAGCAGATCTCAAATGAATTCTTCCTAAGAACATAAGTTCCTCAAGATTTGGGAAACGGCATTGTCCACAGCCTGTAATCTAACAAAATTAAATATTTCTGGACACTGGGACATAATGTTTTTTTCTTTTGGGTTTCCATATTAGAATGACAAATTGGAACATTCTTGTTTACAAAAAATGCACAAGAAGGGTCTTGCCTGATTTCATTTGATTAACAAATATATCACTTATATGACTAGCTGAAGCTAATACTCCACCTAGATTAGATTATACTTCTCAGTGTATGACTAATATCAACTACAATGGCTGCCAGCAATGTAGGTATGAAATCATTAGCGGTGAATTGACTGGTTTTACAGATATCTGTGGCAGAGCAAAGGGGTCCATAGTTTAGAGAATGATAAAACAGTTCAAGACTTCATGTGGTATACTCATGGTTTTTTTACTCCATTATTATCATAGCTCAACATATTATATGGAAGACATAAAAAATTAGCACAACATTTTCAACTTCAAGATTAAGTGATTAAATAAGTTGCTATGAGGGAAACAGGATGAATGAACTGAAAACCCCTGAAGAAACTGTGGCCTCTTGGTGCCTGTCTCACACTAAGTTATGTTGTGGTGTGCTATTGCTAGTCTGAATCATGCTGGTCACTATTTTCTACTAACAATCACCAATGTCCATGTGCCAGATCCACTTGTTTCAAAACGCACAGTCACTCTTTTCAGGGGAAGATGGCTTGATGATTTGCAGATGAGTTTTCTTGTTCTCAGTGTATGCTAGAAAAAGGCATGCTGGAGCAAAATAAGAGAAAAATGAACCCTTGGTGGCTGAAACATTATCCAGACAGAGAAGCAGATGGTGCTGTGGCTTAGAAGTGTTTAAGAGAAGTAGGAAGCCACTGGGACAAGAGACACACTTCTAGAGGTGTATCCCTTGTCAGAAGGGGCAGGAACACAGAATTATGAGAAACTGTTGTGTACAGACAACAAAAACCATTGCATATGTTTCTTCAGACTCATATGATGCTCACTGCTTCCTCAGATAAATTTTGATGGACTAAGTAGTAACCCACAGCATAAAAAAAAATAAAGTAGAACTGACACAGAGATAAGAAAAGATAGAAAAGTGCAAGAGCTTGACTAATAGTTTATGTTGTTATTTTTCTTAGTATCCAATTATGTAGCAGAAGTTTTGTGATGGTTGGCAATAAAACAAATTTCCATGACTGCAGTCTGTTTCGCACTGAACCTCGAGGGAAAAGTTTATTAACTTATTCTTAGAATGGAATTTCAGAATATCTCAAAAGTGATTTGGTAATTATACTTTTGCTTTTTACTGATAACTAGGATTGTAGGATGTTAATATAATATTGAGAGTTTCCAACAATGTATTGAAGATGGATTAAGAATACAATTTTTCTGGAAACTATTAAGGAATGGAATATTCTGAAGTATTTTTAGATTTTCTAGAAACAATTCTTTCACCTTACCTATTATAATGACTGCAATTTAAAGTTTTTTTCTGGTGAAAAAAGATAAGACATATAATGTTATTTAAACATCAGTAATACTGGTACAAGGCTCAAGGATTAGATGCAAGTGTGTTTTAAGAATTCAAGTTCAGGTAGTTGTTGGATGTTAGTACAGACAGTCACATGCATCCCATGGTTTGCATAAACCAAGACTGCATATGAAAAGCACCTGTTATGCTGTCTGAATATGGAGAAAACAATCATAGAAAAATACATATGGACTCAGTTCCCAATGTCCTTACTAATGAAAACATTCTGCCGTCCTACCATAAAGCTTAAACCAAATGCAAGCTAAATGCTGAAGATGTTTACAAACACACGCTGTCCTTATTGCTGATGGCATGGGTACTGCCACCATTATAAAATGCCTAACTTGAAGATACTGCAGCAAAATCTGTGCATAAGAAGAAATCACTTCAATAATTTCTATAGTGTGGAAAGAGATTATTTTCACACCAATTGTCTTACCTTATAGAAATCCTTGCTTTCTTTTAGTTCGATTTTGTCCAAATGACTTATTTAAAAAATAAAATTCATTTCCAGAACACAGGGCACTGATACAAGACAAGATCAAGAATAAGTAACTGGAGTCAAAATAAAAGTCTTTGCTTAAATCTGGTACCCTTCTTTTTTCAAATTTACTATTAAAATATATTGCTCAGACTGAAAATTTCAATTTTTTTATTACTTTTTTCCTAAGATCTGTAAAATTTGCTGAAATCCTACTAGAAAAGTGGGTTGTGTATTCCATTAGCATCTCATTAATAATCATTCCAAATATGTGCTGCTCTACTCACACTGGATAACTCAGTGTATGTAGCTATTACTGATCCATTTCAGAACCACAGAAATTCAGATGGCAGTTCCTTATTTATGATATGTGCATTCTAAATCACCTATTTGGTGATCAAATAGGCTAAATCACCTATTTGAATCTTAAGAATGTGCGGCAACATCTCTATTCATCTGCTTTTCACCTTGGAAAATTTTACAAAGTAAATAGAAAGACTACATTTTCCTGAAGTTTGATATTCAGTAGCGTGATTAGGGAAGGGTTGATTAGTAGAGAGTAGGGGGATGAAAAACAGAAGTTTCGCTCCTTCATTGAAGTTTAGCTTAAACATAAGTATTATAACTATATATTTCCAGATCTCCAGCATTGCAGAACAATGTACACTGCTTATTTTTGAGACACATCTTCCCTTAAAACAGACCTTTCCTAAATTTGAGTCTGTTTGTTTTTTTCGTAAAACACTGTTGCCAATTCTGTCATAAGCATTGATTCTCTTTTACATAGATTCTCAGTAAATCTATACTGTCTTATCTTGGTTTTATTTTCTGGACAGGTGGACGACAGGTTGGCCATGAGCCACCAGTATGCCCTGGTGGATAATGGTATCCTTGGGTGCATTAGAAAGAATGTGGCCAGCAGGTCAAGGGAGGTGGTCCTCCCCCTCTGCTCTGCCCTGGTGAGGCCTCACCTGGAGTACTGCGTCCAGTTCTGGGCTCCCTGGTACAAAAAAGACAGGGATGTCCTGCAAAGAGTCCAGCAGAGGGCTGCAAAGATGATAAAGGGCCTGGAGCACCTCTCTTATGCGGACGTGATGAGAGACCTGGGTCTGTTCAGCCTTGAAAAAGAAGACTGAGAGGGGATCTTATTAGTGTTTATAAATATCTTAAGTTTGGGACAGGGCCAATGTCTTTTCAGGGGTCTCTGGGGACAGGACAAAGGGCAACTACCATAAACTTGAGCATAGGATGTTCCACACCAATGTGCAAAGGAACTTCTTCATGGTGAGGGTGACGGAGCACTGGAACAGGCTGCCCAGGGAGGATGTGGAGTCTCCTTCTCTGGCGATATTCAAGACCCACCTGGACGCCTATCTGTGCAACCTGCTGTAGGGAGCCTGCTTTAGCAGGGAGTTGGACTCAATGATCTCTAGCGGTCTCTTCTAATCCCTACGATTCTGTGATTCTGTGATATTATCTTTTATACTTTTTGACCAATAAGATTCTTGCAAGTTTGAAGTGTTGCATATTTAAAAAATTTCAAAAAATGTCAGCTGGTGAATCTTGAGTCATATTATCTATCCTCTTAGATATCCTGTTTGTAAACCCAGAATAGCAGCAGCACATTTTGTTGCACTTGGCAGCTGGATGAACAGCAACATGAGCAGACAGCAGACACTAAAGAGAACTCAGGATTGAAAATAAACTTTTTAATATTTTCCTACTTACTTGCTGCAGATGGTTTCCAACAGAACTCAAGTGTTTGCTACTTTATTTCCTACCATCTTTGTTCAGTAGTGTGATGTATTCAAATACCAGGTATAAAGTATTCAGATAACTCTGAGAATGTGTTTCCAGGAATCAATATGATTGTTGGTTATTTATCATAATCTCCACAATCATTTTGGCTTTGCCGTTGTTGTTATTTATTTATTTTTGTAAAAAAGACGAAATACTTTTTTTTGTTTTTTGGTGGTGGTGATGGTGTAGAGTTAGTTGGACATGAATCTTCATTTACAAAATATTTTACAGAGATCATCGTAATGCTCATGCTTGCCTGCTTATATCTTCATTTAGTTGGATATCATGAGTCATTTGCAATAACAACTGTATGACAGTGAATGCTGATCACAGCTTCTCAGTTCAGATTTTCATTATTTATAGATAACCAAACTGCCACTCAGCCAATCAAGATTATTCGTCTGCCAAATTCACTTCAGAGTTAGATAGCCATAAACCTCACCAGACCTTCCTAATGTTGATGTAAGTTAGGGCAGTAGCAAAAGTTTTCATAAAACAAAACTAAATGGAAAGATATCCATATAAATGTAACTCCTTAACTATAATAATTTGGCATCAATTATAAAGGCATTTTAGGACAGGAATTATAAGCATGGTAGGAAGTAAAAAAACTGACATAACTTAACTTCAACAAATTTTTTCAGCAGGCTGGGATTTTCCTAAGCTCTTCTACATGATATTGAAAGTTAATTGAAAATATTTGTACAGTATATTATTGTTTTTCATATTACTTCTTGTATACTTAACAGCTAATACATTTTTAATGACAACAGACTTTTTTTTTTCAGAAGACTTAATAGGTTCTTTAGTGACTGTTGCGTTTGAATGGGACAGGTTTTAAAACATTTAATATCTAAGTATTCATGAAAACCACAAATAGTTAAAAGTTTTCAGGTAAAAGTAAGAAGTGATATAAATATCTGGATAATTCAGAAAAAAAAAAGAACAAAGGTTTCTAAAATCAGCTGAAAGATAAAGAAAAGTATGTATACTCCCCAGTTAAAAGATTTTGACTGGAAGAAATAAGGTATAGCAATCTACAGTGAGTGTAAGTAACACTACAGTCTGCAGCAAGGTGAATTGCAAATTCTATGCCTACACAAACATTAATTCCTTAAATCATACATGGAACTTTTGACCAAAGCCATCAATAAATTGTGGATATTTTAAGTTTCAGTTACTTAGGCTCAGGAACTAATATTTCACAGAGTTTTTATGTTGTGTTTCATGCCAATAATGTACACTTATATTGTTTTGAGTTTCTAGAACCAGTCAACTTTCAGTTGCTCTTGTATGACTAGATAAGATTGAAGGGAAATAAGATCTTTGTTTATGAAGACCTGCAGTAGCTGCAGCTTTTTCTCTCAGAATAGAACTTTACTTCTAATAATAATAATTCTAATTATTATTTATAAAATATATAGTTATAATAATAATAATTCTAAAAATAAGATAAATTTAATGAACTGATGCCTTCTTGTACACAGAGGTACACCTAATGTGAGACAAATGTGAAATGAAACAGCACAATGTGAAAAGACACGCATTTTAGGTTTCACTGTAGTGCAGTAAGTGCAGCTTTCAAATAAATCATAGCAACAAAACTTGGATTCGGAAGCAGAAATGAAATGATGTCATATCAATTCGAATAGATTAATGTACAGATATGGATAGAGAGGCCTTAATGTACAAAACATTGTTTCTCTGCATTGAACAGCAATTTTAAAAGTGATAAGTATTATATTATGAAACAGGAACTTCTCAGCTATGCAAAATAACTCCCTTTGTCTGGGAAAAATGTTATTGACTTTCCAATTCATTTAATGAAAAGAGGAGCATGAAGTCTACTATGTGCAATCACAGGAACATCTGTAAAGAACTAGTAACAAATAGAATTGATTTGGTGGGTGAAATAGCACAATGGCATTCAAATTAGTGGTTTCTATTGCCTTCGGCCACTTCTGTTTAGTTCAACCTGGATTTAGGTGGTAAAATTATAAATTGGTTCTAAATGGTAAGATCAGAAATCTGCTCCAAGTAATTCTTGACACAAGACTTCAATTGCTTATGTACATGATTATCTCTATGATACCTCAAAGTGATAAACCCACATGTTAATATGGTGACCACTGAACTCCAAATGAGACAGAAGACATCATATAATTTTTTTGAATAATCTAGCATTTATTTTACTTTCTCTAAGAATGTTCACTGAATTTCACTTGAAATTGGGCCATGATATCCTTATTCAGCAGTCAGCTATGCAAGCACCAGCTATGAGTCAGTCAGCTGCATAATGTAAGCGGGCATAACTTCATTCAACTGAATTATTTGAGCATAAGACTAAGAAGACAAAGTTCTACATAATTTCACCCAACCATATGGTAATATACATTTAGAAGGATGCTAACCTGTCATTTCCTCATGCACTGTGATGGCAGTGTGTTCTCTTGTTAAAACCTTACACATTTTTCCCAACAGTTCTCCAAGTGATCTCTATGAATCAGAAAACTGTTCTTCATTCTTGCTTTATATTAACAGACAACACAGACAGGTCAAACATTTGCACTAATATAATAAACCAGCGTGGACTGTATAAATTTTTTACCTCTTCATTCTCACTCAGGCATTCTAGCACTTGCAGCAATAAAAATAGCCTACATTTTCAAGAGTGTTGTCCTGAGTTACATGCTGATTTAAACAATGTACAAGTGTGAGACTGTTTGCATAATTTTTCTTCTTTCCCTCAGTAAACCAGTAAATTTAAGGTGTAATGTTTCATAGAAGACCAATCATAAATTTGTTTAGCACAGTAGAATCAATCAGTTGTGAAGTTCTTACTTTTCTATAAGGAGATCTAATGTGCAATTCTTTTGAAAAGTTCTGAAGGAAATGTAAAATTAAGAGAAATTATCCTAACTATAGAGACTGACTACAATAAATAAGATGAAATATGGGTTAGGAGACATGATCAATGATTTTGATTAATATAACCATTACAGAAGATTATTTAAAATGGAATTAGGATTTCATGTGTTATCTCTTCTCTAGGAATTTGTCACATGAGAGCTTGGTATTCAAACACAGGGATTAATTCACAGCTCTCAATAACAATAATGCCTTTTGCCCACACTATTCTCATCAAAGTTCATTACAAAATTCTTTGAAAGCTGATTGATTAGCTTGGATGTTGTTATGCCAGGGACACTGACAAACTCCTGCTTAGTTCAAATATTCATTCTAAACAGTAAAATTAACAAAAAGGTCATAAATAAAATCAATAAAAACAGCAATAAACTATCACTACTTAAAAACTGAAAACAAAGAACCTAACACCCATACAACTTTCTATTCATTTACTAATTCCTGGTGTCATTACTTTTATTTATTCATCTTATTTCTATCTCACCGTGATCACTTTCCCAGGAAAACACGTCATGCTTAGTTCCCCCAATAGCCAATAGCTGTAACAGTTCTTGTGTACATATTTACCTCTGGTAGTATCATACTTTTCTATCTCTTTTTATACCTTTTACTTTGTTTTATTGAAAAAGAAATCTTTATCCTAGCACATGTACCTTTTACTAGAAGAGAAGTTGGAAAGGAGAATAGGGAGATAAATGCACATTATTTTCAATATTTTTGATTTCCCCTCAAGTTCTAGGCCCGATTATATTTGTTAGGAATTTTTCTGAAATTGTACACATTTCGGAATAATTGGGGTATTCTTCTAACTGGCTCTGACTGATGTATTATTAATATCCAAAGGCAGTGTAAACTTTCCAACAGATATAATGGAAATCAGACCACTCATAAAATAGAAACAGCAGTGATGCTTTAGTAAGTGCCTTTGTTTATCTACAGATACTTTTGCTCTCCAGATAAAGCAAGGTATCCACTGCCATCTCAGTTTTTTGCCATGTTCTGAGAACCTGCCAGGACACCTACCGGTGCAAACTGATATAGGGAGCTGCTTTGGCAAGGGGGTTGGACTCAATGATCTCTAGAGGTCCCTTTCAACCATTACAATTCTGTGATTATGTGATTATGCTTCAAACAGATTCACTGTTAGCACTCTTGTAAAAATTAACTTTCAGTTAACTGTATTTTAGATGGATCTTCAGAAGAATACCATAACCACTTGGTTATGCTCATCCTTTTATTTATTGGATCAATGATAAAAGTTATAAAATCATCAGCAGAAAAAACTTGAAAATGTCTCATCCTGGAGTAACTCACCAATTTGGGCCCTTTAGATTCAGATTCCTCCTGGCAGGCATTGTAGGCAAAGGTTGTAGTCCCCGAGCCAAAGCACAAAAGTGAAAATAGCCTTTTAGCTGGCAAGACGGTAAATTTTACCTTCTGCTTCCCTGCAACAACTGGGACATCTACAACCAAAAATTATCTTCCAAAAATTTAGCATTTCTGACTTATCTATTCATTTTTGTTTTACTGAAAAATTAGAAAAATGAGAATATGATCTACTGAAAAAGAGGTCATTTTAATGTCATTTTAGTAACATAGGATTAGGTTCTTGCTGTAGGCAGGATTCCATTTGAGAATGAGTATCTTGAGGTGCGTAGAAATTGAAAGGTTCAAAAGTCTAAAGGAGAATTGCTATCACCCTCTGAGATTTACTGCAAAACCTCTGTAATCTATCTTAGAATTTAAAATTCTTGAACTCCAGTATATAAGATGTAAAATCTATGAAAACTGAATCTTATTAAGTCCTCTTAAAGCTCTAGAGAACTGTATATATAAACTTATCTATTAATCCAACTACAATCTTTCCTAAAAACAGCTTAATCCTGACTTTCCAGTACCAAGAGATGGAAGCACCTTTTCACTTTCATGTCTCTTTATTTATACCTTTATTTATATATCATAGAAGCATAAAATTGTTAAGGTCCTAAAAGACCTACAAGGTCATTGAGTCCAACCAACAACCCATCACCACTATATGACTAACCATCTACATTAAGTACTGCGTCTTCACATTTCTTGAACACTACGAGGGACAGTGATTCCAGTAGCGTCTTGGGCAACCTGTTTCAACACCTCACCACTATTTCTGAGAAGGAATTTTTTCTAATATCCAACTTGAAACTCTTTTGGTGCAACTTAAGGCCATTACTTCACCGTTACCTGGGTGAAGAGACCTTGCTACAACCTTCTTTCAAAATGATATAGAAAGAGCAATAATGTCTCCCTTGAGCCCTCTTCTTCAGATTAAATAATACCAGATATCTCACCCATTCCTCATAAAACACTATTCCAAACCCTTCACAGCTTCACTGTCCTCCAGGGCCTCAATGCCTTTCTTCAGATGACTGGCCCAAAACTTAACACAGTACTCGGGATGCAACATTACCAGAGTTGAGTACAGGGGGACGATCACTTCCTTGCTCCTGCTGGTGGTACTATTTCTGATACAAGCCACGATGACATTGGACTTCTCGGCTACAGGGGCACACTGCTGGCTCATGTTTAGCCAAGCATCAGTGAACACCACTGGTCCATTTCTTCCATACAGTCTTCCAGCCACTCTGTCCCATGCCAGTAGTGTTGCATGGGGTTGTTGTGACCAAAGTGCAGGACCCAGCACTCCGTTTTGTTGAAGATCTTTCCATAGGCTTCATCCCAGTGATCTAGACTGTCCAGGTACCCCTGTATGGCCTTCCTACCCCGAGGCAGATTGAGACTTCCACCCAAAGTGTTGAGTGGGTGCACTCAACCTCTTTGTCCAGATCATAAGAAAAATGATATTAAATAGGGCCAGACTCAATACTGACCGCTGGGAAACACCTCTTATGACCAGTTGCCCTCTCTGGACATGGCCTTTCAATGTGTTCACAACGTTAGACAAAGTATAGAGAGATGCTACTTTATTTTTCAAAAATATTTCGCTAAAATGAAGCTCAGGTTCCTTTGCCCACTCATGAGTTTAAAATTTTAAAGCTCTTCTAATATAACTAAATTCTCTTTTTTAAAATGAAATGAAATGCAGTAGCATTTAGAATTTATGTTCAATTCTTAGCAACACTTCCTAAATACCAAGAGAGTATAGTAATACCAGCACATAAAACACAATATAGAGTGGCATCATTCACTCTGCAGTAGCCATGCTACTGTGAGAACACAAGTACAAGGGTCTGGAAAAGAGGAAATGAGAAAAATTCTTGGCCTAGTAAATACTGGTTGTTATGCTTATCTTTTCTACTACTAATTGGTTAACAGCAGGAAGTACATAGTGATGTGATACAATAAATTCTGGAACAAGAATGTGGACAGTGTGCAAACACCATCGCCATAAATCTTCACTCAAAAGCAAGGAGATTATTGGAATAACTGTCTTGGATTTAAGGTCCTAAATGCTAACCTCGTATTTTCTGAGCCAAAGCATTCTCTCTGAATTTTAATATGTGTAATGTATCTAACCTTTATGAAAGACAAATAATAGCAACTTTTCCTTTTGGTGTTTAAATTATTTGGTACAAAAGTAGCTGAATACAAAGGGATCTAGATCTGAAGAGACATTTAATGTTAATATTCATATAATAAATTCTATTGTTAAACTACAGTAGGTTGACATAATTTTAATATGCAAACCATAAACAAAGAGAAAAGTAGAATGAAAGAACTGTGAAAATTCTTGGCTCAATTTTAATTAATTGAATGCTTCATCTTCAGTTTTGTTAAACAGACTTCTTTCTCTTAAGAAAAGCATTAGCTTCCTAGAAGACTTAGAAAATGAGTAAAGCAAAGGTTTTTCAATAATGTGCTTGTGGTTTTGACCACATATTGATTTGCCAGTTTCCCACTGTCTTAACCTAAAGTAAAAATGGCAGTTAAAAGTTTGTTCTCATCAACTCAAACAATTTTTTCCTCCCATAGAATTGCCAGCATGACACATAACAAGTAGGTAGTATACTAAATGACTACCTAGCTTTTCTGTGCTTAGAGAAAATGAATTGTCCATTTTTCTAAAAATTTAGAATGCCCTCCCTAGCAATGAGGGGATATAATAAGGTATGACATAATTATGAAAGATAACCATTTGCATTTAATATCGCTCAAGAATCACTGAACTGTATTTAAAAGTATATCTGCACATTATTCATAATCAGAAAATGCAGTGGTCAGTTGAGGCCTGAATTTGTAAGGCCTTAGGATTTTATTTATTTATTTATTTTCTAAGGGAATTAATAATTCAGAAAGTGAAAGCAAATAAGGTCTCAGTTAGTGTGAACACTTTTTAACACATCCATGCAGAATACAAAACTCAGGATGAGTTGTAAATCAATGGTTCTGGTCCAGGTGATCTGGGAGTGATAATGGGCATTGACTTACCAGCTGAAGTTCTTCCCATATGCTCAATTTGCTTCAGTCAGTTGAAGTGTTAACCCTTTTCACAGCCATAAGACTCGCAGAAATTAGTTTCCTCTTATTTTTAGGTATGAAATAAGTTTATTTCAGGCCTTCAGATGGAATTTTATACTTTACCTTCAATGAAACTTAAAGAATCCTTTAGTCAAGCTTGTATTACCTATCATGTCCTTGGTTATAGGCTTGAGAGGTAGGATTCCATTTTAAATTAGAATAGTTACCTTCAAATAACCAACTGTAAGTGCTTACTTGGAAGGCAGACATCTAAGTTGCCCTTTATTTATTTCATACCTAGGCATTCAGTGCTGTTGGAAATATACTGGGTACCTGATTTCCAGCTACAATTCTGGGAGAGTACAGCTATTTCTCTCGATATCTGTGTCTTATATGTTAGCCTCATGTGAATGACTTTGATATGCAGAAGAACCACCCCTAGACCTTCATATTAGGGCAAGATGAGTTTCTCATCTTTTATCTAGTCTTCATTGGTTATAATGATCACATCTTTACTAGTTTGATATAGTTGATGTCTATATGTAGACACTACTTTTATGTCTTATCTCATTTATTTCATAAATCTAATCCAAAATTAATCCATAATATATAAGACTACTTTAATCAGAAGGGGTTTCTTTTTTGTTTTTTTTTTTTTTTTTGTTTTTAATTAATGACAGTCAATGCCACTGTATTTGGTGTATGGCAAACTGAATTCATGGAAGGCACCCTTAGATTTGGAAGCTAGTCTGAAATTACAGGTAATAAAATCTCTCCTTGGAACTGTCCCTTGGAAAAAAAGATGATTGATAAGATAGGTAGTGTAAAAATTAGTTGTCCAAGCAGAAGAAACTATGTAACTTCTTACTTTTACACTGTATGAGAACAGCTAATAAGTTAAGAATTCTAAATGTTTCAGAGGGATAATCTCAGCAAGCAATGTATTTGAAGGTATTAAGTTTTGAATCACAATATACCGCAGAAGAAAAATACATATATATGAGATAATATTTTATTTTTGTAATTTCAGGATAATATTTTCATTCTTGGTTAGAAAAATATATATGTATCTCTTTCTTATTATTCTGAATTGCAGCAGAAATTTGGTACTGGGATTTCAGACAGGGAGCTGATGATGCTCTTCAGTCTGTGCCTGGATGGCAAGTACCACAGACAAATTTTATGATAAGTTAATTCATGACGTTCACATTATTTTTCATTGTGGAAAAGGAAGGAACATGGGTGACTGCTCAGTTGGGGAATACAAGAAGAGAAGAAAAATTCTGCAGAGTAGTTTTCTTGATTCACTATTTTTTCTGAGCTGACCCAATGAAAATCATCTCCATGCAAGAGTGTGTTGTGTTTAACAATGAGTTTCTGTTCCTTGTGTGTTCTCCTACAAAACAGAAATAATTTCTAGTACAGAAAAAAAAAGTTATTAATGTTATGAGCAACCTTGTCTAATACTAACCACTTTAACACAGACAAGCAAGAGGGAAACATTAATTTTTCTTCTCATGCAACCCAAGTATTAATGTATAGCTTCAAGACAGTTAATCTTTCCCTTCTTTGTTCCTGCCAGTCCTACAACCCTTTTACAGAAAGATGTATTGCAACATCAGCCAAGAAAAAATGAGCAAGTCATTTCTTTCCCATGAAAGAAGAATGAGCAATCTACCAAGAAAGGCTCAAGAAACAAAGATGAATAACGAAATGAATAGTTAATTCACTAAAAAGTGCAGTGTTGAAATCCCTGAAAATTCAGTATTACTTGAAATTACTTTTTAATAGGGATTGATTTGAAAATCTTGCATTTTGATATTGATCATTTAAAATAGTATTTTTTCAGCCTTTTATTTTAGCATTTAATTGTGTTTTTTTTTCCTTTTTGCACAAAAATATAAGCTAACTATAAATAATTTTGCATTACGTTACTTTTTTTTTCTACCCAAAGTATTATGGAAAAAAAATTGAAATTGCCATAACTTTCTCTGAATCTGTCTAAAATAAAATAAAACAATGTAGATTTGATAGTGGTTTTAAATGAGAAATGTGTGCCTTGTCCCAGCGGGTGCTCAAGGCTCATTTGGAGGGGGACCTGGGAAACCTGATCTGGTCGGTAGCAACCCTGCCTACATCAGGAGGCTGGATCTGGATGGAATTTAAGGTCCATCCAACCCAAACCATGCAGTGAGTTTCTTATCCTAAATATTTGCTTAACAAGATATATATCAATACAGTCAAGTGTATGCTACACTCGAAAGCTTTTATTTCTCTGCAATGTTGATAATTTAAAATAAGAAAATAATGAGTAAAATAGGAAAACACATAAAAGTGTCAAGAGAAGAAAAAACTACATTTTTCACATCTTGTTATCTTTTTTCATATATCTTTTATTAAAATATAAGTTCACAGACAGAAAAAATGGACCAGATGAGAATTATTAATTTAGCAGAAAATAAAGATGACAGTAAAAAGGTATCTCCAGCACTAAGGCCTTGGAGAAAACATCTCATTTGCTTATAGACCAGCTTCAGAAACATTGTTAATAAGCTAGAAATGAAAATGCATGTTAAAGAAAAAAAAGCTGATAGATTTCCATAGCTACCTGTTTAATAAGGGTCAAATATACAAGATGAGGAAAGGAAGTTGATGTGTTTGTGTTGTTTTTTTTTTCTGAATCCAGGACAAAGTTGTAGTAAATGATCTTTCTGTCTTTAAGAGTAGACTTCTGTCAAAAAAAAAAAAAAAAAAAAAAAAAGAATAGATGAGGTATTTTCTAATACCAGCTGAAGATGAGTGGATGGTGAGCTGGACTGAGAATTGGCTGACTGGGAGATCTCAGGGGGGTGGCACACAGTCCAGTTGGAGGCCTGTATTTTGTGGTGTTCCTCAGGGGTCAGTGCTGGGTCCTGCCCTGTTTGACATCTTCATCAGTGATGTAGATGAGGGGATAGAGTCCACTCTCAGCAAGTTTGCTGATAATAGGAAGCTGGAAGGAATGGCTGACACTCCAGAAGTCTGTACTGCCATTCATTGAGACCTAGACAGGCTGGTGAATTTGGCATAGAAGAACTGGATGAGGTTTAACAAGAACAAGTGTAGAGCCTTGCTCCCAGGGAGGAATAACTGCATGTACCAGTAAAGGCTGGGGGATGCTGGAGAGAAGCTGTGAGGAAGAGGACCTTGGTGTCCTGGTGGATGACAAGTTGTCCATGAACCAGCAGAATGCCCTGGTGGCCAAGAAAGCCAATGGGATTTTGGGGGTCCATTAAAAAGAGTATGGCCAGCAGCTCAGGGGAAGTGATCCTCCCCTTCTAATCTGCCCTTGTGAGGCCTCACCTGGAATACTGTGTTCAGTTCTGGGCTCCACAGCACAAAAAAGACAGGGATCTCCTCAAAAGAGTCCAGTGGAGGGCCACAAAGATGATAGAGGCTGTGGAACACCTTTCTTATGAGGAAAGGCTGAGAGACCTGGCTCTGTTCAGCCTTGAAAGAAGAATCAGAGGGGATCTGATGCACATCTATAAATATCCAAGGAGCAGGAGGCAACAGGGTGAGGCTGGACACTGGTGAGCAGCGTGTGGTGATGAGGAGAAATAGCCACAAACTGAAGCATAGGAAGTTCCACACAAATGTGCGTGGGAACTTCTTCACAGTGCAGTGGTGTAGCACTGGCACAGGCTGTTCAGCAAAGTTGTGGAGTCTCCTTCTCCGGAGATGTTCAAGACCCACCTGGACACCTACCTGTGCAGCCTGGGCTAGGGAGCTGCTTTGGAAGGAGGTTTGGACTCCATGATCTCTAGAGGTCCCTTCCAACCCTTATAATTCTGTGTGATTCTGTGAAGAAAGACAAAACACAATAGACAAAATGAGATAAATGGCAGGTCAAGCATCCCTAGAAAATATGATTTAAAATAAAATAAATAACAATAAGAAAAGGGACATTAAACAGAAACAAATACATACTAAAATTATTTTTTGCCACTATTTACAGTAAAATAAATCATGAGTGAGAGGTTTTTAACCTTCAAAATGTAGCATTCAGTTTGAGTAAATTCTAGGTTACTTTATTTATTTAGTGATACAGAAGAACTAAGTCAAGACTAAAAATTAATGATGACTGCTACAAGAAATCATGGTTTGATTACACTTATGTGCAAACCAATAACACATTCTCTGGTGCATGCCAGGAACTAGTTTCACTTTCTTAGTGATAATTATGGGCTTAGTCAGCTGGTAAATGGAAACTAAAGAGAAAAGTGTGAATAATTATTGGAAACTAAAGAACAGTTACTACTTCCTCACAGTATACAGTTGCCTAAAGAACGGTGGATTATTTAGAATGATATTCAGAGAACATAAATCAGTGTACGTGTTCCAACCAAAATACTGAGTTAATCCTGCTAGACATATCCTTGAACAAATTTGTCCAACTTCAGCTTAGTGCTTTTCTCAACACTTTCTAATAGAGTAAAAAGTCCATTATTAAGTGTCTCTACCATATAGACATTGATCTAATTACACATTTATGTTCTCATCATTGAACTAATCATTTAAGCTTCTCAGGCTTTTCATTCCAAAGCTTTGTTCAACCCTTTAATAATGCTTGCTACACTCCTCTAAATCCTTCAGGATTCCACAAAATTCCTTAGTATGAGAAACAGGTACCTGTGGCTACCAGCAATAACGTTAATACAAGCAGGAGTCACATTAACCCTTTTGGATACAGACCAGACTGGAAGCTCACTCAGAGATTACTGCTTACTATATGTCCTTTCCAGAGCGACTGCTTTCCTGTCTGCAGCTGTGAGAGATTCCAATATTTGGGCACTCTGGAACTTCTACATACGTATGTATGTGTGCAACAAATCAGTGTATATATATTTTTTCAATAAAGATTGCTTTTTCCACATCCGTCTGACTTCCTTATAGCCAAGCATGCCTCTGATGTTATCTTTGAATGGCAAAGAGGATTTTTTTTTAATAAATAATAGTGTTTTGATTTTTCACCAAAAGCTGAGTTAAAGTTAAATTCCATCCTTTCTCTTTGAAAGGATCTTCATCGAAGTTCGCCTAATTGCACTAGAATTCTTATTTAGAATTCTATAAAAAACAAAACCAAATGAAAAAAAAAAAAGCAATCACTGATTTACAAGTGCTTGATTCATTTGGTATGCACAACAGTAATATTGTACCACCCTTATTTCATATTTCTAAGGTGTATGGCATCAACTCATGCATTACAAAAATTGCATTAGCACCTGCACATTTGTCAGATAAAGTCATATTAATTGAAAAATAATGTGATGTTGATTGGCAGGAACGACTTCTCAAAGCCATGTAATAATAATCACTAAATAAGATAATAAACTTTCAGAATAAAGTTTATTCTAGCCAGCTATTCAGATTTTGCTGCAACACGACAATCATTACAGTGAACACTTTTGAAGAACTGGATGTGCTTCTAAAATACATTCTATTTTTAAATGTTTTGATGGACAGGAGTCAAGGCTGAGGGGGAGGGGAGGGGAGGGGAGGGGAGGGGAGGGGAGGGGAGGGGAGGGGAGGGGAGGGGAGGGGAGGGGAGGGGAGGGGAGGGGAGGGGAGGGGAGAGGAGGAGAGGAGGAGAGGAGGAGAGGAGGAGAGGAGGAGAGGAGGAGAGGAGGAGAGGAGGAGAGGAGGAGAGGAGGAGAGGAGAGGAGAGGAGAGGAGAGGAGAGGAGAGGAGAGGAGAGGAGAGGAGAGGAGAGGAGAGGAGAGGAGAGGAGAGGAGAGGAGAGGAGAGGAGAGGAGAGGAGAGGAGAGGAGAGGAGAGGAGAGGAGAGGAGAGGAGAGGAGAGGAGAGGAGAGGAGAGGAGAGGAGAGGAGAGGAGAGGAGAGGAGAGGAAAAAGTAAAGCTACAACTGATTTTCAATGGGTTTTAAAACCTTACATCAAGATGGCACCAATTCTCATACATGAAAAACATTACAGTCAAATCGAATGAGCCTTACCAGGTAATACAAGAACTGATCTTGACAGTTGATGAAAAGCGCAGTTCCACAACTTCTCCTTTGGACTTTCCCTTGGCAAGGGACATCATGGGTGTAAGAGGTAGCGGATAATTGCATTCTGATGTTTCTCCACCTCTTGGCTAAATTCAGCTCCATGGATGTGATTGGAGAGTCTTTTTTTTTTTCATTTCTTGTTGAGATTAGTGCGGTTGCAAGCAGCTGGACAACTCTGAACTCTGTCTTTTGTGGTTATAGTTAGGTCAAGCGCTGGACTTACTGCCCAAAGTGATTCATATAAATAAGCTGTGCATCTTCAGCTGTTTGCCAACATCCTTTTGCAGTGTTTTGAATCAGGACCACAACGTAGCAACAGTTGCACAGTACAGAAATTTCTTTTTTCTTTCTCGTTTTCTATGTACTTTTTCATTTCAGCAGTGGCAAGAGTGATTTACCTGCACTCATCTGTCTGAGATAATGTAGACCTAAGATACTCTTGGGACCTAACACATTAGTTAATTAGTCTACAATACTATAAATATTAAGCTTTAGCATTTTGGTATACATTTATTTTTGTTTTTCCAAGGAGAGTATTCTTCGTGTAACATAAAAGCAACTGGCTTTCTGCTCAAAACTGTCATTTCAGTGTATTTCAAATTTAACTCTATCAGCCTTTTAAGCACAATCTTTAATCAATTTTAATAATCAAATGATACTTTTTGCATGTACCTTTGGCTTAGAGATTTTTTCTTGGAGTGCTCACAGCTGCGAAGATAAGAAATTTAATTCCTTTGGAACAGCTTAGTCTTTAAATTCTTTGGTGGTCAGAAAGGATAGCATATGCTCTATTTGTTTTTACAATTTCTCTTTTTTATTTAAATTATATTTTTAATTAAAAAAAAATCCTTTTTGTGGCAGTTCAAATCTGATCTATAGAAAGTTAGCTAAAACCTTGATGTCTGGTGAATATATATTAGTAAAATCAGTTAGTGTACTTTTCCACCATGTATTCTTCCTGATGATTTTTTCTGTGATCCTGTGAAGACTTTCAAAGCATGAACAGTAGTTAAAGATCTTCTAAATAAAATAATTCAAAATTACATATGAAGGAAAAATTAAACTACTCTTAATTAATGTTGGTGACTCATTTAAAATGTATCAGGGGAATGATGCTTTTCAAAGTAAGCTGAAAGAAATTATGACACATAAAGGCTGCATTTCTGCCTGCTAGAGATTTAGCTGTGATTTCAAGGAACTCCTGTGGTAAGCTGAAAGATGTTGTGTGTGTATTAATGGGAGAGAAACCCCAGGGAAAACACTTAGGAGCCTGCAGGAGGAATTGTGTATAATTGTGTACATAGCATGAGAATTTTCCCTGACTTTCAGTGCACGGTGAGTTAAAAATCAAAGTCCTATATAGGGCCTGAGGTTCTTTAAGGAGCAGTCTCTTCAGAAATGAAGGAAGACCTGTTGTGAAATGTACACTGGCAAAGCACGAAGAACATCTGAGGATGTCTAAGGGAATCATTATGGAAATATATGGCTTCACTGAGCAAATACATTTCTTAGCTTAAAACAGAAAACCACACAAATATAAAATAGAAATAACTTCATAATTCAATTGGTGAGTGACATATTACTCCATTTGTTTTGTCTTTTTTGAGACTGATGTGTGTGATATTAGTCCAGTTACTTAATGGTAAACATGATTTTAAGTGTAAAAATTAAAGGCTCTTTTGCATCTTCTGATCCTAGAATTATACTAGTTTAATGGAGTTCAAGGTCTTGCCTGACTTACTAACAATTCCCCAGGCTCACACACACTAGCAGTTTCAAAATCATATTTCTTTTATTTTATGCTCGTGTTTTATTTCCAAGGAGAGTTACATTGAATTGAACATGTAAGTTGTATGTGTATGTCCATGTAAGAAATTTTCCAAATAAAACTAAATTGGCTTTAGTTGCTTTCTCAGCCATGACAGAATGCTCCACCAGATAAGTAGTATGCTAGATTTTCAATATTGTTTTCTTTTATCTGGTATCAGAATTCTATTTGTTGTTGACAGTAGGGTTTTATTCATTCCATGCAATTTCATTTTGACCTTGTTAGGAGTTACTGTTTTTTTGACCTCTACATTTTTATCAGACCTTTTCCACGTTTTGTTTGTAATTTACAGTCTCAGAAAGTACTCTAAGGAAAAATGTTAAATATTGATGACTCATCTAGAAGTCATTCCAGTACGAATGTATTACTCGCACTCATTAAAACCTTTTGAAATAATAGTGATGGTATTGGAGTGGAACTGGATTAAGAAGAGACTCCACCCACCTTGAAAGAAACAGTGAATAGTTCAGGAAAAACAGAACACCTGTCTGAAGTGCCAGCTAACACCATCCATTACAATGCATGGTAAATGATTTTTCCTGTCTTAATTGTATGTAACAATTTTGCAGTCATTTCATTATCCTAAAAGTCCTTGAAATTAAGTATTATTGGAGAAAAAGAGAGAAAATGACTTACCTTTGCTGCTTTACATAGTACTCAGCTGCATTTTCTTTAATTTTCTCATATGCAAGGCTTATTCCAATCTCTGCAGCTGTTAGTCTAATTGGATGATTTCCTGTTTGAAATGCAGAAGAATTTAAAGTGACTAGCAGTTGTTCAAGGAAACTCCCTTTCTAGGACATAACTTAATCTGACATATTCAAAGCTCATCAGAGCTTCAACATCTTTTCAAGCTGATTACTGCTTCCTCCATCACTCTCCAAGTTCCTTGACTTCCAGTTAAGCACTCCAAATTAGACCTTGATTATTTAAATGAAACTAAGAGGAAAAAAAATCAGGGTATATTTTGAAAATAATAATAATAATAATAATTCCTGAAACATAATGCTATATGAACAGAGTTATTTACTAGATTCCTCTTCTTCTATGAGGTAATAGCAAGCAGTAACTTTATTGAGATTAAGAAAGATGATGTGGAGGAAGTTTGTGTTGCAAAGATTCAATATCATCAGAATTTCTCTGCTGGAAAATGTGCCCTAAGTTTTATCAAAGACGGCAACAGATTCTTTAGAGTTGTATCAAAAGAAGAGCATAAATGCCTAAAACATATGAAGCTGCCATTTCTTGCAAGAGTTATAAATATCTGAGAAATAATATTTATTTGCAGAATCTTAAAGCATAAAAGATTTTTTCTTACTTAATGGGCCCAAAAATCCATGTTAGGTAGCTCATTTTGAAATCTAAGAATGCTTGATGTATGAGAGAAGACACTGCTCTTACTAAGACAATTATTCAAATATGTGGCACTCTTGAAGAATCAAACTGGGTCTGTTTTCTGATAAAAAGGCTGATTACTGACTTCTTTTTATCTTGATTTATTTCACTGTATCACACATGCCTAAAGCAGACATTTTCTTCTTCACTGCATTTTTTTCTACCTCCATTTGAAAACAAGAAAATACTTTCTCATGTAGTTATTCAGGAAAATTTTCATCAATTTCTGCGGTCAGCTACCTGGTTCAAAACCTTTACTTGCAGACAAGGCAGAAAAATAAACTCTTGAATGGCAAGTAAACAAGAAAGTTTGCAAACAAACTATGCAATAGGCTCAAAAGGAGGGAATGAATTGTTGTTTTTTTTGACAGGAAGGAATCTGGGAAGGCATTTACTTCGCCATAATGGGAACAGTTCAATTAAGGATTCATCTAGAAACTGTCCTTTTTTTAAAACTACCTTGGACATTAGTGGCTCACTTTAAAAAAATGACTCATAAGATAGAAGAGAACAACATTTCTTGACATCCAAGGGTATCACACTCAACCAAATAAATGCATTAAAAAAATAAATTCACTAAATGCATCCTAATTCACATCTAGCACATGTGTTTATGGTGAAGAAAACACAAACCTTTTTCCCAGGATAATTTTCTAGCTATTAACATATTATAGCAGGGAACTTGACAGATTTCTTACATAAAATGGCAATTCTCTCTTGCTTCAAGCTGTCATGACTGTTTTACCCATTGCCCATTTCTACTGTACAAGATTTCCTCAGAAGTAGAAATGAAGAAGAAGTTCAAAAGTTGAAAATAAAATCTGCTTGGAGAATAAAATATCGCTGTCACGATTTTTTTATTATTTCTGAGGCAAGCAGACTGTTTCTCTGTAGGCCATCTATGGCCAAGTGCTTTATGCATATTTTCTTTCTATTTCTTGTGTTCATTTCTAGTAAGAAATATAGTATTATTTCCTAATTTTTACCACCTTTAGCCTAAGAAAAAGGACAACAATTTGTCTAAAAGATATTGACAGGTCTGTGAACTAGCAGAAATGAATATTGAGTGTAGGAAAATCCCTACATAACACTGCCCATTTTATAGCAGTAAATCCACCTTGGCTGCACACAAAACATGCGTAGTGTTCATCTGAGTACTGTACAGAGTATGCAGAGTTTTTATAGCTTTATAGTCACCTTGAGGCATCAATTCTCTTTTACTTCAGATTTTTGCCTAGGATTGTTTCACATGCTTATTAATTTCTTAATGAATTTGTCTGTAGCATCTTGCATTGTGAAGGAAAATATCCGTATGATACTGAAGCACGCACTAAAACGTACCGCATGTAGACATGAAGCAATGTTCCAAATGCCTTTAGGCTCACGTGAAAGGGACAGAGGTTGCTTGTAGCTGTCCTTACATCAGCAAGTACTGCAGACCAGATGGAGGGGATCGTCTGCAGGGTAAAATGAGGAGTGCTGATATGCTGGAGGGCAGAATTAATGTATTTGTTCTATACTGCATCTTAACTGTAGTTTCATCTCCTGGATGGAGCAACTGCTATCTGAGACTACATTAGTCATGCTCCTACAGTTCATACTCCAATTTAAGTTCACCTAAGAGGACACCATTCATGATCTGCAAGATGTGGTGTGAACCATAATCTAGAGAACAGGAAATTCACTTGAAAGGACACTGCTGGTCCAGTCACATTACATGTAAATTGTTAGTCCAGTGTTTCTACATCATATCAATGGTACGCTGCTACTGAGTTATTGTGTGTAACAGTTCAGGTCTATTCTCACCAGATAAATCAACATTTTGGATACTCTGCTAAATTATGCTCTTACTACTTCCAAATTTCAGAAAAAAAATCAACTGTACTGACAATATTTTGTCTTTCTAATTCTTGAAAGAATTCAAGAAATTTTCTTAGGAAAACTTGTTACAAAATAATTAGCTTCTTTACATTTTCATCAATTTTTTTCAAACGTCACTTTTTTATAAAGCATAAACAGATGTGATTGTGCATGGAAAAAAACAGAAGAGATTTAGAGCTAGTTAATGAACACTGCTTTACAGAGTTTTATTTAGTAAAATTAGATGGCGTTGCTGTAATCTGTTTAAAGGACCTATTTTCTTGCAGCTAAGAGCCAATAATTTGTCTTACATAAGCAATTAGTGCAAGTTTGGATTTCAGTATAGCAGTTTGATGGAAGTGTTAAATATAGGTATAATGTGCACACACTGGAAATGATGATTGTTTCTTTTAAGCATATAGTCCCAAGGAAGTGAATCAAAATGAAAAAGGAAAGTTCCCAGAATGCATTCTTGGCTGAAGTACAAAGTTATTCAGAGCTTTATTTTCTACTGCCTGCAATTGTCTTTCAACAGTCAATACAAAAGTCAGCAAAACTGAAGCATTCATGGGACAAGAATAACTCACTTAAATCAGAACTGAAGCTGGCTCTCTCCAAGAGGATGTTGCAGAAATCGAAATGTGAGCACCAATAGAAGGTCAGGAATAAGGAACAAGGAACATTCAAGGACAGGCAGGATGGGACTCTGAGCACATGATCAAGCCGTAGGTGTCCCTGTTCATGGTAAGGGAGTTGGGCTGGGTCGTCTTTAGGAGTGCCTTACAACTCCAATCTTTCTATGATTCTATGATAATGTAATAAGGCAAGGAAAGGACTGCAGATGCTTTTACTGATATTAATAAATACTTACTTCCATGCATTGTGCAATCTGTGGATGACAAAGAGACAAATACTGAGTTTCTGGATGGCTGCATCTGTGCAACACAGTCTTAGACACTGCTTTGTTTATTTTTATACTTAGTTCCCTGTAACTATTTGGTATCATTACAGATTGTGACCTCTGCATGGTGAGAACAAATAAACATGATCAAAGCAGAAACATGAATCATTTCCACAAAGGTCTGTGTAGAGACCTTTCAGTTGTGAGGAACAGTTTCACAGAGCTACTTCTCTGTCTCTAAGTTACATAAGACGTTGAGTAAATCTTATATGAATACACAAAATTGCAGCTGGACTGCCAAATGAAGCTGAGAACAGTGATCTTGAATTGGCTGCTGCTGATAAACTTCTGCATGCTTTTAACAAGCCACTTCTATGCACTCTGGTGCATCTTACTTCCTGAACTGAAAAATCTAAAATCCAAAGTTAAAAAAAACAAAACAAATGCAAATTGGAAGAGAATATAAATAGCATTCAAGGACCTTTGAGGAAAAATGGTATGGATAGCTAGACAAGAATTAAGACTACTGTCTGTGGTGAGGTGATTATCTTTTAGCAAATGAGCCTATAATTCCTGTTTTCAATGTGATGGAAGCATTCCAAGTTATAATGCTAAATTTTCTCTGTTCCCTATTATATATAGTTATTCAAGGCAGGAATCTACAAGTAAATATGACTACAGATACGTCCAAAAATTACTACATAATTGTAAGGGCAAGGTTTCAAAGTGAAGGGCAGTAGAAATAGAAAGGTTAAGCAGAGAAGGGCAATAAAAGAAGACAGATGGCGGGGAGTGTGAGATTCAACATTTCACTAATGAAAACAATTATTAAAGGAAACATTGCTGCTACCCTTTCATTTTGCTGGTTATAAAGAATAACTTTACTTGCAAGATTTCCTGGATTAATTCTTGAGCGAAGAAGCTTCCTTCAGTTTACCAAAAATTCTCTTCTAGTATGTAAAATGTGCAATTTCTGCACCTTAAACAGAGTAATGTCAAAAATAACGTAGAGTTATGTTGATCATGTTTCACAGTTGATTATACATAATGGATATTTTTTGGTGAAAAAGAGAAGTATGCTAAAAAGAGGCCCCTGAAGGAAGAAAATATCATATGCCAGAAACATACTGCAGATAAAATGATAAGACAGGAAGACTTTTACATCCGTAAGAGCTCAAGAGAACATCCCTGGATCAGCTTACAGTTTCTCTGAGTCACTTTCCCACTTTGTGTTATGTGTTATATAAATTAACAGAAATTTTAAATTATGTCTCTCGTTTTGCAAGTGATTCAGACCTGCTTTTTTTTTGTTTGTTTGTTATTCTTTATTTAATATTTTTATTATTTTTTTGGCAACAGAAAGATATGTGTTGTGTCAGTAACTTAAAAAAAAAAAAAGAAGAAGGTGTAAAAGCCTCCTGCTTAGAACAGACATGTTAGGTGTTTCCTTGAGGCCTTTAAGCTGTTTCTAAGTAAGTTCTCATTCATTACAGCTGTTTTTGCTTCATAATAATGTCCTCTTGGAGTGTATTTTGCCAGTTACACCAGTAATGTGCCCCTTAGGCCTTCTCTGAAACTACTACTAAATCTTCCAAGGAGAATTTGAAAGAGAAGCTAGACTAGTGATCTATCTGTGGTACTTATCTTAAATTACATTATTGCCCAATAAACTGAGTTCATTATAGAAATGACTGGAAGACAGAGGCTCCGTTGTTTTTGGTGCAATTTCTGAGATTTTAAAATGCATTTGTTCAACTTCAGAGTGAGAAGATCTTCCAGCTTCTTTGGAAAAATGGATGGTGTCAGAATGTTTTTGTTTCCAGTTTTGATTTTGACCTCTCTCTGTCTCTCCAGAAATGATCACAGTCTGATTCGGAAGACAAAAAACTCACTATGGCTAGAATCATCAAAATCCATGTGTCTAAGAGAGTTTTGGTTTTGAAAACATTGTCTTTGACAGTGCAGTATATTTTCCAGGAAAAAATATATGCCCTAGAAAACACATTGCTGCAACCCTTTCAAAGGTTTAATATTCTTTTGCAAGAAGGTATACAGCTTTCAAAATTTTGCAAACATAAAAAAAATATATTAATAATAAAAATGTGCCTTGTCAACTTGTCAATATTCTTGTAAAATCAAATGGAAAAAAATACAGACAAAAGAAGTTGATCCCCAGGTACCTCTTCTGCCCAAACAGAATGAAAACAAGGGAAAGGATTTGGAATGCAAAAATGGAATAAATGTTCTTCATGAGAAAGGATCTCTCCCAGTGGATAAAAGGCAATCTTCTTAGGATAATTTGCAAGATTTCTTCCCTAAAAAAAATCAGGAAATTAATTATGAAGAAATTATTTTACTTATAATGGAGATCATCTTTGCAAACTCCCCAGTAGTGAATGCATTTAGGCTTCAGTTCGATCATGGAATAAATCTGTCTTTAAGTCTTGTGGTGTGAAATGAAAAGAAAATCCCATGATGCAAAATAGGAAGCCAATATCAACACACAGCATACAGTCTTTTTGTTTCTGAGAGAATATTGTTAACTTTGAAATGGTGGGCTTTCTCATGGAAATGGTTTCAGTGTTTTAGCTGTTTTTCTACATGCTTGAATAAAAAGGTTTAACACTTTACTGTATGCTTCAGTGCTCATTTGACAGAAATGCCATTGTGTTCCCCCTTCTGCCCTTCCCTTTCCCAAGTATGGATCAAATTTGTATGCTGAGCATTCTGGTAACATGCAGATACTGCACTAATAGCTATTGAAGCACGGAGAAAAAGTGTAGAAATTGTTACTTTTGCTAAACACTGAGGGATATGACAAACAGAACTTTGTAAATGTCTGTTAAGGTGGTAAGTTAGGTAATAGCTCTGTACTGACATTTTTTTGTAATGCAGTTTTCCTTGTCTGTATTCATGACGACTGTGTCTTTTTTGCCTTTTGTTTGCTTATTAGTAAAAAATAGTGTTAGGATTTTTCCAGCCTACTGATATTTTTGTTAGTACTGTTATCTACTAGATAAAAAGGGTGCTATGTTTGTGGACCACAATGTAGTAAGAGAAAGGTTATCGGAAATGGTCAAAAAAAATGAAGAAAAAAGGATTAAGCATTGCTGCCAAGCTGACTTCACACACATACATACACAAAATCTGATCTAAAATCTGAGTAAGGAGAAAAGTGGTACAAGTACCACAGCTGGGCTTGTCAGAGAAAACTCACTTCAAAATGTAAAACATACTGCAGAGTTAAGGCTTTTTTTTTTTTTTTTTTTCTGTCTCATCAGAAAGGAGTTCCAAAAAGAAAATGCAGATTTCACCAAATAAATAGTGAAATAAGGGAGAAAGCCATCTGTTGTACCGTTACTCCCCCCATCTAGGGGGAAGGGCAGACCTTCACAATCTGAATCAGACACCTACAAATAGGAGATTTTTGAAGGTTTTTAGTTCTTTTATTTTTGCATCTTGGAGAAATCTAAACGGTGGGGAAAGGAAGGGGAGTTTAGAGATAGAGGAAAGGGGTCAAAGAGTGGGAAATGAAATAGAATTTTAGTACTGTAAAAGAGTTTATTTTATCTTCACAGATGTTTAAAAACGTTATTTACAGAGATTAGTATTTTTGGAACAATGTCAAAAAAGTAAACAAACAAACAAACAAACAAACAAAACAGCAAAGACAATCAGATATTAGTAGATGAATTCATTAAAGCAAATTTCACAGGAAAACCTGTAATTTTTCTGCAAGTAGATGTAATCAGAGATCCAATAATTTAAGATAAAGTAATTCTATCAAAATGTGGATTTCTGTTTAGAAAATTCATTATCTGAAAGCTCAGAATAGACCGTAAGATACGATTAACATTTTGCAGCAGCTGTCTTGAACATTCGTCAAAGCTTAGAACAGTATGTATTTTCTGAAAGGAGTGGTCATGAAAAAGGGTAACATTAGAGAAATGTAAAACAATCAATGAGCACTGCTGTCTGATGACAACCTTCATTTCACCTTGTAGTTCCTGTAGATGGAGTTTCAGAACATAGAGATTAAATATTTCTCTTGAAGAGCTTTCAGCTTAAGTCCCAGGACTACAGTGAGGTCCTACAGGGTGACCGGGTTTGAAGTTAATGGAACTCTGCAAGGATGCCAAGGTCACTCCTTGCCAAGCCTCTGGGAGAAAATCAGACTGCATCAGGTCTGACAACGGGAGGGATGACAGTAGACGAGGTAACCCTGAGGCAAAGTCTGAATCAAAATCAGGTCGTGTGTAAAGGAATCATTGGGGCTGCACTTGTTTTCATCAGCTGAGAATCTGGCCCTCGGGGAGGGAAGGTTAGCAGCAGATGGTGGAGGGTTATACGGATACACAAAGAGCAGCAAAGCTGCACCACAATGATGAACATCTTTGAGGCATTTAAAGGGAGAGTGATAGAAAGTGAAACTGGATCTTGACTCAGCATACTTTCATTCTCCTCTTCATTCCCATCTTGTAAACATATTTGATTTTATACAATTTTGCTGCTCTCCACTTTATGGTCTCTGTAGGCTAATGTACTAAGATCAAAACCATTTCATCAGAAGAATGTGACAGTTTCCACATGGGTCACAGGTAACTTGTATGATCTTTCAAATGATTCTGCTAAAACAACAGAAGAGATACAGGCTGCCATGGACCTCATAAATGAAAACTGCAATCTGTGTAAAATTATAACAAGCTATGTGAAACTTAAGGTTAAAATGTTTTTAAGATAATCCAGCTTCTTTTGGAGTGAATATAATTTCTCCATCCTTATAAAGTACTAAAATAATAATATTTTAGTCAAGACTTCTCAAACCACAAGGACTATACAGTAGGGATTAAATCCAAGATTCTATCCATTCTACTGCAGATCTGCATACCAAGACCCACAAAAAAAAAAAAAAAAAAAAAAAAAAAGTAAAAAAAAATCAAATACCCTGCAAGAATTTAAAAAAAAAGGGCATGGAGCCCAACAATGTTAGGGTGGAACACATCAGGAATGATACTGAATCATTCCCAGTCAATAAAACTTTAGCAGTCAACTAAAGACAGGAATACAACTAACTTACTCCATCAGATTCGGAGATGAAGAATTAAAATATGTGATAGATGGAAATCATTTGAGTCCTGAATGGTCTCCCCTATACATGGAAAGTTTTCTGATACAACAGAACAACAGTACCAAACTCATCACAGTCAGCACAAGTAATTTAATGATGAGGCTAAAGCTGCTGTCAAAGTTAGCCAAGAAGGTGTTTTGGTAGTTTTAAGGGGATATTCAGATAGAAAACAGCTGCTTTCTATTCTGAGATATACCACATGAGAGGTCTGACACATATGAATTGAATTGCAATATACATTTGCAGGGACCACAAAATGCCCCTGTGTCAAGAGTGCACTATAAACAATCATACCACATGAAATCAAGGCTTGATTGAAAAATGTAGATCTGCCTCAGGCAAAACTGTGGTAACAAAATCCCACTGAGAACATTGGTAGCCAGGACAGAATTACAATTAACAACAACAAAAAAATGTCAGGTAAGATCTTCCCTTTTATACTTCTTATGCTTTTTTTTTTTTTTTCCCCCACCCTCATATTAAGTCTTTATATTTCCCTTGTGAGATTTAGACTTTGAAGACTCTTGCTTAGAATCTGCTTCCCACACTAATTACTGACACTACGCATCTGCTGGAATGTCCTCTGGTTACCACTGGAATTTAAACTACCACCATTCCCCACAGTGTAATAGCTAAATCTTAGTGTTTTAAGTTTGTATTCTCGTGTACTGACTATGCAGTAAAATGGTAGAACTGGCTAAGATACGCATCTAAGTTCTTACACGTTTTGATAATGAAAGAGGCAAGGCATTCATTCACAGTGTTTACAAATAAAAATCTCCGTCTCCATACTGAGATATGCAGCTACTGATTACTGGCTGCCTGGGATTAATCCACACAATACAAAATATTATCCAGCATTTGTTTTGCAAAGGTAATGGTGAAAGAGAAAGTGCAGATTTCTCTTCGGCATTCAAGCTTAATTCTTCACATCTGTTTGTTACTATCTGAAAATTGTTCTCTTTCTTTTTGGAACTGCACAGTGATTAAAAAAAAAAAGCCCATTTTCTCAAAATACTCTCTGGTTTGTCTTACAGATATCTCTGCAAAATTTATTCTGCCTGTAGGACTGAGAATTCTCAAAATATTCAATCTTGGCTTTTCTTCTTTATTCAGATGGGAAACCAATCAGAACTCTATTAGTTTGCTCAATTTCAATTATATTCCTTGGAGTTTATCTTCTTTACCTGAGCATGTAATCTTTCAAAATAAGTGCTCCCAGCTACCAAACCTATTGTATTAGACCCTGTATTTTGGAATTGTTATTCAGTTCGCCAGCTTCTCCCTCTCCAAGGCTGATTCATTATCTCTGCCCTAAGATTCATTCAAGCCCTGAAGTCTCACCAGCACTTTCTAGTAAACTGATACAAAATGTTGTGGTCTCCTGGATTCAGCGTGTGTGGGACCTTGATTGTTACAGAGATTCTATTTCTGCTTCTTGCAAGATGTGTTCTTTGAGTACAGTAATTTGATCACAGTCATTTTATGGGGAAAAAGTAGTGTTTCCTACGAATCTCTGTCTTAATGGACCACTTTTCTCTCTATGCAAGACTGTATGCTAAATAGAGTTAAGATGTCATAGGCAGGATTTCAAAATTTAGATTCCTTAACCCCAAATCAAGATTTGCCAAACAGTTACTGAGTTGCTGCATAATCCAGAGAGTGTCAGTCATTTCTAAATATTTTTTTTAATATAAACATCTTTCACAATGTACTTGAAGCATCTTATCCTAAGTTGAACAGGACTGTTGAAGTTCAGTTCAGACCTGGAGTGAAAGCAACAGCAACAACTGTCACGCTCCAATGTAAGAATATCATTTCTTACCTAGTTAGGAGAACTCAATCTCTTTGGCATTCTCCATCCATGCACAGTGAACTGGGACCCATGGAAGTGCAGCTGGCAACTTGTTTTTGTAAAAGTTAAGACTATTCTTTTGGATTCTGAATCTGAGTACATAGGTCCAGTCATCTCTTATCCCTTATAATTAGACCATTTCTCTGCTGCAGTAGAAATCCAACAGGAAGTTGGAGCAGGAAGTGGATCCGTTGGAGTGCACTCAGAGCAGGACCACAGAAATGATCCAAGGACAGAACACCTCTCCTATGAGGATAGGCTGAGAGCTGGGGCTATTCAGTCCGGAGTAGAGAAGGCTGTGAGGTGGGACACCTAATAGAAGCCTGTCAGTATCTACAGGGGAGCTACAGGAAAGAGGGTGAGAGACGCTTTAGCAGGATCTGTTGTCACAGAACAAGGCAAAATGGTTTCAAACATAAAGATTAAGGTTAGATATAAAGAAAAAGTCTTTTAAGTCTTTTACAGTGAGGGTGATGAGGCACTAGAATAGGTTGCCCAGAGATGTGGTGAATGCCCCATCCCTGGAGACTTTCAAGGCAAGGCTGGATCTGGATTTGGGAAACTGAATCTAAATGTGGTGTCCCTGTTCACTGCAGGAGAGTTGGACTAGATGACCTTTAACGGTCCCTTCCATCTCTAATGATTCTAAGCTATAAAGTATCTAAGGATATAGGAAGGGGAGAAATTACAATTAGAGAAAAACACTTTTCTGCCCTCCTACAAACCCCCAAAACATTGCATATTGTTGATGAAATCTTCTTGTAAAAGAATAGAAAAGTCCACAGAGATGACCCATTCTTTTTAACAATGGGAGTTCTGGCATTCTAGTTAGAGCACTGAGTGAATACAGGACTGATTAACAAGTTTTCATTTCAGTATAGTACCAGGTTCTAGCCAGTGAACTGGAACTCTCATTTTTCTTCCTCCCCAAGAAAGCTACAGATACTGAGCTATCCTTTCATGCACAGGAGCTTCAGCTGACAAATGAAATAAATTCTTCTGTCCTGAATTCTATCTATCATTCATCTAACTCTGTCTGTTCAGCTCATCTAGAGGCTTCCCTTTTTGGTCTGACAACTCCATGATACCTGTGATTCTGTTTCTAGGAGGATAAGATCTGCCTTCCTGAGGAGTTACACTGAGTTTCCACCTTATTCGTATTACTGTCTAGTAGAAGCACGGTCCACCGTTTTTAAGGGCTATCTCACATGTGCTACTGCCACTCGTCTCTGGGATGTGCTCTCACAGCACTACAGGTAAACGAAATTCAGTAGTAATGGCATTTTGGGGAGAACTACAGATCAAATTTACTTCCCAGAAGAGTACATAATCAAGCAGTCTACAGTGTGTTCTGGGAAGGCATGTATGTTTTACCCCTCTTGTTGAAGCAAGACCACTGTGAAAGGAATAAATAGGAGAATGATAGAACTGGAACCACCAACTCTGGCAGGTGCAGACCCTCCACACTAAGGTGTTCTGTCCGTGGACATAGAGCAGAAGATATATAGTGGCCATTATGTGGAATTTCTCAATAACCTCAAGAGATTAAATTCCCAAACCAATAAGGTGATAGATTGTAGCTGAAAGCAGCACATTAGCATCCAAATTGGAGGATATGATCATCCCGTGTTAAAAATGGAGCCTGATGCTGTGGTGGGGAGATTAATGGCTCAGCCAGGAAGGGGAGCATCTAAATTCCAGTACTTAATTTCCTGAGTATTTTTCTTTTGCTCAAAGAAACATTTCTGAAAGTGAACCAAACACTATAACTATGCAATTACCCAGTGTGAGCACCTAAATATAATGGCTGTAATGGGCTATAAAATACTCCAGAATGAAGCCATTGAATTGAATGATTTCAGGTGCCTAAAATAACAGCATAGGGTGCAGAATGTTGATCCACTCTCATCTGAATAGGTGCCTCCAACAAAGTTCCAAACTGATCAGAATGCAAGCAGCCTGCAAATCACCTGGATATGTAATCTTAACCCTCAGAACCTCTCTTGCTTTGGTAAAATGCCATTTGACCCTGGATGAAGGTAAAGACCCATCTCTCTCCAGAATCTTCATTTCCTTGCCTGCAGGGCCTCATCTGCTTGATACTCTCAGAGCAAATCTAAGAGCTCTGATTCCATCTAAATGTGTCTGTAAATAGGCCATCTGCCAGTCTCTGTATCTAGGGCACTACTCAGGTTAAGGACATCTTAGAATCAAGTGGCTCCTTTGCTTGAAAGGATATTTTTAACAAGGACTCTTACCTCTTTGCAGACCTTTTGTCTCTGGACTGAGAGGTATGAAAGGGTAGGGTGAAAATAAATTCACTCAGGTGCTGCTCTTTAGACTTTATTTACTCTAAATGAGATAACTAGGAATTCATCAGAGCTTAAAGAAAATAAACATACAAAATAATTTGGGTGCCCATCTGAAAAAAAAAAAAAAGAAATTCGGGAATTTTGTTACTTTTCTATTTTTATGTAAGTATTCACTGGGCAGTGTACTGGTATCTCGGCCTCCCTTACTTTCCTAGACAAGTTTTTGCTCCACTAGGTTTCAGATTTTTGATACATTTTCAGTATTCTCAATGAATTTCCACACTGCATTGCTCCAAGTTAAACAGAGTAACTTCATTAAGGGGAGTCTGAGAACTTTCTCCTGATCTCATTCCTCAAGAATACAGGATATCCTAGTGATTAAGTCTCTCTTGAATAGTAAGAGTATGACTTCATACACACTTTATACATTTCTGTAGCCATAGGAAGAGAAAATATGGCTCTTAAGTGTGATTTTGCGGTGATAGAACAAAGGGAAGTGCATTCAAGTTAAAAGAGGATAGAATTAGGTTGGATCTAAGGAAAAAGTCTTTTACAGTGAGGGTGGTGAGGCACTGGCACAGGCTGGACAGAGATGTGGTGGATGCCCTGTCCCTGGAGACTTCCAAATTAAGGCTGTATCAAGCCCTCAGTAACCTGATCTAGCTGTGTACGTCCCTGTTTGTTGCAGGGGAATTGGAGTAGGTGACCTTTAAATGTCCCTTCCTACTCTAAGCACTCTAGGATTCTATGATTTTATGATTTTTTAGGTCCTTCTCTGTGTATCAGAAATTTCTAAATTATTTTCTGATAGTGGTGAAGATCAAGGAAACAGACCAATCCAAGAGAAAGCTGGCACAACCCAGATGATACCAGTCACAAGGGTGGAAGATCTCAGTGTTTGTCCTGCTTTCACATTCTCCTGCACTGTGACTCTTCCTCTTGCTTTTCAGCTGAGAAAAAGATTTCACCAGCTTCTACTTCACAAAGAAAAGGAAAAAAAATTCCCTGAAAGAAAAAAATGTTTTACGGGACTTTCCTGACTTAAAGTACAGCAATTGCTTTTCTTCCAGTCTGGATCATAGGGAGCATCCATCACGGCTCCAATACCATTATCTACTCTTTTGCCATTCACTTTAGGCATAGGCTTTCTGCCAGTGGTTGTCACACACATGCTCTCTAAGCCCTTTGGTCCTACAAAGCCTCCTATATTTTGGTCATTTTCCATTCTCTTAGAGGTGTAATGATACCTCAGTGTAGCTGGAAAACACAGTAGTAGCAGTACCCTATTAAGTAATGGGCCAAAGTAAGAATTCTGTGGTGCATGACTTAATAGGGAAGCATATGTACTCATTGAATTTCATAGCAAAATATTTATTGAACAAGATTTTAACTCTTCATGAATGTAAAAGGGGTATGCATAGTTTATATTTCTCTCCTTTCTCTCTGTTTATTTTTGGCTTGCTTCATAAACTCCTCATTTTCCCCTAATAAGGAGTGTGGTAGAAATCACAGTTTTGTGAGTATTTCTTAACAAATAGCTGTTGTTCAGTCATATCACCAATCATTACACCCCACTGATAGCTCAGCTCTTGTTAAATCACAGGCTGCATTGCTAATCACCAACACTAGGTATGTAAAATAATAATTTCCACAAATGCAAAATGTCTGAAAGAAACATTTTCCTCTGTCCTATTTAATCTTAATATAATCAAAGATTATGCAGTTTATAGACATAGTATTTTATCAAGAGTTTTATTATGTTGTTAAACCTTAAATATTTTCCAACTTTCAAGAAAGAACAGATCATGCACTTAGGAGACCTGATAAACTAAGCCTGAAATTAAATTCAACAATTAGGAAACATAAAAAAAATACTTTTTTTTTCTCTGCCATTTAAATCTATGATAACATGAATCTCTGCAAGTGTATATCAGTGTAAACAAACCTAACTTGGGCTGTACTATGTAGGTTAGGACTCTTTTACAGATATTATTGTCATTTATTATTCAAAGGTTACCACTGAAAAAAGATTCTCTGACTGAAAAACAGGAAAAAACAGTAAAGCACAATTCCACTTATAATTTTAGGGTATAGCTAGGCAACAGACTGTCAAAGTTAGCAGCAGAGGAGTATCATGCAGCATTATTCTTCTTTTTATGTCTGTCACTTTTGAGTGATTGACTATGATTGATAAATGTAAATTTCAGAAATTTTCAAAAGTCAGGTCACCACTTTGCTGAAGAAATTAGTGTTCGAAAATGTTTTAAGTAACTTTTTATTAATTTACCTTATTTTTGATGCCTCTGGAAAGGGATGTTAAGAGCAGGATGTAGCAGGGTATCAAAACGCAAGGCTGAAGCAGATAAATATATGGCTAAAATCAGTCACCCATGGCAAACAACCTTCTACTTACTGCCTGCAATGCCAGCGTGGTGCAAGAAGAATGGGCAGAGCTCTGCAGTGCTGTCAGGAATTGCACACATGAGGGACCCCAGATTCAACCTGTTGCTGGATGACATGTGAGGCAGATGATCAGCCTGGAATAGTACTAGGCACATATGCTGAAAATGAAGAAAACTTATTGCCAGAAGGCAGTGAAGAGCTTAAAAAAAGCTATCAATATCTGGCTGATAAAGGGATTAAAAAAACCTCATGGAAAGTGAGCCCGTTTGTGCTTATTAAAGCCAGAGAACCAGATGCTGTTTTCAGCTCAAGATTCTGCCACTCACTGACAACTGCAAGTCCTAACAAGAGAGATGTCAGGACCACTGGTGAAGCAAAGAACCCCACTAACAATGTCCATCCTCCTGCAGAGCCTCCCCACATCCTGTCCAGGGCCCCACTTCAGCCCCCCAGACTGTCAGCTCTTTTCCCAGCCAGACCACAACAGCTCTGGTCTCCAGCTCAGCCATGACCTCAAACGCAAGCCCATCCACAGGTCCATATCGTGGCCAGGCCTTGTCGTGTTTCTGATCATAATGCAGATGCTTGGCTCTAGAGCTGCTTTTTTGCTCCCAGTTGCCCTGCTCCTGGCAAGGTAGGACAGGCCCTGCTGCCAATGGGAGCCCATGGCCCCCACAAGAACCCTGTCAAGATCTTCCGTAGCTTGCCTGTTACCATATCTTCCCCAACATTCCCAGAACATTCTGTTCTGACCACAGTCTAAGCTACAGTAGTCCCAGTATCACAAAAATATTGTGAAACAAGAGTTTAAGGGCAGCATGTTCACAACTGCACCAAGAGGAAGCAGAGGGTTTGCACCTGACTGGCACATCTCTGAGGAAACAACTGGTCTCCAAGGACTTAAAAATGATTCAAAAAAGGAGCCTTCCTTGGGAAGGTGCAGTCCACGCTGGAAAAAAGTCTCTACAGGGGCCTGAAAACACATTAGAAATACTTGGCAGGCTCAAAGATTGATGTCTCTGTAAGCCAGCTACTTTTAAAATATGACCTCCATAAGCAAAATGAGGAAATTTAGAAACTCAGTAACGTCAAGGGAGAACGTGTGGCTCTTCTCTGAAAAGCAACTTTTCTTTTTTTAATTTAAAAAATAAACAAAACAAAATTTGAGATTGATATTTCTATCATATTCCTTGGTAACAGTGTTTGTATTCACACACATTTCACTTTGACAAGACAAAGGGTAGAAGATAGTGATTCTTGCAACTTCACAGTAGCAAACACTTTGTTAAAGTATAAATCAACAAGATAATGGACTTCTTTTAAACAATAGGTCAATGAATTTACAATCAGATTGACTGCCTCATCATTTCAGCAATGAGCTATCAACATGTCATGGTTTTATGATTTTTTTAATTGGTATTCCTCATCATAACATTATGTAGTGCAGTTGGAGTGAAAGAGTTACTGCTCTACCTCCATGGATCATCAATAGCTCCAGGTATACCTGTCTCAGAAGAGAACAAGAACTATATACTCCAGAGGACTTTGTGTTGCTTTGAATTTCTCTATTTTCCGCTCAGAGGGAAAGATAAAAACTGTTTGTGTGTCACGAGACACAGGTTCTTCCCTTTCAGACGGACCCAGCAGCAGGTGCTCACTGCCATCTCACCTTCAGTGTTTAGTGTTAGGCCTTTGGTTTTCAGACACTCTCTTGCTCATTTTATTGTCATGGTTTTGTGGTTTTTGTTGTGTTGTTGATATTCCACATCATGACATCATTTGGTGTATTGGGAGTTGAAGAGTTAATGCTCCAGCTCTGTGGATCATCGATAGTTATGGATATGCCTGTCTCAGAAGAGAAGAACTACATTCCCCAGAGGACTGTGAGATGCTTTGCATTTTTACGTGTTTCCACCCAGAGGGAAAGATAAAAACTGTCTGCGGACATGGGACGCTCTCTTTCTTTTGGGACCGACTCAGCAGTGGGTGTTTCTTGCAGCCGTCTGCCTTCAGAGTTAGCTTAAGGCCTTCAGTTTATTGGACACTCTCTCTTGCTCATTTTGATTTATTAGCTTAAATTACAATTATATTGTATTATATTGTGTTATTTTGCTTTCTGATATCTTATTTAGTAAATTAGCTTTCCTCCTCAGATCATTGCCGCTGTTTTGTTTCTAGGCCCATCTCCCTTTTCCCTTTTCCCTTTCCCCCTTCCCCTTTCCTGGGGCATGGGTCTGTGGGTCCCCCGCCCCAGTTGTCATGGAACTGGGACAAACCAGCCTGAAAATCATTGACACAATATGTGATAGAAAGTCTTTTCTTTAAAGAGATAGACACAGAGCCAGTCATAATTTACAAACAGGCAGCACTGAAGTTAAAATTTCAAACAATAAATAACTATAAATATGGAGTTCATTTTAACATAAACATAGGCATACTAGAAATCCATGAAAAATTGGATAGACAGAATAGCATTCAGCTTCTGTTCTAATAGTGAATTAGAAAAGGTGAATCAGAAATGGTTTATATGTTCATCATTCTCTGAAGATGTGGCAGATAAACTCCTGTAAAAATACACTCCAGAGAACAAACCTGGCATCGCGCAGATTGTGTGAGCAATACAGGACTGTAAGTCTATGGCAGTAGACAAAGGTGTAGTAGAAAATTATTGCAGCAGAAGATAAAAAGTCACTGCAATGATTAAAGTGTTGATAGAAAATTGGCTCAAACAACCATGCTTTAACATAGCAGATTCTTCTTTAGCAAACTCCTGTGGGAAGGTGATTATCAAGTATTTTTTGAAAGTTCAGTTTAGTAGAAAAAAAAAGTCTTAGATTGCCTAATACTGATATATAAATTGCTACGAATTGCAGAATATGAACCGAAGAAGGGAGAAAGAAATGGAAAAAGATATAGGTGATAAACTCAGTGCATCATGGTAGTTCTCTTCTAATAATTAAAAAAAAAAAAAACAAAAACAAACAAACAGAAAATGTGGATGTGATACAAAAAGAAAAAAAGAGAGAAATACTAAGAGCACACTTAGAATACCATAACACTGTCAAAGTGGTAAGTAAGCCTGGAAAACAACTCAAGGCTGGGCTCAGTCTGTGATGATTTCCTCCTAATAACTAGTATTTCAATTAATTTCTTGACTAATAGAATCTAATTTCTAGTCTCTCCCTTCTGCAGTATCGCACACTGAAAATGTTCCACAGCTGACTTCCCTGTGTAGTTACTGTAAGACTTCATTTACTCTACAGTATACTAAGTTGTAGGATCTCCAGTCTCTTCAAACACCTGCTGGAAATGGCAGAGTTCAGTACGCTATGTGATCATACAAACCTCTATTCCTTCATAGTTCAGGTCAAAAAACAGTTTTCCTGTTTTGGTGAAATTTCCACACAAACTTGTTCTTAACACTTAACGGAAAAAATTCATTGATGTGTATTTTTGAAGAAAATGTTGACCAATGTGTAGGACTGTCTAACTGAAGAGTGGTTTTTTTTCATTTAAAAGAGGAAATATGGAGCACATAAATGTAAATTACCTGTTTTATCTATTCAAGATAGCACTGAAAGATGAGTGTAGTCAAAAATATTTTACCATGGTATCAGACTAATATGGAAATTCTTGGTTGTCTATGTAGCTGACTAGAACCAATGGAAATGTTTCGTAGTCAACAACAAAAGCCATTGGAAGTAAAATGATTTTCTTGTTCATATGATAAACTGATTATTATGACTTTAGTGTGGGAGTCAGAAAAAAAGGCGTTACAAAACCTTATTTAGCTCATCTACAAGAAAGCTTAAGTAAATGTAATAAATCTTCAGTGAATGTGTAGGAAATAGCAGGAGAATGTATCCACGACAAGGTAAAACATTAGCCATTCCTGCTTCACCAGTTGTACTTGATTTGATCTTCCAGAGAAAAAGCACAAATCATCTAGAAAGAGTTGCACTTAAGGGAACACAAGAAAGAAAAGTCTTTGGGTCTTTCAACATCTCCCTATAAGCATGAGCATTAAGTTGATAATGCATTGGTACTGAGGCTGCATGGAATGTTGTCGTATATTAAATACACATTCTGTAAAATAACAGAGATATATTGTGGCATGAATTTAATCCTCAAGATGACCAGATAAATGCAATTCAAATCTGTTACACGCTTGAGTAGATAAATGTTTAAAAATTCCTGAATCAGTCTTGCAGGTATTAGGTCTACGTTTCAGTAGCAGGAAGAAGCATGGTAATGTCATAAAATCCACGGTGGTCTACACAGAGTTTTTTTCCAAAGCTGTGTGAAGACCATAAGGTAGGACAAAAATCATCTGTGTGTTTTGCATTTAACACATTGTCTTAAAGAGCAAAAACTCAAATCTTCAACCAATTATTTGATAATGATTAGTTAATAAATTTTTTTTCAACAAAAATTTTATTTTTATTGGGCTTTATGTGTGTTTCGGTGTTGTTTGGCATAACAAAAGATGTTCAAAATTGTATACTTGTGAGCTTGTGTTCATTCATTTCTTCTAAAGAAAATAAAATCTTTCCCAAGAAAAAGCCAGAATTCTTAAAATAAAACAAAAACCATAATAATCCACAAATTATTCTGCATCCAGAGTCAGAGTTTTGTTGCTAGGACACTGTAGCCAGATGGTATCAGGAGAGATTGCTCTATTTAAAGATTGGAATCTGTAATCAAAATACTTAGCAGGTAATAAAATAAGTATATGTATAGATCAATGCAGACCAGGTGAAGTATTAGACAAGTGCTAGAACACTTATGAAAACTGCAGATCTTTAAATCAGATCAGTTATCATGACGTACTGGCTGATAAAAGAAGATCATAATTTGCTTGCTACAATTAGGATGGAAATTCACTTGAGATATAAATTAAGGAATAAATATTGATGAACATGCCAAGAAGGCACAGTGATTAATTTATTTCTTGTATTTCAATGGTAACGACTTGTAGGTCTCTAAAAAGCCTTGAATGAATATCTGTAAAACATGTTGCAGCTACTGTGAAGGAAGGTTTGTTGCAGAGATAGGAAGAAATTAAGTTTAAAGTTAGGCTAAATGTACCAAGTAATTTCAGACAAAGGAAAGAAATTTAGGAAAACTGAAGCTTTTCATACTTACAAATTACAATGATGGGATTTATAAAGTTTTTATAAAAATTTTATCTTGTAGAAATCTAGACAAAAAGTAATACATGTAAATTATAACATCAAGAAAAAAAAAAGAATCAAGAGGCAAATGTTTATTCTTCTGCAAAAAAAAAAAAAAAATCAAGGATAATATATTTTCCTTGGTGCAAAAAAAGAAAGGTGTTATTTTACATAAAGTGTCTCAATTATTCTACATTAGAGTGACTCAATGATTGAGGTGGCAGGGTTTTCATGAGATATTTGGATGAACCACATAATTTAAAGTGTATGTCGTAATAATGATTTTCTTAACTTGGTAGCTGTAAAACACCTCTTGCTGCTCTTAGTATTACTGTGTGGCTAGAACTGTGATCATGTAGTGTATTAACCACTTTGCCAATAGCCTAAGTTGCTGATCACGTGCAGTAACCCCAGATACAAGCTACATGTAATTAATCATAGCTAGCACTGAAATATTCTGAATGAAGTACAATCAGAATAATACAACAGATTAAAAAAATCCACAACAATATATTATCTTTGAAATGTGAAGACAAGTATATTGCCTAATTGCAATTAGCTGGCATTTTCTTACTTCATTCTGAGTTTCCATCTGACATTTCAGTTCTTTCATGGTGTGATATTGCAAAGATGTTTATTACAGAGCATATTATCAGAAAAATTTTTCCTATGTGAAAATGTCCACCAAAGATCAAAATAAAAGCTGGTAGCATGGCATATGAATTCCTTCAAGTACTCATTCTAAAGTATCAGAACAGTTACTCATATTTTCTAGTGGGAGGATTCCTTTCTGCATTTTCCCTTTAGCAGCAATCCAGCCTGCTCAACACATAACCCAGTCAGCTACAGTTCTGCCCCCTCATGTAAGACAGGTTTTGACTTTACAGTGTCATGCCCTTGTTCACAGCAAGGCAGTTGATTTTGCAGCACCACATGGTATCCTGGTAGCTCATTTTCAGTTGTGTTGTATAGGTTGAAATCTTAGCTTTTATCTTTTTTTATTTTATTTTTTAATTCTACCTTACTTAAATAACCATTTAACTTTTGGAAAATCTCAGATGTTATAAAATGGAATAATTTCTGTCAGCTCAGGCTGGCAAGATTTACACTTAGCATTCTTTCATCAGTTTATGGCCAATAACAATGTCTTTCAAATCTTAGTGACAGAGTGGTACTAGAATTTGATGACAGCATAATTTAAGAAACCAAAACAAGCAAGAAACAAAATACTCTGAATTACTTTAATCAAGGAAGAGCTTCATGACCAAATTCACTTCTCAGAATGCTTGGAAAGTGTGGTTGTCTTCTTCTGCTATCTGAAGATATTAATCCAGAGGATATGCATTCTCCAAAGGAAAAAAAAAAAAAAAAAAAAAATATATATATATATATATATATATATATATATATTCTGAAGTCCAAATTCATTATGCTATTTTACCTTTCCAATATATGCTTTATGGTGCAACATTACCTTAAAGCAAACTTACTTCTTAGAGGTGGGAGAAATTATGAAGATCTTTTTTTCTTATAAGTTGATTTTTTGAATTATGAAACTGGCAAAATGTGTGAAATGAAAGGCTACGAATTTTCTGAATGATTTCATATATTTCATATATTGATGAAAATCTCATCGTTTAGGTTCTCTGACAACTCATAGACGTACACTTGTACTTCTATGGTTAGAAAAGCAAAAACAAAAAAAAAAAAAAAACCAGAAACAAAAAACAAGAACAATCAAAAACAGTTGGGGTCATGAAAATAACTTACTAAAATTAATTTAGTGTTTTACTTTAAAACATGTGGATATGTTCATACCAGTGTAGCAGTTAGACTATTCTAAGCTGAACTTTGTATATAAAAGATCTTATCTTGACAACTGATATGCATAGAGACTTAATAAAAAAACATGTAATAATTTCCAATTTATACACCAAAGCTAAGGCACAAACACACTAGCAGCAGATTTCATCTGAACAACTGTAGCTGTCTGTGACATATATATATACACCTAAATGTAACCTTATGACTTTAAGCTACTTTTTAATATCAGGATTGATAAATGGGCACTTCCCAGCCGTAATTCTTCTGGACATCAACAAGGTACCTGAAGATCAGAGAAGTCACACTCTAAAAATGTCTTTTTTTCTTTCCAGTGATTGTCATAGGATCTTGTTATCTTTATGTCTGTTGTTAACAACTATATCTTTGCACAGTTAGGTTTAGTCAAATGATTTGTATCTGGATGACTGAAGCCATAGAATGAAGTTGTGACAGACCAGGAGGTTGAACTGAGATCTCTGAAAGTCTCTATCAGCTCCCTGTCAAGCCCAACTTTCCCATGGCAAAGGATTCTTGGTTATCTGAAAGACAAGTTTAGATTCCTTGTGTGAATAAATGTGAATTTCATCTTTCACAAACATCTTTAGGAAAAGATTCTTTAGAATTTGTAAAAAATGTATTAAATGCCTGTTGAAACTGCCATTCAATTTTTACAGTCATTCGGAGGTAACTACCAAAATAAAGATATTCTTTCCAAAGAAAATCAAACAAATTCTTTTTTTTAAATATAAACTTTAAATTCACTCTGTTTGGTATAAATATTTCATTTTATGTGCTCAGCGCTGTTGGGCACAACATTAATGTATGAATAGCACATGTATGTGCCGCAGTATCTATTTTCCTGGAAAATTCTACTAAATTTATAGCTGCAGTTTGTCTTTAAAAACATTCACCTAAGAAAGGATGCTAAATTCAATGATATAGATATATATATACAACGTAAATTTTGTTCCTCTTTTCATTTTCTACGGATTGTAGCATTTCAGCAGAGAATTAGATACACTGATGTGTATGGAAATATACCTGCTTTTTTTTTTTTGTTTTCTGATGAAGAACCCACCAAACAATTTTATATCTTCGTTATATAGAAGGAATTTAAAAAGTGCCATTATCTGCCTTGGTTATTTTACGGACAAATAATACCAGAGTAATTACAAGCCTGTAGGAGTGAATTTTCTGTATTACCTGCAATGAACCTTTATACAAAGCCTGAATTGATCTTATTACAAAGAATGATGATTTTCAGATGAATGATTTAAGGTAACCGTGACACTGTTATGTCATCAAATTGTGGTATCTGTAATTGACCAACTAGGAAGTCAGTTATTTTGCACTGAAGGAACTGAATATATACCAAAACCATTTATCCTAGAGTATTCATGACAATACATATTTGTTACAATGTAGATGTAGTATTTCCCATACTCTGTCCTGACATAAATGTTAACATGGGAATTCATGGAGAATATAGGTGACTGAGGTTTTAATTTACATGTAACAATTGAAGGAGAATGTGGGCATCTCCAGCTTTTGAGTCTGGATAACAATCTAGAGGTCTGGAAGAATATCTCTTTATCTCAGTTCTAATCAAGTACTTTACCGGAATCAAACATAAAACTGTAATAAAATTTGCAGATAAGTGAAATTCTTTGAGAGAAAACAAATAGTCACATCAGAATCGGTTCCAGAGAATTCTTTATATGTTTTTCTCATTTGAAGTAAAATATAAGCCCATATGCCCAGGATCCAGGAAAATAGGTCACATGGCAAGATGGTTCTGTATTCTCTGGAAAGCACTTTCTCCAGTTATAACTGAGATAATAGCTGGGATAGAGGCAGGAGGTCTTGTGCAGAAATACTAGGCTAGTTACTGGAACATATAAATTATTAATTTTATATGTAGTAACAGCCCTGGAGGTACTGAAGCAGTTCAGAACAGAGGTGGAAGAAAATGTAAGAATTTAAAAGTCTTTGAAAGACTAGTTATCTCTCTCCCTTCTGATATTAAAATAAATATACAGTGATCACAATATGGTGACAGTAACACTGATAGCAGAGAGTTAGCTGATGCAACAAAGTCTGACATCCAAAAGTTGACAGAGAATGCCAACCAACTTCCATATCAAAATCAGCCTCATCTATGAGAGAATCAGCGTGATTAACTGCTAGAACTAACACAAGGACTTCACACTGATTATCTGCCTCTGAAAGATAAGTATGTTTATCTTTTTAGAATAGGAGCCATGGTCCATCAAGTGGTCAGAAATTAGTGAGTGAAAAGTTGTAGTTTTTGACATGTAGGAGATCTGAATAGATCATCATAATAGTCCCCTTTGTACTCAAACTCTCTGATTTATCAGATCTTTCATTATCAGTGTTAACAGACTTTATTTCCATGTGCCTTGATTCCAAGGTCTTTGTAAATGTTCATGTGAGCATTGCAAGACTGCAAATCCCTTGCATTTGTGAATGAAAGATTTGGCAGGCATTTTAACCTATACATTGAGCAAATGAATGCAAGGTATTACATGCCAAAACACCCATAAGAGAAAAAATTTTCACCACTGGCTAGAATTAAGCTTTGAATTTCAAAGGTCTCTAAAAAAAATGTAATCACATTTAAAACAGCTTCTTTCAACTACTAAAAATAATCTATGATTAACTATCCATATCCATTTGCTTGCTTGTTGGGAAGGAATTGCACTCAAGTTTCTTTGTATGGTGGCCTAAAGATATGAGACACTAGTGATTCATGTAAACATATAGTACACATAGTACAGTACACTGAACACATGAGTTTTGCTACTAACTTATGTGAGGATATTTGAGTGCTTTAATATACATGTGTAATATTTGTTAGACTAACGTTTAAATATAAATTGTACTCATAATAAATGGGCCGCAGGGAGAAGAATATGGACAGAATCATAGGAAAAAGAAATGTGCTGAAGTCTATTAAAAAATAAGTGGTACCCTCATCAATGCATAAAGTTACTCCATTATAGGTTTCTAGACGTTTAACAAAAATGTAATGCAATGAAAATATACTTTCTCTTAGTATGACATTATATAATAACATAATGTATGTCTCTAGTAAAGTCAGTGAAAAGCATTGTGGTCTTAAAGTGAAATCCTTTCATGGTTGGGCTCTGTGTTCTTCCACAGGTGTTTGTGAGCCTTGGAAGTAGCAAATACAAGAGCCTTAAAGAACATCCATACCACTTGGATATAAAGTATTTCAATTAAAAAAAGTCTAAAGAAATGACTAATTCTAGTCAAACACAGAGATTTATTTAGCTCTCTCTGATCAGAACTTAAAGGAACAAAACCACAAATAATAAATCAGATGTCCGTTGCCCTTCACATATTTATCTGTTTCAATTAAGTTGGCAGTCTGACACATTTAAACTTAGCTCTGTTATTCAGACTCTCCTGTGCAAATGAATAGGATGTGCTTCTACAGCTAAACCAACTTAGGCGTTGTGGGTAAGATTTTCTCCCTCTTCTGTCTTTTGGAGAAACTAAATGTAAAAGATGCTGATGCACACTCTGCATTTCACATATGGAGCTAAAGATCCATTTGATGAAGAAGGGTAAAGAAACAGTTCTGATCAGAAAAGACAGTTGAAGGTCAGGTTTAAATAGATATGTAACTTTAGCCAGGCCTGGCTGACCATGGTTTAGCCTGTGTTTCTGAATGACTATTCAAATATTAATGTTTAGTAAACACAAAATACAGAATATACACTATTGAATTTATAAACAAGTACAAAATAATAATGTAACACATTTGAACGATTTGAATATAATTGTTAAAAAACCGTGGAAAAGAAAATAGCTTTTTTTTTTTTAACAAAATGATTATACTCTAATATATAGAATGGATTCTTGTTCCAATGTTGTTGTTCTGTTCCTAGATGTTAGCAGAAAAAAAAATGTAGTCACCTTCATAACACTGGATTAAAGTCCCTAAGGGAACTAAAGAGAATCCAAGTGTTAGAATCTCTACCCATTATTCTTTTCAGTGCTCCTCAAATCTATTTGAAATTTATGTTATTAAATGGGGTCTGACAAAGGACTGTGAAGGTACACCCAATGTCCCTTTAAAGAGTGATTGGGAAGTACTGGGGAAGTAGTACAGATCCATGATGAGCATAGTTACAGTGTGAACGCTGAGAAACTCATCAGAAATCCCAAAGAAAAGTAATTTTTCTCTTGTTTATTTTTGTTCTTATGTATCATCTTCTTCATGGACTGTACCCTACTTTCTATCATTTATTTCACTTTTATTGCGATCCTCAGATTTTGAGTGTCACGCTGATGGACTGGGTTTCCTTCCTTGTTATTGTGTGTAATGCTTTCCTAGTTCGCATTCATCTTCTACCTCTTAAAGGTGTTTATGCTATCACTTCACAAACAAGTCACATTGATGTTACCCTTAATGCTTGTCCTGAATCTGTTTATCCTTATTCCTTTCCCAAGGTTGGTTCAGGACATTGGGTTTTTTTTACTTAGAATTACAGCATGGCAATCTTCCCAATAAGTTCTGAAAAACTCCAGCACACAAAGCCTTTGAAATGTTTGATAGTTCTTTCTAACCACTACTGAAAATCTTTATGACTATTTCATAATGATCACACAAGATGACAGTTGAAAAATTATTTTGATGACAATGCTAATGATATTTTTCAGAATCTTTTCAAGTTTATAAAAGATGTTAACAGCATTTGTTCATCATAGTTGTATGTCTATGAGAGTATCATGTTCATTACAAGGCTCATTTCTTGATAGGAAAAATGACATTTCTTTTAATATTTCTCTTTCAGAAATTATGCTGTCTTTGGGACATTAGTTGGCATGTTTTTGTCTTCTTTTCACTGACAAATCTCTTCACCTGTTTTGCTTTGATTGGCTTGCTCTTTGGTGTTTTTTTGTTTACCATTGATACACAGCTAAGCCAGCCGAAAATCAGCATTGTAATTTCTTCATAAATCCATAAGATAACTAACCTCTTTATGATTTTTTGCTCAAATTAGATGAGCAATAGTTAAATACGGAAAACTTTTTAAGTGAATTGATGGCCAGTAAAAAACACCAAAGAATACTTTTACCATTTTTAAACACAGTGCTGCAGTATTTGTTACAATAGAATGTTTTTTTATCAAACATCTCATCCCTATGTGTTCTGTTGAGAAATACACTTGTTTTGACCAAAAAAAAAAAAAAAAAGCCTGTTGGTCTATATTCCTTTCAATATACAATGTTTGAGAAGTTCTTTCTCTGCATACATAGGCTCGATATTTTAAAAACCTTTCCTCTCTTCTGTTAACTGAAAATCTATTTCTTTATTTTGTGATGCTATACATTTTTGAAACACAGTGAGACTTGTTACAGTAGGCAAAGTCATCTATTATACACAATGTATTATAAAGTCTTTTTTTCATCTTTTCTCCCTTCATTTCACATTCTATTTAAAAGCGTATGGGAAGTCTGGAGGGCTGATTTGTCACTTGCTTTAAGCTTTCCTGCAGCTGAATGTATTTGTGAAAAATCTGAAGTGATCAGTGCAAAAGAAGATACTGATCTGAGTAACGTTGTTACACATTCTCACTTCATCTTTTTTTTTTTTTTTTTGGATTTAAGGGAACTTTAATTCATCTTTTCAGAACATGAAGAAATTATAAAATACCTGTTGTCTCAGCTGATAAGGCAGTTTCTGTAGTATGAATATGTGATGCATTATACAGTGCATAATATGAGTTTCAGTATATACTGGACATAAGATTTGGAGAGAAGAGAGAAAAGTGAGAGAGAAGTAAATTGGGCAGCAGACGAGGGCTGCTGGTATTACTCAGATTTCTCTGTATCAACACATCAGGAAATCAATGAATTTCCATGAAAACGTACTATGCGAGAGAATCTTAAACTCTGCAGAGCAGTGCTTTCTTTCTTACTCTGCTCTTAAAGGCTTCTTGCCGTGTCTTTTATTAGTCAGTACGACCAAAGAAAAGCCATGCACACCTTGCAGTTCTTTGAAGAGGACACAATGATATGCATCTGCCAAGCTTTGCTGCTAGATCAGACAGGAGTCGCAGGAAAGGGGAGACAGTGCAGAGCATTTTGTATTTGTTATTTTAGGTAAATGAAACAGACAGCCAAAGGTTGTAGTAATTGAAATAATCCCTGAGCTGCTGAGATTCATTTCTAAATTCATAGATTAATGTAATACAACTCATTTAAATTCAATACTGATGTAGAGAAGAGCCATATCTTGACAGGAAGATAGTCCAAATACACTTTAGTTTCTCTGCTCTTTGACTACATGGATTTTTATAGACAGTATCCCACTCCTCAAAGTATTAGAACAGACTAATTGTAGCCTTTTCTACAAAGCACAGAAATGAAGAGTAGAATTAATGTAGTTAAAATTAAACTAAGGCATCAAATAAGCTTGAATACCCTTTTGTAAATAGCAGAGATTCAGGTCTCAATTAGGTGATCAGAGTAGCTCAGCCTTCTCACTTTTGTTCTTCTGCCCATCTCCCCATTCCACTGGCTGTGTGGTGCTCAAATAGTTACTGAGATCAACTTTCCACAGTCATTTTTAACCTGTGTGGGGAACACTATTGGATTTCCAATTTCAAATCTACCACAAAAAAGACTGGTATTTGAACTGCCATCAGCAGTATGACTACATTAATGGATGGCGGGAACCAGGTATAATCAGAACAGTGGTAGGAAACTGGATTGCCTACATAAATGCTAAATCCAGAATGTTTCCCTCTTTCTCCCACATAAAACCTATTTTAGACCTGAGATGATTTTGTTGTCAAAGACACTTTGTGCAGATTTCATCTGATAAAATGCAGTCATCTGCGTGTAGAAGTGGGCTTTCATCTCAAACCATTGCTTCAAGCCAGCAAAAAGACAATATTTGGGCTGATCCAAAGGGTACCTCCTTCAGGGAAGAGTGCAGCACTTTCCTTGATTACTGTCCTGGTAGCCAGCTATTTCAACTTAAAAGACATACTGCAACACATGTAAATTAGAGGTTTTAGCAGTTTTCAAATTCTTTCTTCGGCACATAAACTTTTCTAACCTTCTCTAAAAACCAAAATCTGCTTTAAGCAACTGCACTGTTCCTTAGCATGGATGTTGACGGAAGTTCTTAAGAGCTACTTAATTTTGTCTCTTTTCCCTTTCATCAGAAAGAGGATTTAAGCATGGGATTACCTCTTTCATGATTTCCACACAGTATCACTCCTGAGTCCTGAGGAAGAGCCACGTACCTGGCATTCAAGACCAGGCTGGTTGGGGCCCAGGGCAGCCTGACCTAGTGGGGAGCAATCAGCCCATGGCAGGGAGTTGGAGCTTGAAACTCTTTAATTCAACCCTTTAATTCAACCCATTTCTATGCTTCTATGCTTCAGTCTGGTTGATATCATTAATCTATAGCATCAGCTTCAATTAATATATTTTTTGTTTGAAACACTGTTTTCTTCTGCAGGTCATTCCTGATTTTGTAGTCTTTTAGCATCTCAAGTAATTCCTCTTTGATGTCTGTTTCCTGGCTGAAGAGTACTAACTGGAGAAATTAATCTCATCCTGAAAGACACGTCTCAAATAGATCAGATAAATCACTCCTCAAAAGTACCAGTTCCTCTTTACTGATTTCTGAGGGAGCCCAAGATGGCTAAGCCAGAAACAGACACTTATGCTGTATACTTTTAAATTTACATGAGATCAATCTCACCCTCTGTTTCTCTGTTTCCATGAAATACATCATTTTTTTATCAGATACAAACGTAACAAAATTGTTGAGGTGAATCCAGTGTGGAAATGGTCAAGGAATATGAAGTACCTATAACATTTGGCTTACTCATTGTAAGAAGAGATATGGAAAAGATAAATCCAGGCTGAGTCACTATGTCATTTATTGCTATGTCTTCTTCATTTTTTTCTTTGTCTTTTACTTCAGAGTTAATAATAAGGATTTCAGCTATGAACTCAAGATAAATGCCTGTGTTAGAATAAACTTGGTATGTAGTGCTCGGAACTGTTAATTTATAAACAAAAGCTAAACACTAACATACTAAATTAGTGAACTCTTTATTTACCTTCTGAGAAGGTAATGTTAGGCAAACTGAATTTTCTTCTATTTATTTCTTTAAAATAATTACTTTCCTAGTAGCTTAAAGCTTTCCTAATCTTTTCCAGTTGTTAATGTTGCTGCGTGTGATACTCACAACTACCTGTAACCCCAGATGTCAGCTTGTAAAATGTGTTCTCTCAGTGCCTGTGTTTGTCCACTTGGCAGAGCTCAACATTATCAGCAGTCAGTCATGCTAGCAGGTCCCAGATTGCCTCTGGATCAGTCATGTCTTTGTGGCTTATATTAAATTTGTGAGAGGATTTGAGTTCTCCTGGTGCATTTTTTTCCATTTAGATTCATAGATGTTAAGGCCAGAAGAGACTGTAGTGATCATCTATTCTGTCTCCTACGTAACACAAGACCCAGAATGCTCCTGATTTAGCTCATGCTTGGAGTATATCTTTTAGAGAAAACAAAACAAAACAAAGCAGTTCTGTTTAATATTTCCAGAAAAAAAAATACTCTATAACCTAAAGCAGAGCTATATAAAGTACTATTTATCTGCAGTGTTAAAGGTATATATCTTATTTCCAGCACAAGTTTCAACATCCAGCCTTTGGCTTCCATTGCATTCTCCTAGATAGAATGAGACATTCCTGCCTTCTTTCAGGTCTTGCCTTTACCTCCACTTTGTTAAACAAAGCAGATATGTCTGTCAGCATTTAACTGTAAGATTGTTTTTGTGTTCTTCTGACATGAATACTTACAGTTACTGTTTATAAGTGTCACCAAAATCGTCAGTGAAAATCAAAAGGAATTATGCTAAAATTGTTGCTAATGGGAGGGTCCTGTCTTTAGTTTTCTAACTTATTTATTATGTGCAAAGTACAAAATGTTTCATTACAGTACCAACACCCAACAAATTAAACCAGAACTATGAGGAAGTCACTGTGGAGGCCAAGCCAGGCTATTCACAGCAGCACATAGTACCAGGATAAGGAACGACTATAACTTCAAAACGGAGAGGTTCTGGCTAGATGTAAGGAGAAACTTTTTCCCAAAGAGAACAGGTAAGCAATGTCACAGACTCTATACGTGGGGATTTTCCAGCCAAGCAACCTGGCCTGACCCAATGTTCACAGCCTGCTGTGAGCAAGACCTTGAATCAGAGACATCCTGAGGTCCTTTCCAGCCTGAGTGATTTTTATCACTCCACAGTTTTGTAAGAAGCTTCAAGACGCACTAACACAAAAGCATTTCAGCTGCTTCAGATGATTAGATGATTCTCTCATTACAACAAAAAGTAGAGGCACAAAATCAGTTCATTTCATGTATTTAATCTTTATCATGTTAATATTATAATGTTTTATCGATTAGCATGCAATGCAAATGCAAGTCACACTCCTCATAGAGGTTTGTAGATGGGCATTTGTATTCTATTGGCATTACTACCTTTATCAGTCAAATTTGTAATCTCATTAAAAAGGTATTTTGTTAGTTTGATAACATCTACATTAAGCAAACTGCTGACTGGCATTAATTATCTTCCTTAATTCTTATTGTTTGTGTCACCTGTTCTATTGTTTTTCCTAGACTTGGTATCAGGAGGATGTCTAAGGGTCACTCAATTTAAGTACTGGCATAGCATTCACTGTCATTTCCAATGCTTAAGCTTCCTTCTTCCTGTAACGATCATACAAAATTATCATAAATTCTCAATGATCATCTATAGTAAGCTTTGAAGCAACTTGGATTTCCTTATCAGTGTCTAAATTCAGAAACTGCTGTTGCATTATCTTTATTAGTTATTGTTCAAACATACAACTTCTTGTTGTCACACAATAATATTGTTGTTGATATATTTACAGATGCATAAAATTACCACCTTGTATCTTCATACTACAGTTATTATTGGATACTGTTTGTTTCCTTTGTATTCCTGTATACAGTTAGGATTCTAAACCAAATTATATTCAAGTAAATGTCAGTTGATTTAATTGATTTCTTAGATTATGTTGTGCTCAAGGGTGTGAACTGTATTTATGAATTGTTATTTAACGATGCTCCCTAAGTAATATTCTTCTACAGGGGAAATAAAGTATTTTTTTAAGTTATTCCAATGGTGGTTTAGTTGTTCCAGGTCTGAGCAAGGTGACAGGGTCAGAGTGGGGCAGAAGACTTTTGGAAATCTTGTCTTTGATCTCTTTCCTTGTGCCTATACGTGGCTTTACCTGAATGAGAATATTTTCTGAGTTAGACTGAAACAAAAATATGTGGATAAAGTCAGTATTTCTTCTAACAGATATGTTTGAATAGTGCCACTGTAGCCGCAAATGAAACTAGTATTTGTGAGTGACACCTCTAGCAGGTTCCATTGATATCAAGATCAAGTGTTGGCTAACGGTGGCTTAGCATGTGCTGAGTGCTTCACTAACAGATTGCAAACTGCAGCTCATGCAGCAGCTTACATCCATACCTTCAAGCTTTTTTTTTTCTCATGCCTCTAAATAAATTTTGTGTGTATATTATTAGGCAACCATGCAAGACTATTGCCTGGAGACAGCTTTGAGGTGCAAGGAGTGAAGAGAAGCAAAGGCAGATTTTCTTCTCTGGCTTGGACACTGATTGAAACTGATGCCTCAAGACTTCTGAGTAGGCAGTGAACTGGAACTCCAAAGAAATAATTGCAGTATTTGACCATAAAACATCGCCACATCAAGGGTGATATATCTGTATAAACAGAGACATGGCATGTATTGTATCCCAATATATCTGTATAAACAGAGACATGGCATGTATTGTATCCCAACTGTCCATGTCTCATACACATATTGCAGTAGTTCTGAATAGATAGCTGATTTTGCTCAGAAGAGGATCAGAAGTGATACCAGCATAGGACAGTGACATAGGGAGAAAAGGCAACAACATTCATTTATTAAAGTAATTTAATATATTTCAGAATGATGTAGATTGCAAAAGGAAAAATAGTATTTGTTGCAGTGGAAAAAAAGGACAAATAAACAATACAAACTATTCTAAGTATGGAAACTTGGTTGTAGTTCTATAGAATAATTCAATAGTTTAAATTAAAAATGGTTAAGTTCTGGTGATTTCAGTTGTAGTCTCAAGGACATCATAGTGAAAATCTTTCAAATTACAGCAGCTGAATATCCACAAATTTCATTTATGTATATGGATCACAACAAGGATGACGCATAAGTATCAGTGTTAATCTGACAGACTTTAGTATTGAAAATCAGCCTACACACAGATACTATAGTTCTTTATCCCATCTTATTCAAGAAGTTTTCAAATTATCTAAAATAGATTTGCAGAGGTGACATGTGAAGTTGGAATGTATGAGGTATGAAGGAAATTGAAGGAACCCATGCTCATAAAATATAATAGATCTTTTCATCTAAGAAACATGTAGTCTATAATAAGTATATGTTTTTAACCTTTAGAATAGAGTTTAAGGATTATTTTTCCTGCCCTTAAATAATAAATCAAGTGAAAATGTACCATTTACCATAATGGCACCTGATTCCGGTAATGCTTCTGAACGGAATGATTTCAAAATTGTGTGTTTAGTACTTCCAAAGACATTCCAAAGTCATTTTTACTTGCATTTCTGTATTTTTCTTTTTAGTTTCCCTGATAATAAGATTGCTAGCATAACAACACAGACTGCTTGCAACTTCCAATAGGCTTACAAGCAGGGACATTTGTTGGATAGGATCAAGGCAATTTTATCATCTCTGTGTAAATCACTATAAAAATTGTGAATTCAAAGGATTAAACTTCAGATGTTTTCTTCAAGATCAGTATGTATAATTTTTAGTCCTTGTTGTTGTTTGTCATAGGAAAAATCCAGTAATGACAAGGATATTTCTTTTCAAGTGAATATTCAAACTGTGGAACTCAAATTCCAAAAGTTGTCTATTTTTCAAACCACTTAATATTGAATTCCCATGAATAGGATTAATTTTATGTAATTTTAAGACCATGTACAGTAGATACATAACGTAGAAAGATAGAGAAAAATATTGTCTTTAGATTTAATTGTCAGAAACAGACACACTCAGAGTCTGCTGATCCATCCTTTGCCCAAATATTCACTTGTAATTTGAGATTTGACAAAGCCAAACATATTGCATGCTAGATGTAAAATTAAATGTCTGCATTCTTTGCAGGAGGGCCAGAGGCACCAACATACCAATTGTTTTCTTTATTTATGAAAAGCAGAAAATACTGTTCTCATAAAAAATACCCTGCATTTTAATACAACTTCCTGTATGAAGCCTCTCACAGAACAGCAGCACCAGAAAAATTCTGAACGCAAACAGAATTCAAATCTGCTGCTACAGCTAAATCCAGATGCCATTGGTATTCTCCGCTCTATGAACTGGTGTGCTCTATTTTAATGAAGATGTTGATGCTGATATCTTGGTTGGCATGACATGGAAGAAGAGATCATAAACTATGAGAACACTTCATCTTCTCTTTGGATAGGATAAACGGACTAATTTTCATTAGTTTCTTAGTACAAGAAAATTTTTAAGAACTCAAATAAGAGTGAATTATTCATTATTTTTCTGTTCTTCCCAGTTTAAAACCCAGGTGGGTTCTGAATATCTCCAGAAAAGAAGATTCCACAATATATCTGGGCAGCCTGTTCCAGTGCTCTTGTCACTCTTAAAGTAAAGAAATTCCTCCTTGTGTTAGTATGGAACTTCCTTTGTTCCAGTTTCTGCCTGTTGCCCCTTGCTCTATTGTTCTTCATCAAAAAAAAAAAAAAAAAAAAAAAGTCCACCACCATCAGCTGACTCCCTTGCTTTAAAAGTTTAGCAGTTATGAGATCCCCTCTCAGCCTTTTCTTCTCCAGACAAAGCAGTCCCAGTTCCTTCATATGGGAAGTGCTCCAGGCCCTAGTCATATTTGTTGCCTTCCACTGGATTCATTCCTACGCAGGAGATACTCCAGGCCCTTTATCATCCTTGCAGTCCTCCACTTGACTCCTTCTAGGAGAACTCTGTCTTTCTTGCACTAGGGAGTCCAGAACTGGACACAGAAGTCTAAACTTGGCCTCACCAGGGAGGAGCAGAGGGGAAGGATCACCTCCCTTGACTTGCTGCCCATGCTCTATTTAATGCACCCTGGGATACTATTGACCTTCTTGATCACCAGGGCACGCTGCTTGCTCATGGCCAACCTGTTGTCTACCAGGACCTCAGATCCTTCTCTGCAGAGCTCCTCTCTGGCCATCCCCCAACTTGTACTAATGCATGCAGTTATTTCTCCCCACATGGAAGACTCTATATTTCTTTAACTTTATCAGGTTTCCAACTCTTCAGTTTATCCAGATCTTACTGAATGTCATCACAGCCTTATGGTCTGTCAGCCATATCTCCCAGTTTCATATCAGCAAACTTGGTGAGGGTATATTCTGTCCCTTCATCCAGGTTTTCATGATAGTCTGCTTGCTACATCTGCATTTTAAACTTAACTGTACAGTAAGTAAAATTAACTTTGCGAAGTTACCATTGAATTTGATGTGTTGTTGAACTGCTGATTTATTTGTCAGAATGTGGTGTAAGTTGAAAGTTAAGAACTTTATTAATTCTTCTGTCCTTTTCATGAAAACCATCCACATTTCAAAAGTGATCACTCCAAAACCTGGAGGTCTCATGTGAGGATAAGACCAAACAATTCCTTATATGCTTTCATGTAGGACTTTGCATAACTAGCTCAAAATTGTACATTTTAATTAGTGTAGATGAAATTAAGAAATACCTAATATCACTAAAAACAAATTACGTTAGTGGGATCAAAATGTGTTCAATGATTATGAAAACCATGCCCTAAATTTTTGTTTCACTTTGGACTCTTAGAATCATCACAAGAAAATTCAGCTCATTACACATTCAAAATTAATTCTCTGACGGAGTTAGTCACAGCATCACCTTCACATTTCATTAAAAAATGAATAAATAAATAAATAAATGATCTCATTTTAATTTTACCTTTTACAAAAGTACTGCCATGTATTACTGTAGTTTTATGACTGTATTATGATTACAGAATGAAAAATGGAGACTTGGCATCTGAGCTCAATATTATCCGGGATGTAGGACTGCACTGTGTATTTGTGTTCTGTCGACAAATCATGCAATTGATTTATTTTAATACCATTTATTGGAGGTTGAGGGGACAGACAATTTTCTCTTTCAACTTTAAATCAAAATTGCTAGGTCTGTGTCACAAAGATCTTTTACTGTCCTGTGAATCAAGGAAATGAATGCTTCAATGACACTAAGTCTCACTACTTGTTCACTTATCTTAAATAATCACCTAAAAGAAAAATTTGGCCCATATTGTTTGTTTCAGATAGATATTTGGTTATGTTTTTGAAATGAGAGTTGGCAGAATAGAGGTACAATACACAACACTAAGAACTAGGTTATTTTTCTACTCATCTGTATATGATGAGCAAAAACGATTAGGGTTTGAATACTGGATCATGGGAAACATTTGGAAGCAATGTTCAGGGTTATGTGCATTAACATTGTTACTGATATAAATCAGAAAAGATTAGCTGTGTTAAAGATACAGCTAAGTAAGATGTTATTTTAGTTAATCTATCATATAGATATTTATCAGAATTGATCCAGTGGAAATGGCTGTGCTTAAAAAGTATAAAATGCCATCCAAAGTAAAAAATAATTGTGCACATTCTTTGGAAAGAAAAGGTTTCCTGAATATGAAAAAATTCCTAAACTATCTTTAAAGTATGATAAATTAGGCACAACAGACTGTGGATCACATGACAAAGAGTCAAATTTTAAGTAGCGAATCCTGGAAATAAATGACTTGTGATAAGAAACATAGAAAAAAGAAATGGGGGTGGTGGGGCAGGGGAATAATACCATATCTATCTAATGAAAAATAAGGAAAGAACTATACACAGAAAGAGATGACTGCTGCATACTGACATAGAGATAACATGCAAGACAGACTTTAAAAAGATTATCTATTCACAGATTTTATTCTGCAAGATGTTTGTAGCATGTAATGACTTCAGTGATTCTTTAAGCTGATGTTGTGTTTTAATCCAGCAGGCAGCTCAGCACTGTGCAGCTGTTTACTCACTCCCTTCTCCCAGTGGAGTGGTGGAAGGAATTGGAAACAACTAACAGAGTAGAACACAACGTAGGTTGTAACAAAAACTATTCACTGTGACAGAAAAGGAAAAGGAAAATAATAACAGTAATGATAATTTTACTTATGTTGTGTATGTGATAATTTTATGTATGTTGTGTATGTAGATAAATATACATATATTTACATACAAAACAAGTAATGAACAAAGCAATGGCTCACCACCCGTTGACTGATGCCCACATAGTTCCAAAGCAGCAGCTGCCACCCCCAGTCAACTCCCCACCATTTTTCAAGTTATTCCACATGATGTCGTATGGAATGAAATATCCCTTCAGCCAGTTCAGGTCAGCTGTCCTGGTTCTGTCCTCTCCCAGTTCCTTGTGCTCCCTCAGCCTCCCTCTGGCAGGATAGCATGAGAAGCTGAAAAACTGAAGCATACTTGTGCTGCTCAGCCACAACTGAAACATCAGTGTATTATTAACATGATTTTTATCCAAAAACCAAAACATAGTATTCTATCAAACACAATGAATAAAATTTACTCTGTCTCAAATGGAGCCAGGACAGCCTTCTGAAGAAGAGTAAATGCTAGCCAAAAATCAGAAACATAACAACGACTAACATATATATTAATAAAAGTGGTGAAATTAAAACAAGCAAACAAACAAACATATACATCTTCATTTCTTAATTGGATAGAAGGATTGTTGTCTATATTATTTTCAAAAATGACAGCGGTATGTAATTCCAACTTCACAGGTTAAATTAGAGGCAACAAGAGATTTCTCAATAAGAACTGGAAAATATCAGACATCAAGTTGGTCCAGGTGCTTATGAGAATAATGCAAATAATGTGTGAATGGGAAGAGAAGTAATGATTGCAACAGCTGTATCTAATCAGAGCAATAGAAAAGCATCCCAGAATTGGCACTATATAAACACAGAATGTGGGACTTTGACTGCTCACATCCAGATCTTGCCTACAAGTGTATCCTCACATGTTGACCACATGACTTCCTCTGTATGGAAACAAGAAAGTGGGGAGGGCAATCTTGAAGGGACTGTCACATATGTTAGAACCTTTCCCCATATGACACCAGGATTCAGCTTTAGTATATATCTGAACCTCAGGCATGATTAATAATATACAAAACAGATAAGTATATGTAAGGATGACGAGTGTGCACAGTATGTGGAGGCAGAACTTTGAATAGTCAAATAACATTATCACCCTTATATGTTTATAATTGGTTCCAAAAGCTTTGACTAGTTATTTTGGACAAATTAAATTACTCTAGAATCACCTGTAAAACTATTGCTTTTGATATAGAAACAGAAATATATATACAAATATGGAAGCATGCTGGCCAGTGACCAGCATTGAGACCAGAAAGTGAACAGAAGCCAAGAGCTGCATGACAGAGGCAGAGTCTGGGCCTGTGTTTGTGCTGGAGCAGTACTCCGACCACAAGGCCTGGCTGCTCATCCATGGATGTGACTACAGTGTCACCTGCTTTCTAGAGGAGCATCCAGATAGAGAAGAGGTTTTGCTTTAACAAGCTGACAAAGATGCCATGGAAAGCTTAGAAGGTGCTGGTCATTCCACAGATACCAGGGAAATACTCAAGCAATACTTTATAGGGGAGACCCACTTAGATGATTCTGAAAAGAATCTTCTGAGGATCAAAATAGGTCATCCTCAAGATACACAAGCTTCTGGACACCATGACTAATCTACATCTTTTGAGCACTAGTCATAGGTTTAATGTATCACAATTACAAATTGGATGGGAGATCATCTTGAACTGACCTTGATGGGACTTCAAAAAGCCCAGAAGAGCAGGTGTGACAGGGAGCAAGCATGTAACATGTGGAATTCTGGTTCTTTTCACCTCTGATGCTTTGCTTATAGCTTTGAGTTCGTCAAGTTATGTTCATATCCATGGGACCAAGCTCATATCAAATTGTCTTCATTCTGTAACCCAGGCATCTGTCATACTTTTGTTTTGCTGTGTCAGGGCAATTGCAACATCCCATTTTTCTGTTACATTTGCATGTGGCCTCCTTGGCGTGTGCATGCTCATGCTCTGTCTTGTACTCATTGTCTTCCTCTTGGAAATAGAACGGATAAGTACTTTCTTTCAATGCCTTTTTTGTTATGCCAGACAACATAGAACAGCCATTAGTGATCCAGTGGATTTCCCTCAGTACTTCACATTGTCAGAAATAAATTGCAAATTGTCTATTATCTTGTTCAGGAAAGATTTTGAGAGTTTCATTTCCACAATAACTTTTCCAGTGTATGCAAGCAACTCTAATTGGATCAGCAGGAAGTCACTACCTTTGCTACCTCTTTCTGTGTGTGTCCAATTTTAATGGTCCAACAAGTATTAAAAAGAGGTGTTCAGAAACATATAGATGTGGTATCTAGGAACATGGTTTAATGGGGAAACATTGGTGATAATTGGGCAATTGGACTACATGATCTAGGAGGTCTTTTCCAACTTTGGTGACTCTGATTTTAAGGAAAAAATGCACATAAACATTCATATATATATATATGGAAAAATTATATACAGAAAGAAAAAAAAAAGGGATGACCTGTCTCTCTTGCTCAAATGATAAAATCAGTACGCACAACTATTTTTTTTCAATTAGGTCTAGTGGATTTTATGAACTTAAATATATTTTCCTTTTATATCTAGTGACAAAGGTAAAGATAACTGTGTCTCATCAACACAGAGCCCCAGAAAAAGGAAGAAACAAGTAGTATACTGATTCCCACAATAAATCAATGTGAAATAAGTAGTCACCAAGGTCTCTTGAAGGGCAGTCGTCCTACCATTATTTAAGAACAAATTATAAAACAGAATTTTTCAGTATATGATGGGGAACATGAATCCTAAACTAAAGAATATTGCCAACAGGAGAAATTGTTCCTTTGATTTTGCATACCTTTCATTTTCAAGCTTTATATAGTAATCTCAAGGACTATTTTTGCCATTATAAAAAATTTTTCTGCTATTGCACTCACAATTAGCCAATATTTGTTTTGTATTTGCTGTGCAAACACAAGCTGAAAAAATAAGGTGATGTTCTAATGAAGATTCTGCAAACCCAAATCTTAGTTAATAACTTTGCTTAGAATTTGAAGGCTGTTTTTTTTTTTATTATTGTTCCTACAGACCTAATAGTACATAACCTTAGTTAGTAATTTTATGTTCAATATTTATAGTTTTCATTACATAACATTGACTTACTCTTTACTTTAGATTAAAGGGCTGAAGTTGAAGCATTCAGCTCTTTCATAGACTGCCAGCAAAAGTGATTACAGATGTACTAATTATCCTTGGTTATGTAAACATTTCTGACATTGAGTTTTGTTTAACAAGGACAAGCTTCAGAGCTGAGATTCTTGTAAATTCATTGCTAAAATGCAAATGTTTCCAGCATTGTGAAGAAAGATAATACTGATTCTCAACATATTCTGTATCTCAGTTTTGAACATAGAATACGTTGGAAAAATGACAATTCTTCATCTTTTTATTAACTACGATTCCTTTCCTGTTCCCCAACACAATGCTATGACAAGATTACAACAGAGTAGGATTTCTTTGTATATTTCAGCTCCCTTTAGGGCATAATTATACACTAAAGCCACACTTTATGAGATGTGTAGATGAACTGAAGTTAAGTTTAGGAGAAATCATTAAGAATAACAGTCTAAGAAAGTACATTTAGTGGAAAAAATACGACAAGAACTGAGTTTGTTTGTTCTAGAGTGGAGGTAAGGTATATTAAAGGAATATTTTAATTTATATTGACAAGTGGTATCTCTTGGAGAGACCAGTGCTGTTTATCACCTTCATCGATGACACTGGCAGTAGTATCAAGTACATTCTCAGGGTGTAAGGATAGAGTACAGTCCTGCTGGAGAGGACCTGGGGGTACTGAAGGCAGGGAAGCTGGACATGAGCCAGCAGTGTGCCCTCACAGCCCAGAAAGCCAACCATATCCTGGGCTGCATCAAAAGCAACGTAGTCAGCAGGTCAAGGGAGGTGATCCTGCCTCTCTACTCTGGGCTGGTGAGACCTCATCTGGAGTACGGCTTGCAGATGTGGAATCCTCAGTACAGAAGAGATGTGGACCTGCTGAAGTGTATCCAGAAGAGAGCCATAAAAACAATCCAAGGTATGAAACACCTCCCTTAAGAGAATAGGCTGAGATAGCTGGGGCTGTTCAGTCTGGAGAAGAGAAGGCTCTGAGGTGACCTGAGATTAGACTTTCAGTACCTAAAGGGGGTCTATGATAAAGAAGTGGACAGACTCTTTAGCAGGATCTGTTGCGATAGGTTAAGGGGAAATGTTTTCAAACTACAAAAGAAGGGAGATTTAGATTAGATGTAAGAAAAAAAAAAACCAACAAACCTTTTTACACTTAGAGTGGTGACTCAGTGGATCATGTTGCCTATTCCCTGGACGGCACTGTGGATGCCCTGTCCAAGAAGACATTCAAGGTAAGGCTGGACAGGACTCTGAGCAACCTGACTGAGTTTCCATTGCAGGGGAGCTGCTCTAGATGACTTTTAAGGGACCCTTCCAACTCAAATAATTCTGTGATTATTCAATGACTCTCTATAAAGGTTATAAGATTAAGACAGTGATCAGTTATTTATTTTGTGTTAGGAACAGCACAAACAGCTTAACCTGGGACAAAGGAGATCTGGGTTAAAGATTAGGAAAATGTTCTCATTATTTGACACACTATAATACATGGGGTCAAGATACAATGGAACTTGCTAAATGGGTCATTTTAAAGAAACGTTGAGAAGAAAATATTTCCAGATGGCCTATTTAAAATTAGATGAAGGGATGGACTTGCTCTGAAGTGGACAAACTTTCAGAATGTCTTGGACAGCCCATGGCTTTCTCTCCAAAATTTAAGGCTTTCAGAGAGGAGATCATGTAAGGGGATCATATCACAAAGAGGTAAAAAGATATTGTCCAATTTCCGGATGATTTTTCTTAAGTGTAAGGCACTAGTTTTAGGCCTTATCCTGACTTTGCAGCTCAGACAGGATCCAGGAAGTGGAAAATACCACCTCTTACAAGTTTTTCTCCCTCTGACTCTTGTTGTTCCCCCCAGGCCCTCCGGCATTTTATGCCAAGTTCTCACTCAGCATGTTGAGCACCAAGGATGGAAGGGATTGACACTAAGAGTGAAAGATTTCATGACATTTACTGTCTCCTTTCACTTTTATATTCAGTGATGATGCAAAGAGGAAAAGGAACAACCAGTTTGCAGATGTACATGCCATTTTGTTGTATTGATACTGAATGTATCCCTCCTGCCTCCAATTCAAGATTTGACTCCTATTTTTAAAGCCTTCTGCTAATGGGATTGGATGCCAGAGGGTCCACCCAATGCATGAACACCTAAGTTTTCATAGCTGTGTCACAGAGAACACATCACCACCATTTGACTGACACAGCAGTTTCATCAGGCAAATGAGGCTTTCTGACCCTCAATAACAAGAACTCAAGGTTTTCCAGAGTAAAATGATATGCTTTCCTACAAAGGAGTTCATAATGCATCACCAATTATGAAAAAGAAGAAACAAGGACTATATATAGCTCTGAATATTATGGACTTTGAACATAAAATATGCAGATTTACTCTAAAGAGTGCATTGAGTAAAATACACAGATCTAAAGAAAAATAATTTAATGTTCCACCATGGCACATAATTTTCTGAGGCCCTCAGATAAGAGGCTTCTCAGTCAAAGAGCAAATTTGACTAAACATATTATGCCTCCATCAGAATTCTCAAACTCAGAGAGTATTCACTGTACTAAGATTCAAACATCTATTTTAATATTGTAAGAAGAATTTTAATAAAACAGTATTTTCTGACACATGGCATTTTGTTCAAAAACACCCATCAAATTGTAACAGTAATATTGAAAATTCTCTTTGACTCTGAAGTGTTTCATGGAGCTAGCTGTACCTACAGAGACATTTTAACTAGAAGTTGATTCTGAAGGTATGATACACATTTTTCTACGGCTTATAAAATTATATTTTTAGGTACTGGATGGTATACTGTTTGTTTGTTTGTTTGTTTTTCCTACCGCAGCAACACTTGGAATAGTTACTACTGTTCTACTATTATATTGTTATGTACAGCTGAACTTAGGGTAGAATAAAGTTTTGATACCTTGAGCACACGTTATGGCATTTTTGTCCTTTACATAATCAGAGAATCACAGAATTGTAAGGGTTGGAAAGGATCTAGAGATCATTGACTCTAACTGCCCTGCAAAAGCAGCTCCTTACAGCAGTCTGCACAGGTAGGTGTTCAGGAGGGTGTTGAATATCTCCAGAGAAGGAGAATCTACAGCCTCTCTGGGCAGCCTGTGACAGTACTCACCCTCACTGAAGAAGTTCTTTTGCATATTGGTATGGAACTTCCTGTGTTCCAGATTATGGACATTTCCCCTTGTCCTCTCCCTACAGGCTGCTGAAAAGTGATTGGCCATGTCTCTTTGACTCCTGCACTTAGGATAATTATAAACATTAATAAGATCATCTCTGTGTCTTCTTTTCTCAAGGCTGAAAAGACACAGATCACCCAGCCTTTCCCCAAAAGGAGATGCTTCAGGCCCTTTTTCATTTTTGTGGCACTCCAGTCAACTCTCTCCAGAAGATCCCTGTCTTTTTTGTACTGGATATTTACTAGAAGGATATTTGTTTTGTTGCACCCCTGACTTTTTAAGAAATTCTGATCATTGTTCCCCGATAAAAGGGACAAAACATCACATTGCATTAGTTTTTTTATTATTATTATTTTTATTCTGTTAATATAATTTTTAAATTTACAAAAATGATACACAAAATGATACAGTAGAGAAGAACTGTGATTCCTCTGCAGGCTAAGAATTCCCTGGAGGGTTAAAAATATGATTCAGAAAGTGATTCTTTCTCTTTTAAACTGCTTTTATGAACAAAGGCAGAGCAGAAATTACTCAGCAAGATAACATGTAATTTAACAGAGCTGGAAGTACATAGCAGAGACACTAAAGATAACTTGGTAAATGCATTTGTTTTCTATCTCTTCTTCTGTCTTCATACATTACATTTGATAATCTTTCCCGAAGTAATCTGTTTGAATGAAAGAGCAATATTTTCTGAAGATGATTGTTTCTGTTGTTGTTAACGTTTTCTGTTGGTGTTACTCTTAATTTTGATGACACAGAAACTCCTATGGCAGATGGAGACTGGTAGAATGTTCCTCCAAATCTTGGATACTACGTGGGAAGGCAAGAACAAAGAACACCAGGACTCAGTTATACTGGGAACCTCTTTTTTTTTATTTTTTTATTTTTTTGCTATTGCTGTTATAACAGTGCTCTGCTGGCTTCAGAAGATGTACTTCCCTGCTACTCTTCAGCATGTTCAAGGAGCTCCTGGTGAACAATTGGTTCACAAGGTTTATTTCCCACTCCCTGATTCTGGAAAAGTCACATAGGACCAGGATCTAGGAAAGCACCATTCCACTTCCCTACCACACTTGTATTTATTCAGAAGGAAAATGTGGTTCCAAAGGCTGCAGTGCCTGATCAGGCATCCCATCAGTTAGGGTATCAGGGTGGGGGAGAATCTTGGGGTCTGGGCTACCCCTTAGTCTAAACACAGCCATGTATACTCTCCATCACAATTTCACAGGAGATACCTAGAACACTGCTGCAGCAGTATTTCAGATTCAGACTCATTTTCTGTATACAGAAAATCCCTGATCCATCCCAAATCATAGGAATGTATCAAAATGTAGGTACTTTGGTGAAGTTATAGTGCATTAAAGTAGAAACTAAAAGTGTAAGAATAAGGACACACATTATATAAAGTATAGCTAGTTATGGGCACTGATACTGTAGTGGATAAAACTGCAAAACCAAATACTTTTCTGTCAGTTTTACATTTCCAGGCAGGGATTAAGCTGAGCCCTGTGTCATATCGTAAAGATTTGTCTGATATGGAAAATATTAAGTGTGTTGCCAGGGTCGCAGAAAGATATTTTCAAGTTACTACTTCCAATCAGCATTCATGCCCTTCCTCCTTTCTGTTTTCCAGTCACAGTGACTAAGAAAGCAGAAAAATAAAACAGCAAGCAGGAATTTCAGCTTGGGGGATTTGTTCCTATGAACCCAAAGGAGGCCTGGAAAGCCAGGTGGGGTAGTGTTATGGGCAAATGGTGCAACTCCAGGCTGGACTGGGTTCTCTCCCCCCCTCCAGAACCTACTTGTTCTGTGCCTGCAGAGAGCTATTGCTTCAAGCAGGAGGTTCTCGCCTTATTTCAGAGTAAGTTCCTTGTACTGACACGCAAATCCCTATAGGATTACTCTGCTTAAGCAGTAACAAATATTTTTGATTTGCTGGGTATACAGACTAATTAGTCAGCTGTAAGAAACAGCTGGTTCACAGCATTCTGATATTAGTGCTTTCCATGATTTTCATTTAATTTTAAGGGCAGATTATGGAGAGAAAAGTTGTGGAGGGAGGATGTTATTTTTCTTGCTGCTGTTGGCTCACTTGTTTGTTTTACTCCTTTTGCAAACCTTTATTTGCTGCCTATTCATAAATTATACCGCTATATTATGGTATCTCATTATCCTTTATTAGCAGAACACCACTAAATAGAAGTTGGAATTACACATCATGCCCTGCATATGGAACAAAGCAGCATATGGAGACTATGCCTACTGCAGTTTTCAAGCATAAAAAAGCAGGAAATTATACAGGAAATTATACATATTTCAAAGAGTCTCTGCCAAGTGCTTCTGTGCTGTATCCTGTAATTCAAACTCATGTTCATCTTTACCGTGTCATTTAAAATTCATATAGTTGAAATGTAGTCAGGGCATAATCCATATCATAAGGAAGAAAGGCTGTTCTTCCTAACTTCTTCCTAAACTTACTTAAAATAGAACAAGTCCCATGATTAGCTTTAAACTCAAATCCAAAATCACATCAATACGGAATCTTTCAAAAGGTCTGATTTAAGTACGGGGCAGATTGCTAGTTTACCAGTAAAGCACACTGAGCAATTTAGCTTGATTCTGATAAAACACAATGGTGGGAGTAATGCATCACCTCTACTGCCATTAATCTGATCTGAAATTTTTTCTCATCTAGAATTTTCCTAAGAATAAGCATATGTAATTCTCAAAATTAAAACACTTCAAAATGTTCTTACTTCAATTAAAGCCTGAAATTAATCATATCTCAACAATCTGAGAAAGGAACATTTTTTCCTTATGAAAAATAAACATTTTAAAAAAATTAAGTACATTTCTTCATGTATTAGTGTAATAAATAATATAAATACTGATGAAAGGTTCTGCTTCCTCCAAGTTCAGTTGTATATATAGAAATGTAAGGTAAATGCAGAAATTTACATCAGGGAATTAAAATCAGAAGCATCTTACTGTGTGGTTAATGAACGATATTAGATCAAGTTTTGATGTGAAATGGACTCCTTATGCATTGCCTGGCTGCTGGATTAATGGTGAAAATATACAACACATTCACAGTATCACCTTCTTATCTTTTTGGAAAGAAAATTCAGTGGCCTTTAGAATAAATGTAAAAAATTGAGAAGGTAAAGAGACATATGGAGATTTCATCTGATACATTCAAAAGAAGATAGAATATAGCATTTTCTGTACTGATGATTTCTTCAAAATATGCATCCAGGTATCCCCCCTCTTATAAGAAAGTATTTGAATATATATATATATATATATTCAGCGTAAATAAGAGGTAAAGCATTCTCAAGGTCTTCAGATTTCTTATTTTGGGATATGATATTTCCTATGACAACCATAAAGGATCTTCTTCTTGCAGAGCATCTTTCAAACATCTCAGAACGAAATGGTCATCTAAACAATTAGAGTTCCTGTCAAATCAATTAGGTCTGGATTTGGCATTCATCTTTCCCAGAGGGCCATCTCAAAAGACAGATTCACCTTCTGTCTTAAGAAGCAGGCTCCTACCTTTTCAACCTCCCACTCTAAGTTTGTGTGTCCAGTTTAATTACTTGCCACTTCCATTATTTAAAAACAAAAGTACATTATAGGCATTACATGATTTTTTTCCATTTATGGCTGTATAAACTGAGAGAAAATGCTCCTTTCTGACTTGCTTCACGTGACCATGCAGTGATTGACTCATGCATAAATAGTGGTAGGGAGATTGTGTCCCTTATCCAGTTATCATGTTACTGAACTTGTTATCCTCCACAGGAAGGAAGATCCCCAGGGTCTACAGAGGAGATACATCTGAGGTTGATCAAAGACCTCACTGAGAATTCACCAGCAGCCTACTATGGTTACCTGAGCATCAATAGAGTACAATACACAAATACTACCAGGTGATCATGTGAGGATCATGTTAGTGCTCACCTTGACGCATGACTCCTCTCACTGCAGTATCTCTTGGTAGTGACAAGGGCATCCACTGCAGTGCTTTCCCACATAGAAACTAAGCATTTCCCAGCATTTCAGTTTGAGACTGTTTTCCTATGACAGTGGCACAAATAATTTATTCTTAAAACAGCCATGACTTGTTTAGAATTCTAGGTAAAAACTAGGTTCATAGAATTTTTACTCCTCATGAAAGAACTGTCAGCTTTTAGACAAGTTTCAACTCACCTCAGGGAGAACTCCTTACTAGTGAATGTTTTGCCTGTTATGATAACAGAAAGCAGACACTTATTTTCTCTCAAAAGTTAAATGAATTTAGGGAGAAAAGAGAGAAACATCATAAGAACAAGATGAGAGAAGTGAGACAAAAATGCTCATCAATTTAGCCCACTCCTTCCTCTGCTCCTGTGAACAGTGTGGGAAGTTGCTGTTTCATTCCCTCTTCTTTTCTGCAAACCCTACAATGTCAGGGCTCAGAAGAGTGATAGAAAAGAGTACTTGGAATGTCAGACTCCCAAGACCAAGAAAATAGTGTGGCATATTGAAGATCTTGAGTTTCCCAAGTCAGTGTTAAAAGGAAAAGTGGAAGCAATTACATGTTTAGGGGTTAGGATTGTGATTTGAGACAGAGGGAAAATTGCTAAGCAGTAAAATACAAGTTATTGGCAGAGGGAGAAGCTGGAAGTTTTGCAGCTCGTGAGGTATCTACCTGCTGTGTTCAGGGACAGCATGTCCTTCATTTGCTATAAGCAGTGCAATAGCTAGGCAGTGCATATACAAAAAGTCCAAAATTGAGAGGAAAAGTGAAAGTCAAGGAAGTTAAAAAATTAACAGTCTTTCCATGAAAATTATCTTAATTTTTAGTATTTCAGTAGGTACAATTTTAAAGACTAAGCAGTAAAGGTGAAAGTCTCTGTACGTCCATGTGACTTTTTCTGAGGTGGTTTCCACATCCATTTTGAAAATCATGGACCTGAGCTACCATGTTGTAAACAAATCTAATAGTGAACCTGCAGTGTACATGACATGGTAATTACTAAATAGATGAGGCACACTGAACTTTAGGACCGAAGATGGATAGTGTGAAATTCATCAACCTTTTCCTTCTGATACCACAACATTTAATAAATACGGCTTGAATCAGTACATGTGATTTGAACCTTTGGCCTTCAGATGTCACTGCTTATGCATCAACTAGAAGCAAGAAGAAATCCTGTAACATGAGAAAAATTACAAAACAACATCTGGTTGTCAGAAGAGCCAGAGACAGTGATTTCAAGGTCAAAACTTCCCGTAATTTTATGTCATTTAATTTTTTATTTACGAGTTCTGGGCAAGCAGTTGCTGAGCTTTTGGATTGGGATTTATTTTTGCTGCATGGGCTGGGTATAACTTCCAACTCATTCTCTGCTGATTAATGGTGTCAAATATACTTGGCTTTAATCAGACTCTGCTCCCACTGTATTCATTAAAACTGAAGCAGCCACGGGAAGTGGCTGTTTCCAAGATACCCCACATCTTCCATAAGCCACTCAGTGTGAAACAGAATGTCTTCTGAGGTTTTCATGTGGTGATTCTGCTGTACACAGTCAGATCAGCAAAGAGGAACAGATATGTTTTATCATTCTACTCCCTTAAGTGGGAGCTTAACACACTGAAATGAGAGAAAAATCAGGAATTGGAAGGGTAAGCAGTTTAGGAGACTAAGGAAGGATAAAGGAGGAGTCCTTGGAAGACTGCAGCAGAGGCAGCATTCATGGGATCCTACTGCAGCTGAAGTAGCTTGAATTAAGTCTTCAAATCATGGTGCATTTAGTGTTTGGGGAGAATTACTACAATTTCTGGTGTTTTCCAATGGAGTATAATGCTATACTGTAGTCACTGTAACTGGAAACAAGGTAAGTCACTATAGTGGTTTCACACCAGCGGGCACCACCACACTGATCTCTCACTCCTCTTCCTAAGAGGAGCAAAAAGGAAAATGAGATGAAAGAAAATGCTAATGAGTGGGCATAAGGACTGGGAGATAGCTCACCAACTACTGTATAGGGAAATACAGACTCAGCAAAAGGGAAACTAATGTAATTTACTGCGTAATGAGAACAGACTAGAGCAGTGAGAATGAAAAACAAACTGCAAACGCCTTCCGCCATGACTGTCTCCCATCTCCACAGTCATAGACCCACATGGGTTCTCTCCCATGGGATGCTTCCCACAGGCTGCATCTCTGCTCCAGCATGGCTCTAATCCCATGGGGCCCACCCTTCAGGCCCTGCTCCAGCACAGCCCCATGGTTGGTAGCTTCCCCAAGCCTCCTGCCCCACCACAGGCTTGTCTCCATGGGCTCAGCTCCAGCCCTGGTTGCTCCTGTGGGGGTATCCATGGGCAGGGGATCAGCCCTCATTCACTGCTGCCACTCGAGCTCCTCCATGACTGCATGTGGAGATGCACTCTGCATGGTGCCCATGGGCTGCAGGAGGACATCCTGCTCCTACATGGGCCTCTCTTGAGCTGCAGGGAACTGCTGCTCCACACCTGGAGCACATCTTGCCCTCCTCCTGTGCTGACCTTGGGGGCTGTAGAGCCGCTGCTCCCCATCTCTCACCACTGTCTCCCAGCTGCTCTTGTGCAGTCACCATCTGTGGGAGACCTGTGCTTGAGCAGTCTGTTCCTGATGGAAGTTTAAGGATTTGAAAAAAAGATGGAGAATGGAAGTTCTAGAAAAGAATAAGAACAGTCTGAGAAGTAAGATGTCAGAGGAAAGGCCTGACAAGGATTCAGGAGATCAGTAAGAAAGCTGTGGATGCTGGGACTGCGAGAGCAGGAAAGGGCAGAAGAATATCCATCAGCAGTGAGGACGGGAAAGTGAAGGAGTAGCCTGAGCAGCTGTGGAATAGAGGGCAGCTCGAGGAGAGGGAGCAATAAACAGCTATGAGAAAAAGAAGGCTAATGGATTACTAAATTTATAAGTCATCCATGTAATGTTTTTTGAAGGTGATGGTAAATGTTTACAGAACAAAATGTGTGGGGGAGAATTGACACTGACAACAGCGTGAAAATATTAATGATCTGGTCAGTGTAGTATACCCTGGAAGAGAGAGACAGACTGATGAACTTGCATGCTTTTCTGGAGTCAAAAAGCTGAAGTTAACCCTTTGAAAAACTAATAGAGGGATCTGAGTAATATTCTGTGGGTTTTTAAGCTGATACAGTATCACACAAGGGGGGGAGGAGTCAATCCTCTTCAATTTGTATGATCCAAGAAGCATTTTGTATTTCCAGGTGAATTTACTCTTACCACAAAATGTTAGGAGTTTAAAATATATCTATATATCTATATATTATGTGATTTTTCCATTGCCTGCATTGCAAATGTCAGAGAGTGGTGGTGATTTTCACAATAATAACAATCCTAAATATTCTCATTGTCTTCCTATATCTATTTCTACTACTCTGGATTTCACTGTATGGTGCTGGGAGTTTTCTTTGTGAATCCAGTTCTGCCAGAATGTTGTGATTGTAGCTTAAACAGACAGAGTTAGGAGCAGCTGAAAAAAACTCAGGCAAAAGTTACTTTTATAATGGAATCTAAGAAAAGAGTATTTAAACCAATTTAAAAGAGAATCTATATGTATAATGACCTATGGAAAAAAGGATACAGACATGGTAGAGGTAGAGATTGAATAAAAAATATTTTTATTTAAGTCCTTTCTACCCCACAGAGTAAATTTTATTGATATCACAGAGAAATTAGCCTTATTCTTTAGTAATATACCTGTCAAGAGTATTCAGCACTGGATATTTCTTTATTGGATAAGACCCAGACACTGGCAGCACTGAGTTTCTAAAATCTTGTTTCTTTGTATTATAATAGAGCTTTTATTCAGAAATATAGAAGAGTCCCTGTACCACCTTTTTCTTCATGATGTTCTGTCTGTGATAAGCCTTCATTACAGCTGTGATACAAAAGACATACTCCTTCACATTGTTGCAGCAGTGGCAGCCTCTGTACCATAAAACACATCCTGCCAGTGAGGAATCAGTATCCTCAGTATCATCAACTGGTTTTCATTTCCTCAAAGAGATAGGGAAGTTCTTTGTTGCACTTGACAGTGCATGTGGCTAATCTTGTTTTCTATCTGAACTGGTAATTATTGTTAAAAGTATTTTTGGAGAATAAGGTATTTTAGCCAACAGACAGTATTGGCTGTATCTTTGTTTAATAAATATACTGTTTTTTTTAATGGTTCAGAGAGTGGAAATACACACCCAACACTTCTTGTTCCATCTCTTCATCCACTGTTACAGTGCCATTATTATTTTCTTCCCCTTGTTCACTAGCATGCCACACAGATCATTTTTATCTCAAGGTATGCTACCTCTGCTAATTAGGGGTCAGGTAAAGGAGGAAATACTGCTTTGCTTATTTAAATTCTTTTCTTTAAGTATTTCTAATGTGAATGCTTCCAGCAATTTGGTGTTATGCAGCTGTCCCCTGTTCTTCATAGCAAAGGTTCCCATGAGCTGATGTCCATTCAGAATACTTTATATTGCTTTCTGCGGTAATTCTCTAGTGTTGTTTTGCATTTTGTACTCATAAAAAAAAATATTTGTGATGTTCACCTTTTGCCATTCATCATAAATATAGTCAAGCTGTCATTTGAACGTGCTTTGATTGCTGTCCCATTTGTTTGCCTCTGCATAACCTCAGAGCAATTAATTTTGTTTGTATTTGAGATTTTTTTTCTTTATCAAAAGGTGGCTTTAGGAGATTTAAAATGGCATTTATGCCCAAATTATATTCAAATCTCTGGAGCTGGTTGTACAGAAAGGTAGTAGATGTCCTAGTCTTGAAGACAATCAAGGTCAGCCTGGGTGGGGCTCTGAACAATCTGATCCAGCTGTAGGTGCCACTGTTCATCACCAGGGAGTTGGACTGGATGACCTAAAAGTTAAAATGGTCCCTTTCAACTCACATGACTCGATAATTATATATATATATATAACATATAGCATTTCTAAGGTTTCTATTTGAAGTTTGTCAAACTTAAGATTTTTTTTTTAATTTATTTTTGATTTTTCTGTGTTTCCCTGAAAGCTTTCTGTCTCAAGTAAAACAGGTTTGAATGGGAGCAAGAATCTGAGATTTTATGGCTAATCTATACTAATAAACCATGTTGGTTCAAGGCATGGGTCCAAGCACTGGCATGCTGTTGTCCATACCACTTAAGTGTTAACAAAATTTCTGTCAGCTGCATAACAAATGTCAGAGCCTCAGCCAAATGCCCAGAATCATCTCAGAAGCTAGCACAGGTCCAGGATGGCTCCCTGCATGTAATATGGACAAATTCACCCTCTGGAGCTGTGCTTGGTCCCTGCCCCTCTTCATTTTACTAATTCAGACACAAATGAAGTGTTGGGGAAGAAAACTCAACAGCAAGATGACACACTGGAGGAAGAGCAGATGGGATCACAGTAGAAGCATTCTTTAACAAACTTTATTTATGCAATTCCAGCCCCCATTACAGTATATACCTATTTTCTGCAATTTTTTGAGTATAATGCAATAATCAAGTCAAGTTCTTGAAATCACTTCTGAGATGTCTGTACATTTTCTTTCCTGAGCACATCTATACAGAAGTTGGATTACAAGATTTTAGTCATAGATAGTCCTCTACTTCAGCAATTTACTTGTTTCAAGTATTTCTTTTTTTGATCCCTGGTTGCAAATAAAAATTATTTTTAAAAACAATTGCAAATTTGGGATATTTCAATCAGAGCAAATATGCAATGACAATAAAAAGGTGTGAAGCCAGTAGAGATCATGTGGATTCACTGAATTACTAGGATTTGTTTCTTCAGTGTATGTTCTTAGGAATTTTTCAGAAGGAATCAGAGAGGGAGTATCTTAACTTATGTTTAAGTATTCCACTTTGAGATTATTCTTTTTTTATGATAGCAGCAAAATTGTGTGCTATGCCTTGTGTTCATGGAGATTTTCTGGGATTTATTAAGCTGTTTTGTAAATAAACATTATCAATTGTTTGATTTTCTTGGAAATATTTTTGAGAGGATCTAATGATTCATTAGTTTCATGAAGGCACTTAATAACTTTTCTCAGAGAAAGAAATAAATACTGAGGAGTAGAGAATAGGATTCATTCCTGAATGTACACTGCTCATATTCATCAAGATAGAATTCTCCACAAAATGATAGATTAATAAAATAAAAATGCCTGGATAAAAGAAAAGATGAAACAACTTGTTTCACTTAATCCACACTATATCTTTGCTCTATATTGGTTTCCTTGATTAGTGTTTTTGCCTTAAGAAAAGTAATCCATGCAGAGCGCTTAGGGCTTTAGAACACCCTGAATCATCTCTAATTATTTCCTCATTTTGCACTATTTCCTAATAAGCCAAAACATCTTACTGTGTTTACAAAGCTGCCAGATTTTATATTGGATTTTTATGGAACTCAGCATTTCCAGTCTTAGCCTAATTAACACTATTTTTTAAAGATGTTCCATGAGTAGATACAGCTTGTCAAATACAAGTTTGAACTCAAGCATAAATGAAGGAGCAGGAAAAGAAACTTGTTTCAGAAGAGAACTAGAACTGATAGGATGGAACAGGATAGGTTTATTTTTCAATATCAAGTTTTTTAACAAATTTGGTTCTGAATTAGTTGGTGCTATTCAGGAAAAGTGCTTGCTCTACCAAATATACAAATCGAAAGGTAGGCCCAGGCATATACAGTTTATGTCAACTCTGTAATATTTCTCAACCTCAACAATAGATACATCTGAGAGAAATGTAATATATGTACACATAACTGGAAAAAGGTGCCAGGATATGATGTTGCCTGGATTCCACCATCAGTTTTGTATGTGTCCTTTAGGGAATCTACAGACTTTTTTGTGGATGAAATTTGAATAGCGTCTATCTGCTTTCTTTATATTCTCAATACTAGGGATTTTTTTGTTGTTGCTCTTGTTGGGTTTTCTTTTATTTTTCTTTTTCACTGGAGAGTGCTAGAAGTCACGTTCTGACTCACAAAAATAGTCCTTATTAGCAAACCACTATCAGTTTGAATGTAGTCCTTGTTCTTTCATAGAATCATAGAATGGTTTGGGTTGGAAGGGACTTTAAAGATCATCCAGTCTCAAGTTCTGAGACCTAAGACCTGGGAATGGCTTTTCAGTATCTAAATGGGGGCTATAAGAAAGGACAGATTCTTTAGCAACATCTGTTGTGACAGGACAAGGGGAATTGGTTTCAAACTAATAGTGGGGAGATTTAGATTGGACATAAGTAAAAAGTCTTTTACGGTGAGGGTGGTGAGGCACTGAAACTGGTTGCCCAGAGATGTGCTCTATGCCCTATTCCTGAAGAGTTTCAAGACCAGGCTGGACTGGGCTCTGAGCAACCTGATCTAACAGTAAATGTCCCTGTTCATCGCAGGGGAGTTGGACTAGATGACCTTTAAAGTTCCCTTCCAATTCTAAAGATTCTATGTCCTTAAAAAGAGAGCACTTAGGCATCAGAAATAACAAGTATAAATAACGGGATTCACTCTAAACCAATTTTAGTGGCGTTGCCCAGACTGTGGATGAAACTACGGTGAGATTCATCTCCACGCTGCCACAAAAAGGCTTTATAAATTTCATTTATTTAGTGATGGGATTAGTCCTAAATCTCCCCTCCTCCTTGTGCTGAGATGACTACCTCTCTGGAGATGGACACCAGATACGTGACTCTATTACTGTGCGGACAGAGACACATCTAATTTTGTTATTTTCTGATAATTCAGACACAAAGGACAGCCTAAAGAGAAGGATCTCTTTTGTCACGTAAAACCATTTGCTTGCTGCTACAACACCTCATCTACCTCAGCCCTTCACATGTGAGCCACATAAACACGAAAGAATGTCACTAGATTCCCAGTCAGAGGTAATTTAGATTCATCCTCTGTCATCCCAATACAGTGAATTTTTAGTGCTTAGTGCCTGTATTTAAAAAAAGATTTAGAGTTACTCCTGCTTCAAAATTTGCTTTGAAATCATTATTTAAGGTTAAATCCCCTACAGTCTATTTTATTTTATTTTTTTCAGGAGAAAACAGAGTTCTATAGTTTTACATATAAAGCAGTTTCTACAAAGTGATTCTTCCATTTTTCTCTTTTAACTGTCCTTTGTAATTTCCCTGTCTTTTCAATCTGTAAGAAAATGGTTGGCATTGTCAGCAATTCCAACTATCTTAAAAATTATTGTAAAAGACTATGAAGTAAATTTTTAGAAAAAAAAAAAAAGGATTTAAAAGGATTTGTAATTGAAAACATTTTCCCTTTTTTAAAGAAAAGCAACCTTCTAATTCTCCTAAGTAATTAAAAAAACCCTTTTCTTAACATCCAGTGGGTTTTGAAGTATTTTAACATCCACATTAAATGTATTCATGAAAATATTTCAATAATAGGCTCAGGAAAGTAAGCCATATATATAAATACAGGTTTAGATATAAAGATACACACACACACACACCCACATATAAGCTATATTATATATAAGCTATTTCATTATGTCTTTGCTGTTGGAAACATAAACATATTTACCCAAGATTGTACAGGTGCTGAAATTTAACTGTTTGTGTTGAATTTTTTCAGTTTGTCTCTTTTCTCAGAGATTGATTGATGAGTGGGGAAGGAAGCATTTTTCAGAAATTCTAATTCAACAATCTCTCAGAGACTCAATTAAATTTATACTTCATTCTTTTTGTGTCTGAGCACAAGCAGACAAAGCTCCTGAGCCTGACTTAACTCAGTAACAAAACCTGATTTACTGTAAGAAAAATGAATGAGACATAGATTCACCTCTTGCTCTGGTTTCCACAAAAAAAATTTCACTGCCACCTTTTTTTTCTTTTTTTAATTTAATAAGTAGTTGAAACTTTCTTGTTTCAAGGATTTGGTGTTAGCTGTAACTTCTATAGTCATTTATTCTTCTCTTCCCTTCTGGTTCATGGTATGTATAAGTGAAATTTCTAGGGATTCTTTTCATCAGATGTAATTTCCTTTCTGTAATTAAATAAGTGAATAGAAAAGCTTAGCTTTAGGGGTATATATCATAAGCACTATAAAATAGGCTAAATAAAATACTAAGTATATGCTTATATTTGTCAGGTTTAGAATTTCAGAATATTTTTCATAACTTCACATATTAGGAATGTTGGATTTGTGAAGCTCACACTCCCAACCCAGCATTTAATTTTCTTAAATCATGCCTTAGACCAGCTTGGACCAGGCTGCTTGGTTCTGACCTCCATGAAGGCTGTTGCTACCAAGATCACAAAGACCACATTGCTGAATATACAGCCCGTCTTTGGAATTTGGAAGCAGACAGCCCCTTTATTTCTTGGTCTTTCACAGGAAGCTGTTAGATAGTCATGAAGATAGTGTCATGAAGACACTGGCAGTGCCAGACCTTGCAGCAGGATTACTCAGTGGCCACAGGAGATCTTATGCTCTGATATGGAGCTCCTTGACATATGAGGGATGAAAATACATACTTCCTTCAGCTGGTCATATTGCACAAAAATACAGATGTTTGTTATACAACCAAAAAGCTGAGGTTACATTTTCAGAAATCATTCTTTTTTCCTGAGGCCCTGTAGTCCCTTTAGCCTGTGGTAGCCCTCTGCTGATCTCCTGTAAATATACTGGAGGGAAACTTGGAATTAATGTTTGCGCTTAGAATGATATAGATTAATTCCCACAGATAACCCAACACAGTCCTGCACAGAGCACTTTGCTATGTAGTTCTCTGGATCAACTGTACTTACTGAGAAAGGACACTGAGTTCTAAAATAAAAAAGCACATGGGAAAAACAAACTCTGTATTAATGAATTTATTTATTTACAACTTAGTCCTGAGCACCCTCTTGTAAAAAATAAATAAATAAATTCAAATGGAAAATATATATCTTACTCTAAAAAGCATTGCTACTGTGCAAGAGGTTTGGCTGCAAGTCTGTAGTGACTGAACAGAAGATGACAGCAACTAAAAGGAGCTCCAGCAGTAGGAAAAGATGGAAAACACGGATAACAAAAGGAGAAGTGACAGAGAATTCATTACACTATCATTTCACTGAAACAATTTCCTAAATAACTTGTAAATCACCAATAGTTTTGGATCATTCAGAATTCCTTGTTTGAAAGCTTAGTTTGAAGTTTAGGACTCCCTAAACACTTAGAATTCATCCTAGTAGTATTTGTTGGGGGAAGATCTTAGCATGCTGATAATAATATTGAATGAAGCTTCCTCATTCTGCTGGAGAAATTCCACATGCTGAAGGATTTACTGATATTGCTGTTGTACCTCAGGGTTCTCCCAGCCTGGCTTAGGACAGGGTTAGTGCTCTTCCTATTGCTCCTTTAGACTGATAAACACAGACAGAAGTGATACGTTTGAAATAAGTTTTTTGGAAAATAAGTAAAGGCTGCAGCAGACAATTAAGCCCTCTCCACGGACTTTGGTGAGTAATTATGCAGTCAGTCATTCCTTCCAATTTGGACATTTGGAAGGAGGGTGGAGGAACTAACTTGTTCCAGTAGAGCTGGCATTGCCACAGGCTCAGAGGTCTCTGAAAAAGATCTGTTGACATCCGTGCTTCTGGCAGTCAAGGCTGAAGGATTTGGCATATCTTGCAATTTTCTTCTTATTTTCTTGCATTTTCAGGCTGATATCATCCCCATCCTAACAGAGGCAAGTGGTGAACAATGCTTATCCATCACTTCTGTCCACAAAGCCAATGGGTTTCATTGCTGGCATGGCGACTATGTCACTGCATCAAGGTCAAAATGGTTGAAGAGGCTGTGTTTAAATTTCTCTGTCTCCTAAACTATACAGGTCAGTAGAAAGAAAATATATTTCTGCAAAAATTTTTTCAAGGCATATAGTATTTGTCATAAATGTGGTGGAAGTATACTGAATGGTTGAAAAAAATGTTTTATTTATCCAAAAATTTTTATTCATCCAAAAATTTCACTCAACTGAAACAAAACAGATAAACAAAGAAACAACAACAACAAAGAAAAGAAAAGAAAAGAAAAAAAACACCTTACTTCAACAAGGAATTAAACATGTATCTGAGAATATATTTAAAGGTGCAAACAGTTGACACTGTTGTGCAGCAGCATTTAGATATCAGTCTGAAGGCTGTTTGTTAACATTCTGTTTCCACAAGCTGTAAACAACCTCCCAATGAAGTAGCAGAGCATACATGTTTTCAAGTGTTTGACTCTCCTATGCACAGATTAGGGGGAAAAATAACTGAGGAGATGCGTGGAAGTCACTGCTGCGTGCAATTTTTTTAGAGAGATGTTCATAACTTGGATTTTCTGCTTGTACCTAAAGTATCTTTACCCCTAGAAAACTATGGCAAGTTGTCACTGGATAAAGAGGACAAATTCTTAATTATATTACAGAATTGAAGGCCTAATTACAACTAAATTGTCTGAGTCAGGCCCTTAAAAAAGAGGCTTGAAATTTAAAGAATCATAAGAAATTAACATAAAAAGTAACTTGAAAATCTTTCTGTCTGTCCCACTCAAGACATTACCCAATACTCATACAACAGGTGAATATTCTCTATGATATTCCTCAAGTATTTGCATTTTGGAAGCGAGGGCTGTAGTCCCTGCCATTTGTGAATTCTTTGTCTACTGCAGTGGCAGAGAAATGATTTTGAGAATTCTGATAAAACAACTAGGAATTACATTCAGAATGCTGGTTTTTTTTTTTTTTTTTTTTTTTTTTTTTTTGTCATGGCTAGTAAAAATGTTGAGTTGCACATGTACTTGGACTCAGAACAGTTGCCTAGTTACTACTATCTTATTACATTTTGCCTGACAAATTTGCTGTGACCTTGCAAATTAAGGTATCTGTCATTCGTAATTTTAATACGATCATAAATGTACAGAATTTGGTAGTTTGTCCTATATCTCCAGTTAGGAAGAAGTGAAAAACGCAGCAGAATCCCTCTTGATTTTACTTTTTGCATAATTGCTACTAAATGATAGTACTGATACAATTATTTCTATTAAACCATTGACCAGACATTCCAGGCACACAAGACTGTTTTCTGCTGGTGGCTGATCTGAAATCAAGGCATGCTTCTTGTCCTGCTCTAGCAAATCATGTATTTCCCCTGGGATGGGGTAGAGGATGGTTAATGTAGTAGAAAAACTAGGTCAATATTTATCATTATGAATCCAGTATCCTAAGGAATTTTTAAAATATACTTAAAAAACATGAAGTAAAAGTCACTGTCAGTATCTTTAGAAACCTCTAATACATCTTTTAATTAGAGAAAATTGTGAAGGTGATGAAGAATAGTTTTTGTTTGTTTTTGCTTAATCTTTATTTCCTTTACTCTTAAAGGTATTTGAAAGCTCCAAGCTCAGAAATTAATATTATCCCAAATAAAAAAAAACACGTTTGTTTTGTTTTGTGTTTTTCTCTAGGAAAAAAAAGTAGTAGAGGAACCAAAAGTATCAAACAGACCCAGCCTAAATTCTTCTCAATATTCTTTTAAAACAGAAGCAATCAGAAGAGGACAAGAGGAAAAAGAAAACAGGAAAACAACAATGACTCTAGCAAACATTGATTTTCCTTTATATAGAAGATTAATGACTCACACAAGAAGGAAATCTGAGACATTTTAGTTGCAGGTGCATTTCTTTAAGAGAAGAAATTTTGCTAAGATGATACCTGCCCATGAAAATCATGTGCAACATCCCACCAAACACTACTTTTCCATTAACCTATAGCCAGTGTACAGCAACCAAGTTTATGAAGATCTGGATAGTAAATTCTGATTTTACGTGAGAACAAAGGTGCTTGTACTTTCAGCAGTCTTGAAGTCAGTTGGTTTTGTTTGTTTGCAGTTATTAAAGATCATTTGTAGATGTTTCAGGACTACAATTCTATCCTCGACAGCATTCATCAGAACATGTTTGAGTGCTGTTACTACCTTATTTCGTTCCTGAAAAGATTTATTACAAAGCTAGATCTAGTAGAATGTCAGAATACCAGAGTCACAAGCTGATGAAATAATACTGTTCTTCATCTTGAGGAAGGAAAGAACAAAACCATGTAATGTCAGTAAATTTCATAAACATTTTCCCCTTTCCTGATGTGTCATTTCTAAGAGATACAATTTCTATGCAAATTCAAGAGGAGGATGAATCTGCTGAATATTTTATCACATTCCCACATGCTCTGAAAGAACATTACAAATTCACTGGAAAGTTCCATTAGGAGAACACACAGGATAAAACTGTTTGTGCTAGGAAAGACCAGTATGTCTTAGAGACACTTCAACTGCATGCTGAAATAGTTCCAGAACTTATCTTAGATAAGTGCATGAATAAGCTGAATAAATCCAAACAAACCCACAGGCAAAACCTAAACAGCAGGTGTTGATGTGAGCACCCACTGACTTCCCAAACATGTCGACAGAAATATCAGAAGTGCCTGATGCAGATATACCTCAAGGCACCCACATGATGAATGACCGGCTAAGATCGCCGTGTGTGGCGATGTCACAGAGGGCTTTAGATATGTGCTGCTCAGTGGGCCACCATTAGTGGAACAGAGTGTGCCAACTGCAGAGCTCAACTGCTGACACTGCTGTTACTGCTAATGAAATACTGGGGCCTCTGTACATCAGCAAAGCAATATGGAAATATTTTAATTGTCTCCAGAGTTCTATAAAACCAACTAGGACAAGCCAAAAATTCAGAATGCTTAGCTGAAAATAAAGGAGAACTGAATAAAAGCTGCCATTTCCCTAACATAATTATAGGAAAATCCTGGGAGGTGATGTTTTTAATTTTGTAAATCTTATTTAATCCTCCCAGCCCTATCCTTCACTTCTACAAATTGGAATTAAAGATCTTTTTTAATTTATCTTCATTTTTCTGAGCTGGATTTATAGTCTATGACTATAAATAAATGTAAGACAGAAGGCTGTGATATTGGCCCAAATTTAAATTAAATATGGAAGAAACACGCATTAATTTGTTGCTATTTAATTTAAAAACATGTTGTCACTACTGGAATATGTTCTGGAATTTTTAAGAGTTTTCCCAAGATACTTCAAGAGAATGAAAAAGCAGTTACAAGCAGAAAACAGTTCAAAGTAAGCTTCACAATTGAGCAAGGAATGATAGAAAGTGATAGACACTCCACATTGCCATGGCTATATAATTACATCAATCAAGGAATGCCTTTTAACACCTCTGGAAAACTCAGTATGGAAATAGCCCACAGGAGGAAGAATAACAACATAGAAAATAATGCTATCAGTATGTCTGCCTTCCTTACTGATTCTGAATTTTTTTGCCAAAGATAATAATAAATAAATAAAGGCAACTTTCAATTTTAATTACCAAATAAGATTAACATGTATATCTGGGTAAGCTAAGTCCAATTATCTATAGTAGAGTTTGTTGAGGACATCGTAATTCTTGCAAGGAAATGCTCTTGTCGATAACTATGACTGGTTTGTTACTAAACTAATACATGAAACATAGCATGTTCAGCTGATGGAAATTCTGGTTCCCATAGAATAAATGGGATGAAATCTGGTAAAATTCTCACCAAGGAAGGGACCACTTATTTATTCTATGCTTCCTAGATACAGCTGCCTAAAATTATGACTTTGTTCTTTGTTGCTGTTGGTTTGTATGTGTGCCAGTGTGCCACATTTTCACAAGATTCTTTTCACGAAGTGAAATCCTCTTAATAAAACAGTATAGGCTCATGAAGATCTTTTGATATTTGAAGATTAGAGTGATTTTTTTGGTAAGGACAATAAGCATTGCACATATAAGAGTAAAATAAACATTGTACACACAAGAAAATAAAGATATAAGAGCTGAACAGAATTTCAGTCAGGCATGAATTAGATCCACTGTTTGAACAGTAAAGGAGGTTAACTAATTCTGTAGAAAAAAAGTAAGAAAAAGAGTAAAACTCTAAGGTGGCAAAACTTCTTACTAACAGCCCACATTTCTAAACAAGCCCAGCCTGTCCCCAATATTTCAATTCACAGGAAATTTGGAATCAGTTGCTCAACATTCTCTTTTTTCTAAACTCCCTCTACAAAGTAGATTTGTTTCCTCAGCTTCTTTGATCCCCCTTCCCAGGTATCTTGCCCTGCATTACGTTTTATTTTTTAATTGGGGTGAAGCTGTCTGGACATGCCCACCAGAGTGATCTAATGGTAGTTTCTCTGAACTGTATTGTGAAACATCTCAAAGTCAAGCTTTGGTGATTCAGCAGACTAGATCTGTGTCACCTTATCAAAATTCAGTCTCCATTACTCTGCTGTCTATTTTAATTGCACAGTCAGATGATTACAGTCCAGTAAGAGCAGCAAATTAAATATTTACTTGGAAAATATTTGTGCACGATTCACCTCCATGACGATCAATTTGATTTCACATACTTATCACATATATTCTTGTCTGAGTGTGCAGTTGAGTTAAACATAAAATTCCCCACTCAGTCAGAAAAGATTATGCCTGTACATCCAAAGCCAATTTTATTACCTTGATTTTTGTAAGGACTAGTGAAATTTCCTGATATTTTGACTGATTAGACATTTATTTTTTAGATATTTAAAAACAACACTTAACATTTAACAATTAACTAATGTTAATATACAAAAATGTTCTACTGATCAAACGTTATTCACCGTGTTGTTCTTTCACACTGTTTGAAGTCAGCATTCAGTTCACAGTGTATGTATATAATCACAATAGAATGAGACACAGAAGCAGAGCAGATGGAAATATTGCTGGGTTTAATGTTTGGTAAGTCTTTCATGTGTTCACATGAGTCCAAAGTGCTTGTCTGGCCTTAAATAAAAATCTCCAACAAAATTCGAAACCTGCTAACTCTGCTTCTGAAAATAGAAGCAGAATAGAAATATATATTAAATATAAAACCTGGTAGAATGTGTTTCTAAGAAAGCTGGAACTAAATACACAAAGGTTAGATTGTGCTTCCTAAGATTCCTTTGAGGCCATGGTTACAAGGCACTTTGATCCCCAGGAACAAATTGAATGACTTACCTCCATCAGTGCTTTATTTGTCTAAAATATAAAAGAATAATTTTAGTTTTTAATTACTTTTCAGCAGTCCAGTGACTATTTTAAGAAAGCACTTGATTCTAGGAAAAGTAGTTTCCTTGTACAACCTCTGATTCCATATTATATGAAGGTAGTGACCATGACACACATGGGAATATTTGTTGACCTCCCAATTCAAATTTACAAGGTATTTGTCTGTAAATGTAGTTCAGGGGTTTCAGTTTGCAAGATGGAAAGTACAACAGTGACTCAGAAAATCAAAGATCAAAAGCGCTGTAAACAGTGAAGAAGCTGATACGTAAAATAGAAAGTCAGCATTTCTTCAAATTACTACTAGTCCCATAAATACTGATAGTTTTTGAAACTTTCATATTATCAAGTGATTTATAAACATTCATTCAAAATTTAGTATTCCCGGTTATCATTTAAGCATATTATACAGATGAGATGCTATAACGTACAACTCTGATTTTGCTTCTGAAGCTGTTTATGATCCTGCAGTCAGAACAATTTACTGGTTTATGTTTCTAAACATTTTGTTTTCATCATATTCAGAAGTCAGTGTCTCATTTATTACCCAGTGATCCGCTAAGTACACCTAAAATAAGCAGGCTGGGACTTGTCAGTTGGGGTACTGGCTATAATGACCAAGACAGTAGCATGTAGCAACTATGAAATCATAGAGTGGATGGTCCCAGAAGGAATGAAGATGGCTAGAACAGATCGGTTACCCTGAACTCTTGGTAAACAGACATTATCTGGATAAGGGAACTGATCCATGGGGGGTTACTGAGGTGTGACATTGCTCAGAAAAGCTAGTAAGTATTTAAGAACAGTATAGTCCAACAGCAGGAATGTTCCATCCCAATACTCAGAAAAACAAGTAGGCATGTCAGGAAACTGCTAAGTCTAAGCAAGGAGTTCACTATGGAACAGCATACAGAAGAGGAGCCAATAGCAGGCATGAGGAACTTAGAAACATTGCTCAGGCATGCAAGAGTTATCCCATAAAAGTCAAACCTCACCTGGATGCGGCATATGGATATCTCTCAGCATGACAATTCCACAAAATTCTCTGGGTAACCTGATCCAATGCTTGACTATCCACACATCCACACTGAAGTTAAAAAAAAAAAAAGAAAGAAAGAAAAAGAAAAAAAAGCTATTTTTTTTTATTACTTACATTTAATTAGAATTTTCTGTGTGTCAGTTTGCTATCATTTCCTGTTCTCCTGTCACTAAACATCACTGAGAAGAGTCTGCCGCTGGTAGTGGAACAAGTCGACCAAGGAGCATGTGAAACTTGGAGGTTTCAGGTCCCATCTGGATAGAGCTATGAGCAGCCAGGATTGTCCTTAGAGCTGACATTTCTGTGAGAAGGATGCTGGCCCAGAGACTTCCTGAGCTCTCTCCCAGTCTAAGCTGTCCTGTTTAACTATGGCAAGCAAAACGTTCTCATCCCTAGCGCTGTTCAAGAAGCGTTTAGATGAGGTGCTAAGGGATTTGATTTAGTAGCTCGGTGGGTAGGGATGGTGGTGAGAGGATGGTTGGACTAGATGATCTTGTAGGTCCTTTCCAACCTAATGTATCTGAATCTATGAATCTATTTCTCAGAATGGCACAAATGCAGTTACTGCAGTATTTACTGGGATAATTGTTTCATGAGTCATTAATGTTTCTGAGTTTCCAGATAAGGATGATAGCTTAAATGACCTTTTAATGTGTTCAACTGACCTATGATTTTGAATCTTTCTGCCATGATATAGCTGTTTCTTCAATTACTTTTTCATGTCCCTGAGCTGCATGCTATATAACTACATGCTCAATGTCATAAAAAAATGTATATAAAACTTTCTAGGTGGGGCATTTATTTATTTATTTATTGCTTTCTTATTGCATTCCTATGCTTCTGCATCATCTCCTTATACATTTCCAATGATTTTGATTTTGATATTTTGGAGCCATCCAAGAAGCTGCCGCTCATCTTACGTATTTTGATATTCCTGCAGATCTTGATTCCATACCAGCAGTTTCTGATTCAGACAATACCTTAAAAATTCTGTCTATTTTGTTTACTTCTTCTAACACTGCAGTATGTATTGTTTGAAAAATACATGCTGTTTACTGTGCATGTGTGAAGCCATTGATGAAGGAATATTAAATCTGAGTTTCATTTTTATTTAATTTTCATTCGGAAATGAATTTCATAGCCTAGACCTAACTTCTTTGAAACTTTTTTCATCTACAGAGTTTCTGCATATTGCTCAGTAGTTTAACTCTCCTCAGTTATGAAGACAAAGGCTGTCTTGCAGTAGATATCTGGAGATTAATTTCTGCAGAGCAGTTAAAGGATTAGGATTCACAATACATACTCAGGTTACCACTCAACAGTGTCATGCAGGAACAGTCTGTGAACACTAGCTACTTGTGACAACACATATCAAATGCTAGATAATTTTACTTTTCTTTTATGACAGCTAAGATGCACTGATTTCATCCTCTTGCCTTACTCAGCCAGTGATCGAAATGGGCCCAAAGAATCACTGCAGAATGCATGAATAATAGTTTTGCATCACAGAGTGCTGTAATAACTTATTGTGTGGCAAAGTCATTTGCAGAAAGCTCAGAATATAACTGTTTTATTTGTTCTGCTGAACATGTGCACTATATCCTGAGTGTGGAAGCTTTGAAAACATAATTCAGAGTTCTACTTGTTCCATTAGCATGATATTCCTTTGAAGTTATTTGGTTTGACTTGGTTCCTGGCAGTCTGATGGATCACAGTTGTCATTTGTAGAAATGGTGGCAGTCAGTCTCCTCCATTTCATGTGCCTCATACAGGAATTTTCAGTACTCAGTATGACAGAATTTGACTAGACATGGTAAGAGGTACAATTAGTTAACAACAACAACAAAAATTGCACAAAGAAAATATTCATAAAATAATCCCTGTGTTTTAAACAAGAAAAATTCAAGTAGTCTTGAAAAAATATGTATGGGACATTTCCCAATTAGGATATGACCAGCGCTGTGGTTAATCCTTCTTCCTCATAGGCCAAACAATGTTCTGCTCATTGTTGTCCCTCAATGATGAAGCAGATGAAAATAGTACCAGAGTACATTTATGTAACAACATGATTCTGAGCACTGTCAGCTTGTTCCCCCAATTTATATATTGTAAGTCTGACATGCACATGCGGACTGTGGGCACAGTGATTCATCGATGCAGGGATGAAGGCTGAAGAATGAATCATCCCAAAATGATCATGAAGGAGGTGGATATGGAGGTACAGGAGGGCACACCAGAGGCAGCATTCTGTGCCATCTGAAAAACATGCTCAGGAATGACTGAAGTGCTCTCAGATGTAGTCCTTCTGTGAGGATTAAAATAGAGCATGAATCTACACTGTATAAAAATATGTTCTACAAATAAGATCAAATTTTAAGTGCAGAAGAAACTCAGAGGATTCTAAGTCCATTTCTACTCTCCTAATTAATTTGTTTTAAATGACAGGACAAGTGTCTGGAATTTCATCTGTGATTTCCAGTAGACTCATCTTGTACTATACTGAATGTTGTCATCTAACTGCTCTCTATTGTATCTAATGATGACCATAATGTATTGTATCCAGAGCAGCCTGACACACACCTCTTCCCTTCCTTGCATTTGTCAGCCCCTAGAAAGGAACGGTAATGTAAGGAGTCTGTTCTTGTGTTAGTATGTGTTTATTTAACCTGACTGCCTCTGACTATCTCTGAATAATCATTTCTATTATTTCTTTTTATTTCTACCTTAAATCTCTATAGGAATAGCTGCTGTATGCCCTTAAAAGTGCTGGAACTGTAAATGTCACCGTATTTGTAGTTATCCACAAAGATATTTATGATTTCCATCACTGTTGAGGGCTCAGGTCAATTTTCATGATGTACAATTAGGATACAGAAGAAGCACATAGAAATAACATGGATATTGACAATGATAAATGATCTTATGTTTTTTAGAGTCAGGTCCTTATGAAGAGGATTCAGTTTTACTTTTTATTTTTTGTACTGTGGCTGTTCAAGATAATAACATGCAATTCTTCAGATATATCCCACTCCAGAGAAGTAGGATAAGTTCTACTTGTTCTAGCAGTAGAAAGCAGAATTTGATTAATCCAAGTTATAGCAACAAATCTTTTCCAAGCACAATTATCTGATGCTTCCTGAGAGAGTTATTTTTCTGTTTTGTGGCAATGCCTCTTCAAATAAGAAACTTCCAGTATAATGCTGGCATTGGGCAACCAAGAATTGAGACTCCTCCTGGAAACAGCTGCGCCTATTATTGATCCTGCCAATTGTTCTGGGGTGAGATGTGAAACAGAAAGAAAGTGTGTTAGTTGGAAAATGTTGTTGCCTGACATGAGATGATAGCTTTCTGCTAACAATGAACACCATGTTATCTAGGCAGCAGGGGATATGTATTATTCAGGTCATTTTTAACCATGACTACACAAGGGAATCTACATTGGTATTTCATATAAAGGCTTGAGGCAGAAATAGAAGACTTAATATAAATTTGCTCACCAAGAATGAGAGAAATACCTGCTAGGAATGCAATAGACAAACTTGCTTTTTTTTCTTTATTTATTTTTACAAGTTTTAAACTGTGATAGCCCGTACAGTCCCAGCTGATTCTGTCTTGGCTACTATTCTTAACCTCCAGGACTGGGTACTTTTATTTCCTCTAGCCTTCTTTCAGATTTGCTCTACTGCAGTAAATACAACAAATCAAAATCTTCTACGACATGACTTTGTCATAAAATGCAATTCATCTGTTTTGAAATATTGTTGATATATCCTAAGCAGGATTTGAGGTTGAGAAAGATATCCCAGCACAGTTGAAAAGTTTAAGACAATGTTAAGTGCTGCCTAAGTCAAAGTTCTTACTTTAAGTCCAACCTGCTCCTTAGCATTGGGCAAGTACTAGATATATGAAGTGGGTGTGAGATGGAGGTATCTTGTGCTCTCTCTCACTGTTGAAGTTCAATTTAATTCATTCAAAGAAACGATTAACATATTTTGTTCAGAGCAATGACTGAGTGTTCTTCACAGCAGTGCTGTTGAAAAGTGAGAGCAAACAGAACAATTTGTATAGCCCAACCTTAGAATAGCTTTGCAAATTTGACCTATGCACATTGATTCCCACTGTCCATTTTCTTCACTCCATTCTACATATGGTTGTATGGGCATGATGGGGTATCCTAGAGATTCTTGATGGCAGATCAGAAAATTAAAAAAAAGGATGCGCTTCTGAGAAATTTTAACACAGTTAGATATTCATGGTTTTAATCAGTTTTGTTCTTTGGCTCAGCTGGGGAGGTTCAAGATAAACATAAAGGCTCAGTAATATGGGAAGAGCAGCCAATAAATTCACCTTTAATCGAATAAACATAAAAGGATAGGTGTTATCCTGATAAAGCTGTAGTAATGTAAACTGTTTATTTTTATTATATTTAACTTGTCATTTGTTCTCTCTGTTAAAGAACAGCCTCAGTGTACTCATATTTACACTGTGCAGGGCGAAGGGGATGAGGGAAACAAAGGAACTGAAACGCTCATCTGAGTCATTCATGAACTTTGCCTTTCAGAATTTTTGAGATCATATCATCTAATCTCTCACATCTCTAAAAGGAATTACAAAAACTTTGCTCACATACTCAGAACATGGAAGAACTTTACACTGGTTAAACAGAAGAAAAGGTACATTATTTGGTCAGCTATCATTACATTTACACAGTTACCCATATCTAAATATAAACTATACACTCTGCTGAAGTACAACACAAGGAAGTCTGGGGCAAAATCGGTGAAAACAAAGCACCTCCAGGAATGTTTGCTAAGTTAAAGTCAGAAAAGTTGCCTGTTCACTTCACTGGAACAAGGATTTCAACAAGAAATTCCTTCATTGATTAGAATATCCATCATGTACCATTAGAAAATGTGCATTTATTATTTCCTTTTGTGAGAGCAATAGTTTCTGATCTATTCATCTGAACTTTTCCACAACATATTAAAATGAACAATATATAAAATCCAGAAAGGCAGTAGAGTAGAGCCAAATAACTCCATTTGAATGTGATAATGTTGAGCAGTTTTTTAATCATATTCTTTGTTTTACCTATGCCTTCACTTAATAACTATATGGTAGCCTGTCTTGTCTTCTCTCCTTTACCATCCATGTGGCTGCTGTATTTACCTCATAAAGGGCCAGACTGTTGAATACATGTAGATTATGTTAAATAGTCAGAAAAGTGTTCTAGTGATTATCCAGCTTCTCGGATACCACAATTATCCCAAGGATTCCACAGCTGCTACATATTCCCCAGTGATAGCTACAGAATAAGATTGTGTTTAACTTTTAATTATTATTAAAAGGCATGATACATTATACTCCATTGATACAAGTCAGTCAGAAACTTCAGCTTAAATAGCAAAGTGAAGAATAAAAGAAAGATCTTTTCCTCTTACCTGACATAAAAATCAAGTAATTGGGAAAAGAATGAATACAAAGATTAAAATAGGACTCTGTGATTGGTTTTGTAGCAAACCTCATTTCCAGAGGTGCACTGTCTTCCTCAGCTGTTGAGTGAAAAATCAATGACTAGAAACCAGGTTGATCCAGGAAAGCACAGCCATCAGCATCATGTCCCTCTCAGCATTGTATCCCTCTCCTGGTGCCTTACTTTTTTCCTCTCTTGAATCACTTCACTAGTTTCTAAATTCCTCCCGTATACATCAAATTATTTATTTGTTGCATATCTTATAACCATCTTCTAAATCTCTCTCATTTTCCTTTGACCTCCTTTTGAACATTTTTATTTTCTACGCATAAACAAAGAAGTGCATAAATCCCATTTCTCATAATCTCAGTGTTTTTGCCTGCTTCTGTCTTTATGTCAGTCTGCATCATTTCCCCACACATCTAACTACCATGAAGAAGCAATTCAATTTTTCTGTGGTCAGACATACTGAAGACAGCACTGTTTGCACTGAGTCAAAGCACACATTGGTTTAAGAGTCCCTTTTTCAAAAGAAGTAGTGGGTAGGTTGTTCCATGGGAGAGAAATTCCCTGGAAACAGACAGCTGAGAATTCAACTCAGTATATGTTTTATGTACAGTTATTTCTGCACTGAGATTCAGTAGCCAAGCAGATGAAATTCATTTCTGTGTATTCTCCTGAAAACCAGAAGGAAGTATACACAGACTGAAGAACAATATTGCCTTCAGCCGTTCCCAGTTGGGAAGTGCTGCATGAGCTGATGATGGTGTGCCTGACGTAATTCAGGGTGTATCAGCCTGCATGCATTCCTACAATCTTTTTTCATTTTTTAAATTTATAACTGTGGTATTATGCCTTTAAGGAAATGCATGCTTTGTTCTCTTAGTATGAGCTATGCATCCAGGCTCCTACTAAGTTAACCAACTGTAGTTAATGCTGCCAATGGACTCTGGAAAGTGATTCAGTTCACTCTTGAATGGACACACAGTTGTAGTCAACTGAATTGCTCAAGCTCCACTGACTGTTAATTAGTTCTCTATCATCTGTAATGGGAGTTTAGTCATCTAATGCACATGTAGACATGTATATTTAGATATCTGAACCTGCAAGCTGGTGTCATCCCATTAGGAGTCTTAAGGAATCAATGGAGAGAAGTAAGGTATTCTGTGGTGCAGTTAATTTCATCCTAACATATGCATGTAAAATACAGTCAAATGAATCCCAACCCAGGATTGTTTCAATTTTTTGTCCAACAAACAAGACAAAAAAAAAAAAAAAAAAAGAAAGAAGAAGATAAATTATATAATGAGCTATATAGAGAGAGTTTGTTATTTTATATGTAGCTCAGGAAATAAATTGCAAATATTTTGAGATCTGGAATTCTTTGTGACCAAAGAATATACAGGAACTACCTACAGGGCTGCTAATTCTATCTCATTGCTTTAAGCTGAATGCATGGTTAGTTTCGATATAATTTTGAAGGCTAGTTCTGTCATAAGCTCAGTTTAACACATTCTGAACCAATATAAAATATATTGCCATTTCATATTTTAATTAGCACAAATAATTGTTCATTGAATTACTAATTACATCACTAAAGAGTCTTTAATAAGAAGATTCAGGCAGTTCCAAGCTGGTTTGCTCTCATATAATAAAAATCTCATGGTCTGTTATGAATTATTCTGTTAACCATTACAAGGCATTCTGAATCAGTAGATTTTACTTTCCTGTTCCAAGGCCAGATGTTCACAGTGCTTCTTTCCATCATTTTCTGACCCTGCAAAAAGTGTAACAGTGAAGTAAAATATCCAATCAAATATGGTTAATAGACTTTCAAATTAGAAGGAACATTAGTTATATCTATAATAGCTGACTTCCTAAATAATACCACCCATAGAAGCTTACCCACAGTAATTCCTGCATCCAATCTACAATGTCCCTTTAAATTTTAGCACATTCATTAGGAAATCATCCGGTTTTGTTCTACTAGTAAATTACCCTGAAAGGTAATGTGTATCATGCAGCTTTCCCCAAGTTTTGCTATTCTGTTTCATGGTAAGCCAAGATATCAGCAGTCACTTCTCAAGCTGTTACACGCAGAGCAGGAGCAAATCAATTCTTAATCTCATTTTGAAGGAAATGCATTGATCTTCCTAATGTCCTTACCACAAAAATTCTTTTCAGAATTCATTAAGCTCTTGTTTCCACTTGTTTTTTTATTTTTCTTTTTCCAGAATAATCATAAAAAGAGGAACCAGAATTTTTACTTAAGTATACAGAGGTGGAACAGTATTACATCAACTTAATACTCCACAGCTTATGTTTCATAGAGTCACAAAATGCTTTAGATTGGAAGGGGCATCAAATATCACCCAATTCCAATCCTCCGCCATGGTCTGACCCCACCAGATCTGCTTCCCAGAGCCCCATCCAACCTGGCCTTGAGTGCCTCCAGGGATAGGGCACCACAGCTTGCCTACTCCTCTGCTTCACCACACTCACAGTGATGAATTTCTTCTTTACATCAACTTGAAACCTACCCTCTTTAATTTAAAAATTTTAGTTTGTTTGTTATTTTTTGTTTTTGTTATTACTTTATACATATTCAGAGAATGTCATGGTAATTCTGAAACCTTCTTAAATAATTTGGATAAGATGGTACATCTACAAATTCTCTGAACAACTGTTATCAGTGCTTCACCACCCTCACAGTGAAGAATTTTCCCAACATCTAATATAAATCAGCTCTTATTTTAACTACTTCTCAGGTAATTTGTCATAGGTTATCCACAAGTACTCTGTAGTGTCATTATATTCCCCCACCAACAGTTTATAATCTTAGATATATGGAGTTTAATTTAGTTCTGGTAATTATTACATTCTCCAGTGAAGACCTCCTTTCAAGTCTTACAGCTTACTCTGCAGAAGTAGTCTGCCATCATTTTTATTTACCAGTCCAAAAAGTTTACTCTATGGACAAATTGATTACTTAGATTTTTTTCATGATTTTTCTGGAAAGTTTGAGCTACAAGAAAGCAAAATTTTGTTGCAGCTATGATGCTGTATCAGTAAATTGTATTCAGTTTCTCATTTAACTAGCCTTAAGTTTTAATGATCTGGTTGGATTTTTACTTGGATTTGAAAGTTTTATTCTACCCACTGGGCTACTGAAAATTTCTTGCCCAAGTCTGTCATACTTTCTGAACTATTTTTTGTTAGCTAAAATCTTTGTATATAATTTATCTGATAGAGTTAAATAAAAGTTGCATAAAACCTTTTTGATAGTTATTTATTATTTCAGCATTCTTTTATTTTCATGTGCATACCTTCCATAGGGGACAATCAAGCTTTTAACTGTAGGCCACCAGAATTACAAAAGCTGGAAAAATAACTGATGATGAGCATAAGAGAAATCAACTGAATATTTACTATAAAGAGCAAATAAGTCATGTATAACCTCAGTATATTTGAGGAACATAATTTAAAAAAAAAAGTGCTGTCTGAAGAAAATTTGAAAAGAAGAAAAAATTTTGACAGCACTAGACATGTATATGTCTGACTGATTTATAAGAAGAACTGAACATTTTCATGCAGGTCTTCTTCACAGTGAGGGTGACAGAGCACTGGCACAGGCTGCCCAGAGAAGTTGTGGAGTCTCCTTCTCTGGAGACATTTGTTTTTTGCGTTAATCCTGCATTGTTTCTGCTAGTGTAATTAAAATGTTAATTACAAATATTCAGAGCATATGTATAATTACAGTGTATTTTACAAAAGTTCTCATACAGAATACAAAAAGAGGCTCTTACTGGTACTTCAAATAATAAAATAATCTCATATCCAGGGCTGTCCACAATGTTTAGAGCTTTCAATTTAAAAGCTATCCTACTTTTGGCATTCACCCTTACTTAATTATTTCTTACTTGAGGAGAATGATTCCTTCCCCATCTGAGGCAGCAGCTGCATGATACTGATGTAATCCAAAAAGGGCAAAACATGTATTTGTTATTCTTGCTTGGACAGATGACTTGAGGAGACTTCAGACAGCAAATGCCATGTAAAGGAGCAATATTGTTTGTTTGAGACAAAAGTATCTGCTGCCGTATTTACAAGGCTTCTTTTGTTTATCAAGCTTTCTTTTGATTTTGCTTATCATTCAGTTCTATTCCATTTATTATTTTTATTTAAAATAAAAATTAAAAAGCATCCAATTTTAAATATACAGTATTTCATAACTTTGATGTTTTGTTTTTTTTTTTTCCAGAGTATGATGTATTTTTCAAGAGAGATGGTATTTTATGTTTTATTAATCACTAATTTCATGCTTACATGTGACTATTTGACCTTTCAGACCAGATAACTTATTGATATCTTAATTTATCCCCAACATTTCTTTGTGACACAATAGCTGTTTCTATCCATGAGATTTATTAACCTTCACCAGTGCCAAAATTCTTTCCATTGGCAATAGTAACAGCTGTGCTTGGAAAGAGTTCTGTAGGAGATCCTGCCCACCCTAATGATCTCCACTCAGTTTTGAGTGTAATGAAAAATCTTCACATAAAGTAGCATAACAGTAAGTATCTGTGCATTCTCTGTGAATATCAAAAGTGATTTTGATTCCAAATGTCACTGAACTAAACTTTACCCTTAGAAAAAGGCAGGTCCTGGATTCTTCTCTGTCTACAACTTTAAATTCTTGGTATTCCAGCTGATCCACTGATTACTTTCCAGAATACTGTGTTTCTTCAAGATGTAGTCTTCAGTCTATTTTATACCTTTGGCTATTTAAAATCAGTTCAGCCATCTTAATTTATAATAGCCTGCAGTAATTTATGCTGCTTCCAATTATGTTCACTGGAGATACACTTAGTTAAAGTAACCTCATATGACTTCATGCTAATATTTTTTTTCATTTACTTTTTGCCTTTTTGATCTAATTTGTTGTTGTTGTTGGCCTCCTTTATGTACTGAAAGACCAGTATAAGGTTTCCCTTTGTCTTTCTCTATACTGAACCAGCCCAGCTCTCCTTATAGTCTGTCTTCCTAGGATTGGTGCTTCAACATCTTAAGTACCCTCGTGGCTTTCTCTGGAGTCACCCCAATGGGTGGAAACAGCTGAAATGGATAGTGTTTCTGTAGAACCTCAAGGACCTGGAGAATATATCCAAATCACATAGGTTATAAAATGGAAAAACATGTTATTAGTGTATTTGTTACTGCCATATGAAGCCTGAGGAAAAAGTTTTTACGTGATGTTTGCATTCCTTCTCTATATTCAAGGTTTATCTTAATTGTGAATATATCATGTGCACCCTCTTTGTATGTTTTATTTCTCAGACCATAGCTATTTGAAGGATGACAGGCACAATTACATTACCCTATCCTTTCTATTACTTCTTCCTTGCCTAGCTTTCAGCAGAATGTCTTTTTAGGATTAGAAAAGGCTCCTTTCTTACCTATCTTCAACAAACTTGGTTACTTAATTATTGTACAAGAAGCTGGTGTGGTATTACAGTAGAATAGATGCTAATGCATCTCTGTACACACGATTTTCCACCACCTGACTCATTCAAAACAAGAATTTTTTTGTATTTTTGACAACTACCATCATGGATTTCTTCCTTTATGACAACTGCATAGGTTAAGCAGCCTCTGCACATATCACACTCCTGCCTACACTGAGCAGCTGAGTATTTGTTAGTTTAGAATAATGAAAGAATTCCCACATCCTTTGGATCTTCCTCTTGGTACTAGAGTGCATCAAATGTTTTACTTAGTAGAACCAGTATTTAGAAAAATCACCTAGAGCCAGACTATCATGCTATTCATTAACACCTTAGCGTGACAGTGATCCCCAAAATATTGCTAACTTAGTATAGGAGTGACAGAATATTATTCAAGATAAAACAGACATGTTTTCTATTTTTAAATACAAGTAAAAAAGTAGTTGGATATCTTTAATGCATATCCCTTCCACACACACAGAAATGCACATATCCTATTCTTAAGCTTCAGCAAGAATGGGAGGTACATTTTGATACTACTGGTGCAGTGGACTTGACCATTTATGGTCTGAAAGCTTTGACCCTGATCTTCATTCAACAGTCCACCTAGCTCTAGAAAGATTGTAGCACAAATAACCAAGTGCTTTTATTCTCTATCAGAAATCTTGGCTGCTGTCCTCTACCAGTTTCTTTACTTGATGACCCCAGAAAGGACTGAAACATATTCACAGCTACTCCCAGAGGCCAAAGTTTATTCATGTTATAAAAACACAGGAGAATATTTATGTTTAGTGATAGTTTATTATCAAGAAACATGCATGTTGAAAAAAAAAAAGTTATTTTTTAAAGATTAATGTTTTCTTTCTCTCTTCCTCATTGGTCTAAAATTACTGATACCAGCAGTTCTTTGACATGAGTTGGTAACATCTGAGAGCTAAGCTAAATACTTAGTGTTAACCTATTACACCCACAGCTTTATTGGTCAGCCACATCAGCTTCAAATGCTTTGAACCTTCAGTCTGAAATATTTTATGATATATCCTCATCAACCTCTAACAGCTCTACCAGGAACACTGCGCAGTAGCTATGAATTAGCAGAAAATGTATATGCACTGCAATACAATTGCTCATATTTTACATTTATGAGAAAAGTTTCCAGCCAGAGCCTGTATTCTTGACTGAAAAGTATAAGACAATTAATACATATATTATATATATATATATATATATGCATAAATAAATGAACAAACATACTATAGCTCACAATAGATCTTCTTTGGAGATGGCCTGGAAAAGCACATAAACATGGACACTAGAGAAGAAAAAAAAAAAAGAGAGAGAAAAAAGAGGAAAATTAGAAGATATTTTTTTCTTACTTCTAACCCCACTGCAGAATACCCATTTTGAAGAAGCTGTCTAACACCATTCAGAGTAATATGTGCAGTTAAAAGTCGAGTAGGGCTGTGTTTGAAGAAGGCCCCTTCCTAGAGGGAATCTTTCAACACTGAGGAGGAGGAACTTCATGGTGGCCATTCCTTGTCATGTGGCCATACTTCTGCCTGCTACAAATTATCTTCACTTCTCAGTCTGACGGAGGCACATTTTGAATATAACACCATTAAGCTTGCTGCTGAAAGCTGGTGAAATGCTTGAAGAATTCACCTGTTGGTGACTGAACAGTTGTATTGCTAAAAATTACAGAATCACAAAATTGTGGGGATTGGAAGGCATCTCAAGAAATTATCGAGTCCTACTTCCCTGCCAAAGCAGGTTCCCTATGATTGATCACACAGGTATATGTTCAGATGGGTTTGAATATCTCCATAGAAGGAGATTCTACAATCTCCCCGGGCAACCTGTTCCAGTGCTCCATCATCCTTAACATAAAGTTTTTCTGCATATTTTATGGAACTTACTGTGTTCAAGTTTTAGGCCTGGTCTAGGGAGTCTGTTTTGGCAGGGGGGTTGGACTTGATGATGTCTAGAGGTCCCTTCCAACCCCTACAGTTTTTTGATTCTGTGATTGTATCACTACACACAACCAAGAAGAGTCTGGCCTCATCCATTTTGTCTCCCACGTCCCTTTAGATGTTTATAGACATTGATCAGATCCTCTCTCAGTCTTCCTTTCCCCAGGCCGAATAGATCCATGTCTCTCAGCCTTTCCTCATAAGAGAGGTGCTTGAGGCCCTTTATCAGTCTTGTGGCCCTTCACTTGACTCCTTCTAGGAGATTGCTGTCTTTTTTTTGAACTGGGGAGCCCAGAATTGGACACAGTAGTCTAAACGTGGCCATATCAGGTCAGAGTAGAGGGGGAGTATCACCTCCCTTGACCTGCTGGCCATGCTTCTTTTGATGCAGCAAAGGATACTGTGTTCTGCCGAGAATGCAGTGTTCTTCTATTTAACTTGTAATCTGAGCATCTTGTTCCTGAGTAGCTATTAATATGATCGAATATTTTTGCTTCAGCATATCCCTTTCCTTGTCCTCACTGACCATCTTTGATTTTCTGGTTGACAGGATTACACAAATGTGTTTATGCATCACAAACAAGAGTCCTTGCTTTTAATACAGAATAGAATGGTACAGCAGGATGGAACATACAGAAAGCTGATGAAATCTTACTAGTACAGAAATAGAAAAGGATGCTGCACCTCCAGTTGATCCTGTAAATTTGCCAGGCAAACTTCTTCAAACAGCCTGTGGTTAAAGATGCAATCATATATTATGTTTTCCTTAGAGGGAAAAAATAATATTTAATTCAAATCTTAATGATCTGAAACACCTTATCTCTTTCCTAGTGTATCAGGAGCCACTGATACACTGGCCAATATGAGAAATGCAGCTGTAGTGTAACATCTTAAGCAATCTGAAGTGGGAAGGTGAGAAACTAACAGAACTGCCTTCAACAGTCTCAGCACATTTTTCCAATTTGTATGCTAGAAAGCAGAATGCCTTTTATAACTTCAGCCTCTGGAAAAGAACTTCCATATCTTTAGGTACGTTTAAAAGGATGTCTGTATCCACTTTATTTTTCCCATCTTCAGCCTGTGCTGACCTGACTGAAATCAGTCATCACCGATGTTAGTATACCAGTGTCTGAGTTAATATATCTTGCTTTTTAATAAGGGTTAAATACACAGGTACAGGAATATATCATCATGTTCCAGATTTTGGTACAGAGAGAGTTCCTGCATGGAGACTGTTTTCTTCATTCCTTTATGATGTCATTGGATAAATAACGCAGGTTTAAGTTGTAGTGTAGAAAAAAAGGCAAAAAGTACAGCCTCATGGTTAGACAGATGGACAGAAATCTGAGTATTTGCCATCAGATCTGATTTTGCCAACATGCTATTTGCATCACTTTAAGGACAGGGAAGAGTCCTCTGTAGGTTTCCAATGATTTCTTCTAAAACTAATTAATATTGTCCCCATATTCTAGAAAAGGTTGCAGTTGGATAACAGGAAGAATGTCTCCCCAGGAGCAGAGGTCAGGCATGGAACAGTCTGCCCAGGGAAGTGGTGGACTCACTGTCTATGGAGGAGTTTAAAGAAGTGGTAGATGTAGTACTCAGGGACATGTTTTATTGGACAATATTTGTTGTAGGTGGACGGTTGAAATTGATAATCTTTTCCAACCTTAATGATTCTACGACATAGCTGAGAGTGAAAACTGAGGATTATTTTGAGGATTTTTAGCAGACCGTAATGTTTTAAGGGGATAAAATATCAATGTTGATACTGGGTACATAATTCTTTAGTGAAGATTTTTGAGATCTTTGCTGATTATGACCAACAACCAATGATAAAAAGAAGACTTTTCCTATGTTCTGTACGTAACAAGTAACCAGAATAGGGAAACTGAAGAAGCACATACTACAGCTAAAATTCTAAATTCTGTCTCAATTTTCTAACCTTCAGTGGTTAATCTTTTTTTGGTCTATCCACTAAGATAATGGCGGTAGGATCATACAAAGTAGCAGTATAATGTCATAGACTAAAGTTGTACTCCTGTCTCTGAAGACCTTGAGGTATCTGAGTGATAGATGCCATCTTCCACTAGTGAGTAGGAAGGAGTGCAGAAGAAAAAAACAAATATGGACGTGGCATTTTTCATTGTACTTTCCATTCCCTCCTAGTAAATTGTATATTTTTTAGGTTGGCAGCACTGTACTTTCATTAAAATGAGTAAGACCATTAATTTTGCTATAAAGATTCTTTCACTAATATAAGTAGTCTCTTTCCAGTCTGACAGCTCCTGTTAAGGCCATAGTTTAGCCCCATATGCCGTTGTCTTTTCCAAAGCTTTGTGGATGTTTTTAATTTTATTCCTGATTTATACTTCTAGTGTGTGTCTTACTTGACAAGTCTCTGGTGGATAGACTGACAAAAATTGCAGGAGACTCAGCATGGATTCACAAGAGAAAATCTTGGATAGAATCCCCGGGGATTGTTGCCAAAATCTAGAGAAGACACACAGCAAAGGAGTAGTTAATTCCTTCTATTGCCATGGATCAAAAATTAAAGAAAAATGTTAAAAATATTAGCCAGAAAGACAGTCATCAAATTTGGCTTTTTTGTGTGTGTGTTTTGTTTTGTCTTGGTTTGGTCTGGTTTTGTTTTGTTATTTTTTCAACATTTGACGATTACAGATAATGCATTCTTATGTAACTTAATACATGGTTCTACATTTAATTGGACCTGTGGGGTTTTTATTTATTTATTTATTTATTTTTAATAAAAAATGCTAAGTAAAAGATACATTCAAATAGGAAATGAATTGTGTATTCTGAATTCTTTTATACATGAAGAAAATCACATCCCCTAAAGTCTTATACATCTGCAGCCCCACTACAATTTCAGGTGATTTCCATATGCATTTTCTTATAAATTGTGCTACATACGTAGTAGATATTTCTAAATATATTAGTAGTTCTTATAGGTAAAAAGTCTCCTATATTTCTTTTTTTTTTTTAATTATTATTTTTTCCTTACTGCTCTGTTTTTGTGATTTAGTTTGATACTGAAATCTTTATTATGGCTCAATTTCATGGGAAACAAGTTGTAAATCTTCTGAAATGAAATTTTAAAATGCATTTTTTTTGTTATAAACTATGGGATTTCAGACCACTGGTTTAAGTTTCCGACTGGGAAATCCTCCATATCGTGTGAATAATTGCGTAATTTGTATTTCCACAGTCTGCCTATGAGATCTAAAATAATTCAAGGTCCTAACATGCACAGACCCGAGGTCTCTAGTGTCTTTTATCTCTTCACTTTATTTAAAGTTGTCATTTTTTCTACACTTCCATTCTGTTACGTCTTTCAAATTGTGTTATCCAATTACTTTCTTTGTTCATTTGTGTTCTTCCCTGCAATTTTCATCCCACTTATAAACTGCTGTCTCTACTGCTTTCTTTTTGGTAAAAAAAAAAAAAAAGAGAGAGAAAAAAAATCATTATGATAAGTTATTTTCCAGATCATAGTGGTTATATTGATCCTATGCCTTAAAGTACAATTTTCTGAGTTCTAGTTCTTGTGATAAAAGTGAGTTATGCCAAGCCATTACCTGTATCACTATAAATATAACAATAAAAAATCTTACCTTACTAGATTCTTGCATTGTTTTTAATACGAAATCATATTCTTTTTCTCACAATTATTAAAATATTGATGCTGTTCTATGGAATAGCAAGTACATTTATTTTTGCCTTTACTGTTGGTAAACTGAATTATAAGAGCTTGCCTGAGATCAGAGAAAAATTGCACAAAAATCAGTAAACTGTCCAGGTGTGGCTTGGTGGAGGCTTCTTAGATAATGTTTAGTGGACTGGGAAAAAAAAATCTTAAAATTCATTAATTCCAGATAAATTAATTTTAATTTTCTTATAATGCTTAGTTGCTTATGTATACCTTATGGTTCTTCCACAACTGAAATGCTAGGCAAACTCTCCAGAGCGTTAGGGAGACCAGAACAGGAGTTAATAACAGACAGTCTGTCTTATCAAGCCATGAAGTCTGTGCCTATTCTGACCACTATATGTCCACAGGCTTGTGAAGGGTTGCCGACTTCTTGTCAGGTTTTCATCTGAACTGTCAGCTTCCCAAAACCTGGGAAGCTTTGTAGTAGAAAAAAATGAATAAATCAGACCTGCTCACGTTCAAGAACATTTAGAAAGTAAACTTTTTAGAAGGATTTTTTTTACTGCATGATGACAAATGCCTATATGGAAAATGTTAATACTTAGTCTATAATTAAGAGCCTTGCTTATAATGATTAAAATATCCTGTTTGAAAATGAACTCTGAAGATTTTGATTTAAAATATACTTTTGTTAGATTTGTGGTATCCTCTAATGAAACTGAGTGGGAATCTCACGGTGAACTTCCATGAGAAGTGCATTGGACTTTTTTGAACAGTTGCATATGCTGATATCATCTCTTAAATTGGTCAGTAATAGACAGTTTCAAGAACAGATTTAGAATCATAGAATCATTAAGGCTGGAAAAGATCTCAAAGATAATCTAATTCAACTGCCAACTCATACCTACAATGCCCACTAACCCACGAACCACGTCCCTCAGTGCCACATTCCACATTTCTTGAACATTTCCAGGGATGGACAGCCTGTTCCAATGCCTGACCACTTTTTTTGAAGAATTTTTCATTATATCCAACCTGAACTTCTCCTGAATTGCTCCAATGTGCCCTTTGAAACCCCTGAAACAGCTCCCGGGAGCTTTCTTCACTGTCAGGTTTTAGGTGCCTGGGGAAAAATCCTGCTGTGGTTTAGAAGCCCATGTATACAGTAACCTCAAATGCACCACTTACAGGTCAAGCATCAGAAAGGCCTGTAGCTTTCACACCAATACCTTCTTCTATACAACCTCAGTGTTCCTGACAACTGTCAAGGCACTTTACTGGAACTGCAGAAAATGTCATCCGTTCCTTTCACACCAGCATGTCAGGACATAATACACCTTAGCAGCTAAGGATAGATAGCCTATTAGAGACTTATCAGAGGATAGGACTTGAAAAATTGAAGGCATTACATAAAGCAGCACCATAAATAGGAAAGCATGTATGCAAGATTTTAAATCGAAATATCTGTCTAGGTTCTGTCATGGTGAACAATATTTTTCATACTGTCTTTAGTTCAAAGCATGGATAGGAATATTACAGTAGTTGAGAGCATACCCATTGACATGATGGGAAAGCAGTTCAAAACTGGTTTGACAGGATTGACAGATTTCTGGCCATTACACAAAAATAATAATAAAAATCTCTGTTGTACTTGAAAACACATCTGCCAGTGAGCCAGGAGCAACACTATTAGATATTTAGCATGTCACAAACAATTCAATATGTGGAGTCCTGTCTGCTGTTACCATCATCACCTCACACCACTCTATTGCTCATTAAAATTGTTTCTGTGACAATGTTTCTGTGCAGATTAGGAGAATGACTTACAATTTCGTGGCAAGTGAGCAGTAGAGATGGCTGTAGATCAATTAAGGATGAGTTAAGAAAGTTCTGCTTATTCTTTCAGGGATGATTGAAAGCCTCAGGCTTTAGAGGCAACTTCCACAAATCCTCTGGAATTATCAAGAGAGGCACAATTCCAAAAAGACAGAGTATTTGTGAGTCCAAGATCAAAGCTAAAGGAATGTTTCTACCTTCCATCCATCCAACAGTAGCTATTAGGAACATTCAACAATTAGATTTTGTTTTAAATAGCTGCCAGGTTGTAGTTAGAGATGATTGAAAAAGATACATATTAAGCAAGTAGAATGCTGTATGAATAACCTGAACTGTCTTGCCAGGTAGCTTAGGTATATATAAGAAAATACATGAAAAAACGTTAAATGAAGAGACGTAGTACTTTAGTGGCATTCTTGACAGCACTAGGTTAATGGTCGGACTTAATGACCCTGATAATCACAGAATGACATATTTGTAGGGGCTGGAAGGGAACCCTAGAGATCACTTAGTCCGACCCCCTGCCAAAGCAGGCTCGCTAGACCAAGTTGCACAGGTAGGCGTCCATGTGGGTCTTGAACGTTTCCAGAGAAGGAGAATTCACAGCCTCACTGAGCAGCCTGTGCCAGTGCTCTATCACCTGCACCATGAAGAAAGTCTTATGCATATCTGTGTGAAACTTCCTATGCTTCAGGTTGTGGCCTTTTCCCCTTGTCCTATAGTCATGCACCACTGAGAAGAGTCCAGCTTCATCCCTTTGGCTGCCACACCTTAAATATTTATAGACACTGATCAGTTCCCCTCTCAATCTTCTTTTCCCCAGACTGAACAGATAGATGCATGTCTCTCAGACTTCCCTCATAAGAGAGGTGCTCCATGCCCTTTATCAGTTTTTGGCCCTTCTCTAGATTCTTTTGTGGAGATTCCTGTCTTTTTTGTACTGGGAAGCCCAGAACTGGACACAGTACTCCAGGTAAGGCCTCACCAGGACAGAGTAGAGGGGGAAGATCACCTCCCTTGACTGCTGGCCATGCTCTTTTTAGTGCATTAGAAAATACCACTGGCCTTCTTGACCGCCAGGGCACACTGCTGGTTCATGGCCAACCTGCTGCCCACTAGGACCCTCAGGTCCATCTTCTCAGAGCTTCTCTCCAGCAGGTCATCCCCCAACCTGTAACAGTGTATGCAGTTATTCCTCCCTAGGTGCAAGACTCTACACTTGCTTTATCAGACTCATCTGGTTCATCTCTGTCCAACTCTCCAGCCTGTCCTGGTCTCTCTGAATGGCAGCACAGCCTTCTGAAGTGTCAGTCATTCCTCCCAGCTTCATATCATCGGCAAACTTGCTGAGAGTGTACACTGTAGCTTCGTCAAGGTCATTGATGAAGATGTTGAACAATAAGACCTTTTCAAATGCAAAGAATTTTACTCATATGATGCTATGACAAAAGTATTACTTTGAGAGGTCACTAAGAGAATTTGCTGAAGTCTCACCAAAACCATTTATAAGATTTCTGTGAACATGAACGAGGCAAGGCTTTGGCCCCTTACCTCACTTCAGACAATCATGTGGAGCAAGATAAAACCTGAAAACACTGCAAAATATGACAGTTTTACTTCGGCAGATTCTGACTCAATTGCTAAAACATTTTCTTTCTACAAGCTTGGAAAGTAACTCATACTCTCAAATTACACCTTAGAACATTTTCTCATGCCAAATCTTTGGTAAGAAGACAGGACAATAAGATTAACAGTGAAATTCTCTTTGAAGGCACTTGTGACATTAACCTTTTTATTGATATTGAAGATAGGTTTTAGTTGGCTCTATGTTATATCTCCAACAATATTTGATGTGATCCGGGCAACAACCTCAATTAATAGTGATTATAATTAAAAACAATGAACCACCTGACAGGATAGTCTCTTCATACTGTACTTGGTTTGCTCCATCCAATTCATTACCCCAGTGATGATCAGTGTAACTGGGGGAGGGAAATAAAGGCGACTTGTACTTGATGCATGACTGGAATAACCAAGAGTTAGAGAGAGTTGTTTTTTATTTATTTAGTATTTATATAGGTTTTTTTTTTTTTTTTTTTTATTATTTATTGCCTTTTGAGTCATGTCTGACAGTTGGGAATATTTATGCTGAAAACACTGATCTTCATTTCTGCTTTTCCCTGTAAATATGCTAAGACATTTAATCGTCTGGTATTCTTGTATAAACTCATTGATTAAACAGAACATTGTATTAGCCTGTGCATAGAAACTGATGGAATTAGAATAATACAAGTAAGTTACGCTTTCTTTACAGAGAGTCCTGTAGTATTTTTTAGAGGAAGTGGAGTAGTTTACGACTTGCAGGACTTTCAATTTATGAGCCAGAATCACTCAGAGAGCTGGAAAGAATAAAAAAATATTTTTTGTTTGTTTGTTCTCTTTAAGAAATTCACAGGAAATATAAGCAGATTACAAAGCTAATTACAAAGGTAAGAAATTATCAATTCTGAGAATATACCAATTGTCAGTGCAAAATGAACTGCTCACCAAGGCATCTGGAATCAAGGAAAAATTAGGCATTGGCATAATTACATCTTCATCATCATCATTTCAAAGAGGAAAATAATGGTCATGAAATTAACCATATACCACCTTCTTCTTTAAAATGTCTTTTAGCTGATTCCAGAAAAATGGTTCAAATTTCCAAACTGAACACCAAATAGGTGTGCTAAGGCTGAGAACAATAGGGCACCTTTCTACATATATTTACATATGCACTTCAGGCTGCAACACTTAATACTACACAATGCAATTTAAGCTAGTTGATACCTTTAAACAAGAGACTGTTACATACATTTTATCTTCTATCTCTCAAGCACTATAAGAAACTAGAAACGTTTCTTTATATCTCTGTTGTTAAGGATAATGAATAAAACCACACAGGTAACTTTATAACTTTATCGTGCGAATTAATAGTTATTTTCTTCCTTTCATTTCTGGATTCCTCTCCCAATCAAATGTGGATAGAACTCATAATAATTGCATTATTTCATACATCTCCAAATAATTAAGGTAGGTGTTCAGAGGTACACTGGTTTTACTTGCAGGACCTAACCAAATAGTGGATAGCTGTAGTAGGCTGCCATCCTTCACATGCTCAGCAGTAGAAAGAAATCGTGAAAAGGTGAGGCTCTGAGATTTGAGTTAAGAGAGAGGACAAATGCATAATAAAGGAGAAATTTGCAGCCTGACCCATCCGAATAAAATAGTCCTGGTATAGGTGCTGGCTCTTGGCTTCAGTTGCCTGGTATGTGGGATTCCTTTCCACACTGTGCTATTCAAAACTTCTACGTTAGTAAGTCAACAAGGGCCAGGGCTTGGGTTCAAATACAGTCCTGGTTTTGTCTTTCATGTTTGGATGAGGAGCTACAAGATATGATTTAGTATCTTGTGGTAGCAGTGGTAATGGGTGGAAGGTTGGACTATACAATCTTGTAGGTCCTTTCCAACCTTGTGATTCTATGATCACTACCGCTGTCTCTGGCTCCTTTTTGGCCAGACATCTGATCATTGTGGACAGTGTTCAGTCATGGTTCATGGTTCAATATATGGGACAGGGATTAGTATAGTTTGCCTTATTTTAGCTGGAGTGATTTAGGTAGCCCTCATGCAAACAACTGTGTGCGGATCAGAGAGGAAGATTGAAATTGGTGTGGGAGCTACAGTGAACAGCCAGTCATAACCCATTTGCTCACTTGATAGTACTCTTTCTTGTTAAAAAAAAAAAAAAAAAAAAAAAGAGAGAAAAAATAAAATGAAATAAAAAAGACACATTGTGAAAAAGAACATAGGCATATACCGATTTAGATTATATAATCTAAATTCTAATATGAACTGCATAAACCCAAGGATTACGTATCTCTTGGAAATCAATACATAAACAGAATATTCAAAGAGAAATGAAGTGTTTTTTCTTACATACAAATGTCTAACTTAGATCTGTGATCACTATAACGGTTAAAGAGAGCTGAGCTGTTCATATTTTCTGATACTCAGAGGCTGTCATTAATGATCAGAGTTTGTCCTTAATGGTATCCTATTAGACGCAATATGTACTCAAGGTTTCTATTAAATATTTATTTGTTGGTAATTAAAAGGTGCCAATCCCTACAGCTGTTTATGGATAGTGACAGGTGTGTCCACTGAGGAAAGACACAGTACAAATCTGTACTGTCATTACTTTTATGCAATCTGTGACCTTTCTAAGATAGTAATTTGTAAATACGCCTTAATGATTGGAATTGCAGTGTTTCCAGATTGGAGACTTTTGGACAGTGATATACATCTTTAGTATCTTCACTGACCTAGATGGAACTAAACTGATCTGCGTTCACTGAATACTTTTTCTTATAACCCTCTATTTTTACTAAGTCTCGTGCCCACAAGAAGCTAGCTCTCTAGTAACATTTTTAGGAACTGAGAAGGAGAATGAAGGATTGAACAGGCTTTTTCCCATATAATTTGCTTTACCTGTGTATTTTTTTTTCTTTGTAACTGCAAAGAGTCAGGTAGTTAAAGAACCCAAATGGTGTGTGAGTGTGAAAGTACAAGTATGGAGCAACCAACAGGCATCAGATAGGAAACATTACTAAATGCCAGAAAAGTGACTGATGAGTCTAGAAGTCATACCAACAATGTCAAGCAAAGTTAGAACTGTCAAAAATACTCATAAAATGTTTCCATTAAAACTTACTGTAAGAATAATTGAAGACATTTAACAATCTAGTATAGAGAGCATTCAGTCTCCTAAAAATAATTTGTTCCACAGATAATTACCATTTGTCTGAACCATTTTTTATGGCTATTAAATAATTATTCAAGTGTACAGCTTTGGATACCTAAATGTTCCATGCCTCCTGATGAAAAAGATCAGGTTAAATGCTAATTATGCACAACATAATATTCAATTCACTTACCATATTATGGAGCAGTAATAATCACCAAGATGAATGGTTAATTTTCTATTTTCATTACAATTATTTTTTATGGAAAGGAAAAATACTCCATTAGAAGGTTGCACTTTCTAACTTTATGAGTGTCACTTTCCTTTTTCCTAGGGATAACAGGTGATATAAAATAATAAAAACTTTGTCCAAGTTAATCAAAAGAGCTCTCAGTGAAAGAAAGTACTAACTCTTAATTTGATGTTCATTTTGTTTCTCAGCTCTCCTTGACTATTAGTTTTGGGCTCACTATATTTCATTTTTATAAAATAGTTTACATCAAACAAACAGCATCCCTCAAAGCTTAAGATATTGCTTTCTGATATCAGCACATTGTTGTTAACAAATCCAAACTGTTTAGCAGGCCTTTCCCTTTTTTTGTGCTGCAATTTGAGCGTGTCCTTTTACCCCCTAGAATCTGGCAGCCAGTGATCAACTGAGTCTCAGAGGGAGCCCACATAGCACACTATTTGTTCTCATTACTGGAAAGCTGTGTGCTTTGTTCTGTCAACTATTCCTAAAACTCATTGTCAGGCATAGAAACCTGTACTATGCAAACAAGCATGAGAGCTTGTATTTTCCTGATTCCTGTTTTTACATTTGAATTTTAATTTATTGACCACCACCACCACAGTAAAATATGTTTTGGAGGAACAAGGAGGAGAAATCATCACAAATCTGTGCATATATATACATGAAGCACAATCGACCTGTCTACTTAATAGCTCTTGGCATTCTCTTCTTTACATCTCCAGACACCCAAAAAAGTGCACATTTCTTCATGTAAGAGTGATGTGTCCAGTCATTCTACATTATATTATGTAGATGTTGTTGGTGTATGTTATGAAGTGCTCCTTTCCACTGAAGTTATCATTCTTACTACATACCTCCTGTACAATACAGTTAAAATCACAAGGTCATAGAATAGTACAGTCATTTTAAGTATTTTCGTAACTGCTTTTCATTCAGTTTAGAACAGATTTATAAACTTTGTGGAAACTGGAGAATCTCATAAAAATGGAAATGCAAACATTAAAACAAATTAGCATGGCTTGTCTGAGAAAATCACATAATTAGCCATGCTTCTCAGCTTCAGGCTCAGCCATACTTTATTTACATAGCAACAGAGTGGTTTAGCTTTTAGAAAGGCAGAGTTAAGAAAATGTTGCATCATTTATTTTCTTGTCTTTCTGCAAATCAGTCAATTCCATCGCAAGTTTCAAATCATTCTATATCTAGTTAATCATATTTAGCTTATCTTACCATGACAGCCATAGTATTTTTCACTAGTTTCATGTATAGTTAACACTGAACATTTCTGACAAAGAGATTCTATTGACTAGACCAATTTTCTCTAAACCTTCAAATACTTATGAAAGAAATCTCTGTGATACATCTGAAAGAGAATGAGACAGTGATTATCAGAGAACAATAACACATATCGGCCTTCCTTTTCAAGTTAAGCCCTTCTCTTCACAATCAAACAAAGCTCCTACTGAACACAATGGAAGAGAAAAAAGAAAGTAAAGGAAAATAGAGTCTGAAGTTAGCGATTTATTGAATGAGATAACCTGCAAATAAATGATGACGAGAATTTGTACCTGGGGTCTTCTCCATTTCGATTACACGTGGTAGAAAGCAGGAACAAGTGAGCAAAATCCTGGCAAAAATGTCAGACACCAGCACTAAAATCAGGGTTGCTCAGACTGAAATGAACAGCACAACAGACTGGGAGCTCATTGTTTTGTCCTCTCCCCCAATCCGTTCCTTACGGGTAACTCCTCCTTCTCATCCTCCCATTCCATCTCTATCTGCTTGAAGGCTACAAGAAGACCAGGGAGAATAGAGGAAGTATTTCAAAGCTCCTTGAGATACATAATTGAATTGCACTAACTCTTCTTGTATGCAAGTACAAAAGAACACCCTTAAGATAAAATGTGGGGACAATTTTCAGCAGTGGCTGAATAGACCAAGACCAGGGCTAAAAGTAATGAACTTATCAAAATGATCACCTTGATCCAAATTGTGGCCAGATTCTGCACCTGTAATCCTGAGCAATAAGTTTCCTGGTCTTCAAGGCAGTGAGACAAATTCTGGGGATTACAGCTCATTCTGAGTAAGAAGGCTCAGTTCTGACTAATATGAATAATTAATTGTTCAAATTACTGGCTTTGAAAATCCCTGACCTTCAGCTAACCCCTCAGTTTTCTGTTAGCTGTAGTTAGTGGTGCATGTAGAAAGAACTCCAGGCTTACTACCTCTCCTTTGTCAACACACTGCTTTCCTCCACACTTTCACAGCTGCCCTGCTTCCCACATTAAGTACCATAATCAGTGCAATTGTTTTCACTTTCCAGAAGTTTTAAAGGTTCTATTTCAGTTTATTGTCTGTCAGCTCCTTCATATTTTCCAACAATCCAGTTCATTAATGAATGTCAGTTATCACTTTCTAGAAGCCTTAGGTTGCTGAAATAAATTATGGAGGCCCACATTCTGAAGGGTTGCTTGAACTGGCATAAGACTGTACTGGCAGTGAAATGTAAGGTCAGATTTTCTGGAAAAAAAATTGAAAGGTCTTATTTCATTTCAGCTTGCTCAGAAGTAAATCATATTATATCCTTCCAAAGGACAGGACAGGAGTCATTTTATTTGGAAAAGTGGTCCCAAGGCTCTGCAACAAACCCTGTTTACATCCTATTTTATCCATTTAATTTAACAGTCTAAAGAGAAAAGTATTACAGAAAATATAATACTAAAATAGATGTATATTCAGATACATGTAGTATGAATTGTTCTCGGGGCTAATGTGTTTTTCCTCATGGCTAAGACTTACCCAAATTTTGGTAAGCCATCTGTCAAATGAAAGAATATTGAGCTCTTTCCAAATTGTAGGGATAGTAATAACAGCACATAATAACAAGAGATGAAATAATACATGCTGAGAAAGGCTAGCAGAGTAATTATCAACTCCTAATAAAGCTAAAGTAGAGGATAATAAGAGACATTTTAAATGACTTTTTTTTTCTACCAATGAGAACAATTTTCTGGACAATGCCACCACACATAGATCTGAACACATTTAACCACATTATTTTGAATGTGAATCCTTGCTGACAGTGATACTGACAATACAGTGGGAACATCTTCAATGTGCTTAATAAATGAAATACTGTTTGCACAGAGGGCCAAAATGGGGTAGACAAGAAATCTGACCACTGCAATTTTAGATCATGAAATAAAGAGGGATTCAGACTGAATATACAGAGAATGCAGCCTCAAAAACCTCTTGAATGTGACAAGTCACTAACTGAAAATCATATTTTTGAAACACAGTTTTCTGGATTCTCATCACGGCAGAATTTACACTGGGGACATATAGATGACTCAGCAAAGCAAATTAAATTGCATATATTACATATTGCTATGTTTACAGCAATTCCTTAAGAAGGAAGCAGTATGTTACAAAAAGTAGTGTTTCATTTTCCTTTTTTATTTTATTTTATTCATTTTTTGTTTGTTTGTTTGTTCTTGTTTTTAGTTTACACAGTCTTCCTGTACCTGAAGGGAACCTAAGGAAAGCTAGGTAGGAGCTTTTTATGAGGGCATGTACAGACTGGATGAGGGGAAATGGCTTTAAACTGGAAGAGGGTGGATTTAGACTACATATTAGGAAGAAATCCTTTACTGTGAGGGTGGTGAGACATTGAAACAGGTTGCCCAGAGAGGTTGTGGATGCCCCCTCCCTGGAAGCATTCAAGTCCAGGCTGGACAGGGCTGTGAGCAACCTGGTCTAGAGGGAGGTGTCTCTGCCTGTAGCAAAGGGGTTGGAACTTGTCATAGTTTTATGATTTTTGTCACTGGTATTCCGCATTATAACATCATGTAAGACACTGGGAGTAAAAGAGTTAATTCTCCAGTTCTGTGCAGTGCTGAATTTCCAGGCACCTGGTTCTCAGAAGACAAGAAAAACTACAAACCCCAGAAGTCTTTGCATTCCCATTTTCCACTCAGAGGGAGATAAAGATAAAACTACATGCAAGTCCCAAGACTGCCTCTTTTTGCTGCACTGTCAGCAGTGGGAGCTTCCTAGTTGTCTTTCCTTCAGCTTTAGAGTAAGGCCTTTGGTTTCAGACACTCTCTCTCTCATTTTATTTGACTTATTAGCTTCAATTCCAATTATACTCCATTACATTGTGATATTTTGCATTCTGATGTCTTATTTAGTAAGTTAGTTTTCCTCCTCAGATCATTGTTGCTGTTTTGCTTTTAGGCCCATCTCCCTACCCTCTCCCTTCTCCCCCCTTCCCCTTTCCCTGGGAATGGGTCCGTAGGTCCCCCACCCCATTAGTCAAGGAACTGGGACGAACCAGACCATAAACTGTTGACAGAACTAGATGATCATAAAAGTCCCTTTCAACCCAATCCGTTCTATGATTGGTTGTACTGAACTCTAAAACTGCCCATTCTCATTGAATTGTTGAGAGGACTGAAGACCATGGGGAGGTGCAGGGCTTGTTTTGAGAGACTCATCTGCTGCTGGCCCTGGGAAAGGGGGGAAAGGATAAGAGACGGCACAGCACAGACCTTTGTAGGCAGCTGGAGCACATGGCCAGCTGGGGAAGAGCTCAGAGGTGGACAGAAATGGGCCTTTTCTTAAAACAGTATTGATGACATTTAAAAATAATGCATCTTTCCCATGGAAGTCGTTATGCACTAAAAATAATAGTTTTCTATCATGTTTTATTTATTTTTCCTTTTCTTTCATAAAATGACACAAATCAGTATATTGTAGTCCTTTTATGAAAACAGCTCAGTTCCCTTGCCAATCCTGAAAGTTATCTCGTTCACTGTTCCCAATCTGGTTTATTATTTTTCCTTGAATAAGGTGGCTAAAATTTCACAATGTTCCTAAAATCATAGCTCCACTACAACATGTTTTGGTATGTGAGCTACAAATCCCTCACATCCTAAAATCCTGACACATCCTAAACTCTTTTTTTTTAGTCTCAAGTGGATGGCTCAGTCTTGTAATTGTGCTTGTTTTTTTTCCTTCTCTGAATTATAGATGTTGAATTCTCAGTTTATAGCTCAAACTTTTTGTTCCATTTCTGTGATTCCTATACTTAAAGCAATTCCATTATTTTCTTTCTCTCTCTCTTTCTTTTTTTTTTTTTCTGAATGATATTACTATTATTAGCCTCCATTTACCCTCTCACAGATCTATCGTCAGACCATCACCTTTGCATATGCTGCTGTTTTGAATGTAGATTCACTGTGAAATGATATGGGCCACTCCACAATTACGTGATGTTATTTCTTGTTCTCTAAGCACAACTTGGCACCAGTGACACAAGCTGACTGTTTGCATAATAAACAACAAATATGTCCCATTGAAACATGCACAGCAAAACTGCTCAGACTCCCTTAAGAAAATCTGCCATGAAAACCAGGAATAATGCTAAAAACTGCAAACTGTGCAATATTCTCTGTGCTCACTTTTATTGTAAACTGTTTAGCATATTGCATTTTATGTTGTTGAATGGATATGCTATTATAAATATATATGGTGCATGCAGAACAACAATATTGATGTTCCTATTGGGATCCTAATTTTTTATTTCTTATTTAGGATTCTCTAAAGCACTCCAGCGTATGCTTAATGTTATTCATGTAAGCATTACCTGTGGAACTAACCTCAGAGAGGTATCTATGTGTACATACAATACCTGGCAAGACCAAGATATTACAGGAATCAACTCAGGAATCCATAATCTGATGATGACCAACTTGTGTTATTATAATAAATTAAACTAAAAGGCTCAGCAGATCACAATTTCTGATAATATTCTGATACCTGTGATTGATCTCTCTCACTATGAACTTCCAATTTGCAAACTTCAGTTTATGAGACTTTATGAAGAAATTCATATATGTAACTTGAAATGTTGGCAGAGGATGTGGAGAGTAAAGACCATCGAATTTATTAAATAACAATTTTATTTATATTCTGAAATATCATTTTCTGTTTGTAAATTAAAAATAAAAAAAAACTATAAATGTTGATCAATTGACAAATAAAAGCATTACCATAAATTAGTTAACCTCTTATACAATCCTGAAAGTACTGCATTGTAATGTATTATAGGCAAGAAAGATAATGTATTGATAACATACTGTCAGGCATTCCAGATACGGACAAGGAACTATGTAGTATGGCTATGAAAGCACAGATTTTCGAAGAAAGTTTAAAAATTGCTCTTACAGAGTTGTAGAGATATAACCCCAATGCCATGATAGTTTCTTGAGTAAAAAGAGTGAAAAAAAATAGTGCCTCTGAAAGAATTCCCTCTTTCCATTGTAGTAGGAAAGCAGAGAAGAATGTAGTATCTGATAGTATGGGAAGATAGCAAATAATGGATGAGATGAGCTGTGGGCAAAACGTGTTCCTAGTTCTTCCAGAAGCTCTTGTTGTCCAGCTCACCTGTTCTCAGCCATATCAAAGTGGGAGTGATTTTTTCTGATCTTCTGTTGAAACAAAGTAATGAGACCTCGAGAGTAGAAATCACTTTCTCACTGAAGACTGAAATGGTCAGAACAGAGTTGTATTTTTCAGAGAGGACCCATAGGCAATTTTAGCAGGATAGAAATGAGTTAATCCTTCTTGTTGCTCAGTGGGCATGCAGTTTGGAGGAGAGACCCCCAGCAGAACAAAAAAGACTGCAAAGAAGATTGTCTCTAAAATAAATGGGAGCTGAGACTGGGTGTGCAGTTTAATTGAAGGAGGAGATACTTCTTTTCTCCCCATGCTGAAAAATCAAGCAGGAGGACACAAGTGGGGCCTGAGCTAGAAAGTGTGTCAGATTGGGAAGGTCATAAGCTGACAATAGAAATGAGGAAGGAATGAATAAGTGTCATGAATTTCTGCCAAATATTTCCCAGATGGATAAAAATTATGACAACGTGACCAATCCCATCTGTCATATCTTATCATTTTTGAATGTGCTGAAGAAAAGAAAGCATGATACATCACCACAGACACTACCTTTGCTGATATTGCTTATGAAGAAACCTGGCCTTGGAGATTTTATATATCTGAAACTGAAAGGAAAATTAATACCATATGAAGATTCGTAAAAAGCTCTACTCTTCCATGACTGCAATACTAAAATTTACATTTAAGAGGGCAATCCCATGTCATCATGGTCTGTTTAAAATACTTAGATCTCAGGAACCATAGATTCTTTCAAGTCCTCCACTTTAATTAAAACCTAATTCCAAAAGATTTACTGAAAATTAAGCACTTAAAACACATATGGATCTGAGCTTCAAAACTTGTCATTATATTGCTTTAGGGTAGAAAATAGCTTGTTCATCAATTCTTCATCAAGAATGATAAATCACCAGGCTGATGCTGCAGTATAATGATGCAGTGGATTGATCACTACAATGCATAGGTCTCACCTTCCTCTCCCCACCCCAACCCTGAATCATTCTTCAGTTGACAATAATGTGCACACTTTTTATCTATCGCTTAGAAGTCAAGACTGAAGTTGACCTCCCACAGACCAAACTTCTGATCAAATGTGCTGAGCCTCACAGGAACTGTAACCTCACTAAGGACCTAAATGGCAGTTCTAAAATACTCACTGATCTGTTTACAAAGGTCCTCATATCTACCTTATGTATCACATCTTCAGTTTTCATTCTACACTATCTGAAAGGATCATCCAACATTTTTATGTTTTGTTTAAAGTGCTGATAAGAAGCTTTTTTGAAAGGGCACTTTGATTCTGTAGAAATGGGTATTACCCATAGAATCAGAGAATTAAATGATAGATATTTAAAGCTTAAAAAAAAAAATAAAAATAAAAAATCAGGAAACTACTAGTCTAAGTGCTCGATTTCACCTGTGTCACTCCAGGATAAATGTGTTTTACCTGGACCAGCTCTGGCATATGTCTGTCTAACTTTCTTTCCAATTTGTACAACACTGTAGTCTTCATGGCTCTTTGTTCTTAGCTTTGAACATTGTTGCACCAATAAGTGTTGTAGAAAGCAACACTTTTCTCTCATCTACATAACAGTTCCAATAAACAGAAGATTCTGGCTGTACTTTCTCTGCAGTTTTTAGCATTTCACTCTAACCAGATCATAGCTTTACTCTTTCCCTCTAGGCCGTCTCCTTTCTCTCTTCTTTTCTACATACACTCTATTTTGGCAATATGTTTGTCATGGTTCAGTTTTCTGGCTTAGATTTCACAAGTGGCGGACTTAAAGCAGATTAGTTGTCTTGTTTCTTTTACAAACAGTATATAAAAAAGTAGAGTCCAAAGTAGCATTTTCCTTTCTCACAATGCAGAAATCCAAGTATCAGTCTTTGATATAATTATTATTCTTTTTTTCTTTCTGTCCTTTCTAATTTCATGATGTTTTTAATGATCTAGCAGATGACTTCTTATTCTAATTCTGATCCTGGTCTAAAATGTTTTCCAGCCCTGTCTACCTGCTATCACCTGAGAATAGCACGTTTACTTTCTGTAACACATTATGTCACTTTAGAAAATATCAAGTACAAGTGAGCTTGTTAGAGTACACTGTGGGCCATTAAACGCCTTCTAATGTTGATGACAAGCTATTGATAAGTGTATGTTCATAATGACTTTTTCTGGCCAGTGCCGACCTGATGATAATTTTGTCTTCAACATGCTCACCCGGCATGCTTGAAAGAATACTAATTGAGATGGTGCAATAATTCATACTGAATACTACATTCCTATAACATAACAATATCTTACATTTACTACCTTTCCCTCTTTCTTTAAATGACTTGTTTTATCCAAACAAACAAACAGATCAAATTAAAGCAGAACAAAACTTAGAAGAAAATCCACACAACTTGTTTGATTTGATTTATTTTTGAAGTATTAATGTTGGATAGTTTCTATCACCATCTTACTGTCCAGATACTTAAACTGATTGTTTAATGATTTGTTCCAGGGATTAAATTCAAGTGCTGTGAGATATAATTTTCCAAGTCCTCCACACTATAAATAATATATTTTTTATTCAGTCTTTCACAATCCTAAAACATAAGTGCTAGTGACTCAGTTAATACACTGTCTAGCACCTTTAATACTCGAAGGTGTTCTGTCTTACTAGAAGCTCTTCTCAAGCATATTTATCCTAGATATTTTGAATAACTTATTTTTGAAATTACTGCCATTAAATATCTGGTTAACGCCAATATTCTGTTTTGAAATTGAGACAGCAACGTTTAATGGTTTTTTTTCTGTCTCATTCACTTACAGTTTCCCTTCCCTTTTTGCAACTGATCTACATTAACTTTTATACTTTAGCTGTATTATGCATCTTTTTGCTCTGTTTCTTGCTACAGAGTGAAGAGGAATTAAATAAATTGTAGCAACATCTGTCCAATTCTCTGTATTCCATGCATGAGAGAAATGTATAGTGAACTACCATATTGCCCCAGATGATGTGTTGTCGTAAAAGATTAATCCATTATATGGTAAACTATTAACCTTCCACACTAAAAAATACATGAGGACAGTGCCAATTGATTACACCTTTCTTCTGTGTAGTAACTCTCCATGTCTGATATTAGAATTACATCAATTTACACATGAAGAAAATTTGTGGTTTTGTATCTTTCCAGGTCTGTGTGTCTGATACTTAACAAAGAGAAAATAGTTTAATGTTCAGTTACACTGGGAGAATTCTCTCCTGTATATTTCAAACTTCTTCTGGACCTTAAGCAAAACCTTTACAGACTGAATGCAATACAGTTCAAAGTAAGTGTGACCCCATAACTTGAAAATACTTTGGAGTTTGTCCAATATAAAAGGCAATTAAACCAATTGGTTTTAATTTAAGAGACACACAAAATTCTGAGTATTAATAATCAAACTTTAATCACTTAAAAGGCAAATTAGAACACAACTTTGTTGTTCCAACTATTGCTTGTACATCTTTAGTTTATTTTTTTATCTTTTATACTTACTGGGTATGCCTATGGTTGTGCTCTTTTTTTTTTAGTACTTTCACAGATTTTCCTCTGGACCAGAGAGGACACTGATGCTTTTCAGTAAAGAGTAGTAAAGAAACATTCAAGGACATATCTGCCAGCTTAAATCTATGCAGCTGCTGATGGTGACACTGATTCTGGCTCTATATGACAGTTGCATTGCATCCATGCAGAGATATATTATACTTCAACTATGTAGCTCTTTCTCAAGTCCATAACTTCACTTAGAGGGTAATCTTTTTCACCTGATTACTCCTTCACACTTTCTTTGAAGATCGCATAAATTTTATTCTTAGAGCCAATAGTTTAAAAATGTCTCAAAAAAAAGCAAGACATTTTTTTTTTTTCTGATGCATGAGCCTGTGGCTTACTTCAAAAGGTTTGCATATATAGTGTGCATTTATGAGATGCATTTGAGGGTCCTAAGGGAAGTGGCAAATGATTCTAGTAACCTACTCTCCACCATATTTAAAAAGTCATGGCAATTTGATGGAGTTCCAACTGACTAGAAAAAGAGAAAAATATCCCCCAGTTTTAAAAATGGAAAAAAAGAAGACCTCAGCAACTATGGGATTCTGTGCTCAAAAAAGATAAAGGAGTAGATCCTTCTGGAAATTGTATTAAAATGAATGGAAAACTGGTGACTGGTGATTGCCAGTTTTGCTTCACTGAGGGCAAATTGTGAAAAAATGTGTCAACCTTCTATGATGATGTTACAACACTGGTAGATAAGGGAAGAGCAATAGATGTAATCTGCCTGGACTTGTACAAACTATTTGAAGCTGTCCTGCACTGCATCTTTGACTTTGTCCAGGTGGAAACCAGTGATGAATGGAATCAAAAGTTTAGAATAGGGAGTGATTCTATTTGAAATTTTGGGTGTGGACAATAGGATTGATTGTAAGACTGCTGATTTCATCAAGTTGTGTGGTGTAGTTGACACACTGGAGGTAATGGATGCCATAAATTGTGACCTGCCATAAAATGAGGCTGGAGATGTGGGCCCATGCAAATTTCATGACATTCAACAAAGTAAAGTGCAAGGTCATGCTCCTGGTTCAGGCCAAACCAATGTAAAATAACAGGCTGGATGGATTAAGAGCAGGCCTGAGAAGAAGGAGAGTGTTCATTGATAAGAACCTGAACATACTCTGGCAATGTTTACTGACAACACAGAAAGCCAACCTGTATCCTGACCTGCATTAAAAGAAGAATGACCATCAGGTTGTGGGAAGTGACTTTCCCTCACAATTCTGTTCTCATGTGGCTACAAGAGCTGTACTGCATTCAACTCTGGAGCCTTCAGAGAAAGAAGGAAATGGACCTATTGGTCCATTGGTCAAAATGCAGGAACACCTCCCTAGTATAGGTTAGGAGAGCTGGGCTTGTTCAGTCTGGAGAACTAAAAGAGGTAGATCTATATTAAATATTGGGAAGAAATTGTTCACTGTCAGGATGGCGAGGCACTTGAACTATCTGGAGAATCTGCAGATGCTCCATCTCTGGAAGTGCTCAAGATCAACTTGGATGGGGCTTTGAGCATCTTGGCCCAGTGGGTTGGAAGTAGAGGCTCTTTAATGGTCCCTACCAACCCAAACCATTCTATGATTCTATGATTATATGTTGCATCCCTTCCTTTTGCCAGTGAAAATTACACTACTAGGTGAAAATATTGAAGACCTTTTTACTAATGAAAGGTTTCAACATAAATATGTTGTAACATTTTCATGTGAACAGGATAGCATGCAACTGCGTTGAGGTATATGACTGGCATACATGAATTCAGTAGCAACAGATGAGACAGTATGAGACCAAGTACAGGTCACAGGAAAAAAAACATCTTTTGCATAGGTAAGAGTTTTCTACTTGAGTCAGATCTGACCTTCCTAAAGGCTATAACCATTTCTTGTCCAATTGAGTTGACAATGGGAGAAGCGAATGTAATCAGTCAAGGTACAGCAAGCACTGTTTGTGCTGTGCAAACGTTACTGATGTAGGTTAAAACATGACCTAGAAAAATGACAAAGGCATGAAAAATTCAGAATCACAAAGTCAGCAAATTTGAAAGAAGCAAGAAAAATAATTTTGCTGTGTGAATCTGCAAAATATGCTGAAAACTAAGTAAGAATGATTCTAAGGATGAAGGGAATATACCTCTTAAGGAACAAATTTTATCCTAAGAAATTATACAGAATTCAGTGTAAATGCTTGTGTATTGTTATTTTTTGTGATATTATTGGGTTTGTTGCTACAAATATGTATATATTTAAATATACATACATTATATACATATTTATATATATTTATAGTTCCATCTGTACTGTTGGGCATGCCAAAGACTAAGAAGTTTGTCCCTCAGCAGTTTTTCTGTTATTTATGTACTTAGTTCTTTACAAATTTTTCTGTTACAAATTCTGTGCTCCATTCTGAGCCAACTACCTGATGAACCAAATTCCCATGCAGACAATTTATACGTTTATATGTTGGAATTAAAAGATGCCTTTCAACTATAAGCGTTCCCTGAGAGAAATTTCATGAAATGCAGCTAAGGTAAATGTTATTCTTCCACCTGAAGCACAAAAAACTCACATAACAGTAGAGACTGATCTCCATCTGGCTGGAAAATACCTTTGCTGAGAACAACAAGGGATCCACGTAGACAACAAGCTCAACATGTACCTGCAGTATGATTTCATAGCAAAGATTAGCTGCACAAAATGCATTGTTGACAAAGGAGTAATGAGAAGGTCAATGGAAGTGATTATTTCCATCTTCTTGACGCTTACAATGCCTCATCTGAAAACTATGTCTACTTTGGAGCCCTACAGCATAAAGAAAGATCTCAAAAAATAGAGAGGTCCTAGGTAATTGGGAATAACATTGAAGTTAGCCCTGCTTTGAAGAAGACTTAAATCATTCCCCCAAATCCCTTTCAATGAAAATTATTTTATGATATTAAGTACGACATCCTGTATGTCATAGAGAGAATTGTCCAGAGTTATGGAGTATCCTTCTACGAAGGTATTTAAGATCCACCTGCACATCTACCCGTGTGATCTATTGTGAACTACCTGCTTTAGCAGGGCATTTGAACTCAATGATCTCTCGAGGTCTCATCCAACCCCCACAGTTCTGTGACTCTGCAATTCTGAGATTAATGGGGCTTTTGAGGGAAGTTGGAATAACACAATACCACACCAGCATGATGAGTTACTGTAAGAAGAAACCAGCTATTTTCATTTCAAGAGGAATATGGTGGCAAGAGAAGACTTTCATGGATGATGCTACAGAGAAAAAAAACTGCCTAGTGTAATGGAAAATCTGAGTGTTATTCATGCATGTGAATATGTATGCAAATCTGAACCTGGCAGTACTACTAAGGTCAATGCATGGTGATTTGCTGAGTAAGTGCTAATCATTCAGCTTGAAATGTGGCTTTATCAGAAAAGCAATTTTGTAAAAAAACGTCATTCTCCATTTTTTTCTCCTGTGACCTCCTGTACTTGCTCATTTATCAAGTTTACCTTCAATACTTTTCCAAGTAAAACATCTCCTTGTCAATCAAATAATGCTACTTGCTTTGTACATTGTTAATGCCTCTGAAGCAACTTAGAACTACTCAAGATCTTGATAGAGTGACATCCTCTATAGGACATTAACATTTAAATCAATGGGAGAGTGACTGAACTTGAAGAACTATTTTAAGTTCAAAACCAAACCCTGTACTGGAAACGTGCAACTCCAGACCGTAGTCAGAATAAGAAAGGTAATTCAGTTATTGATAAATGTTAACTGAGGTTTTACAGAAGAAAAGCTCATATAGCAAGAGGGTCTGGAAAAATGTAACCATTGGGGAAACTAAATTCTAGAACAAAAGAAACTGGGATAATTTTTTCTCAATAACAGTAAAAATGAACTCTTTTTTTTTATAGAATGAATCATATCATAGAATGTCCTGGGTTGAAAAGGACCTCAAAGATCATCCAGTTTCAACTCCCCTGACATGGGCAGGATTGCCAACCACTAGACAGGCTGCCCAGAGCCACATGCAGCCTTGCCTTGGATTATATACATATGATTATAGCAGAAGCTAGGAGTATGCTGAAAAACTGATGTTAGTATCTACTGCCCAGTGCTGTGGTATCCAATGCTCTGAATGCAGAAAGAAAGTTTGTGGAGCTGGGATGCATCTTCAACTGTTGAATTATTTTCTCAAGAACTAGAATTAAAGGACACACAAAACTGGTTGGCTGCTTTCGTATTTAATGATGATTTGTCAAGATTCTGGGAATAACCAATTCTGTTCTTGATAAATCTGAGCAGCAATTCCTATGCAGCATGTCACAAAATTAAAGCGTATTATCCAACATAAAACTATGAAACTTCTGAGCTGATTTTGTGGACGGTGACTGAAAGAACTAGTAGATAGTTAAAACTGGGGATATGAATGTAAAATTGAGATGCTTCAGTTGTTGAATTTTTAAAATAAATGTTAACAAGTTATCTGTTTTATGAGACTAAGACAGGAATGAGGTTATTAATGCATTAAAGCTAAAGCCTAGAAAGAAATTTGAAGTGACTGCAGGCTCTGAATACATACTCAGAGTACAGCATGTTCATCAACAGAGATCTGAACAGAGACCAACAAAAACCCTAAAAAAATGTTATTCCAAGACCAACCCTTTTTTTAAAAGGTGTGGGCTTTTGTTGTTGTTGTTGTTTGTTTGTTTGTTTGTCATCAGTTAGACTTTCAGAGGCTGTATGAGATTAATAAGATTTCCAGTTGAATAACAAACAAAGCAAAATATTGCTCAGGGAGAACAGACATAAAATTTGATGATCACCTGTTTCTTTCACCCAAGATACTACTTCTATCTTTATCCAAGTTGATCTTCAGCCACCAACTTTAGTTTTTGCTACCAATACTTCTCTACATTCTTGTGATTTATTGTGAAAAATAATGGTAAGACACGTTTAACAGTTCAGGTTTGCACAACCAAAATAAGGAAAATATTGGAAATGTTTGTGTAGCAGAATTTTCTTTTCCTGAAATTGCAAAGACTTTACATACACAACTTCAGGTACCAATGCCTCCTCCTGTTAAAGGGGTTATTCTCATGAATTCGGTGAACAGAAACAATACAACTCGACTTAGAATGCTAGCACACAGCTACCCTAGAAGTTGTTCTAATACAGCAAGATCTGAAAAAACAAGTGTCAAAAATTCATAGCATTTAAGGAAGGACAACATTTTCTATGATGTTCATAATCAACAGAAACAGACAAATATATATTTGTTTATGAAGACTGCTCCAAAAGTAGTGCCTTCTACCTTATAATGTTGGCCCACAATATCCAAGACAGATGTTGGTGTTGTGGCAGTAGAGGTTGAACTTTCCCATCACTATTCCATTACATTTTTTTGTCATGTGACAGGTGGAATCACAGAACAATGGAATCACAGAACAACATAATCACAGAATTGTAGGGGTTGGAAGGGAACTGTAATCCAACCCCCATGGCAAGGCAGCTGCCTAGCCCAGGTTGCACAGGTAGGCATCCAGGTAGGTCTTGAACATCTCCAGAGAAGGAGATTCCACCACCTCTCTGTGCAGCCTGTGCCAGTGCTCCATCACTGCACTGTGAAGAAATTCCCACACACATTTGTGAGGAACTTCCTATGCTTCAGTTTTTGACCATTTCCTCTCATCCTATCACCACACACTGCAGAGAAGAGTCCAGGCTTGTCCCTTTGCCTCCCTCTCCTTAAATATTTTTAGACTCATGTCTCTCAGCCTTTACTCATAAGAGAAGAGGCCCTTTAACATCCCTATGTTGTCACTTTTGAGGAGATTCCTGTCTTTTACATGTTGGGGAGCCCAGAACTGAACACAGTACTCCAGGTGAGGTCTCACCACAGAGCAGAGTAGAGGGGGGTGGATCACCTCCCTTGACCTGCTGGCCATGTTCTTTTTAATGCACCCCAGAATGCCATTGGCCTTCTTGGACACCAGAGCATACTGAAGCAGAGAGGCAATCTGACAAAATGGCATCTGGCATGGAAATGTGGATGAAGCAAAGTTATGGAATTGAATTCCTCCATGCAGAGAAAATGGCATCCATCAGCAATCATTGTCACCTGATGAACATTTATGGAGACCAAACAGTGGTTGTGAGCACAGTGGGGTGATGGATGGTCCATTCCTTTAGTGGTGACAGTGGTCCACCTCCACTAGTGCAGATTTTTACGAGCTCAGTATGCAGGCTTTTGCTCATTGCTGGCCAAAATGCATATCTAATGGCGGTGACTGTGTTGAGACATGGTGCTTTTTAGCTCAGAATTTTCTTAGTCTGTTAGTTTTACTCTTTGTGTTTGTTGTAGTTTTTATGCAATCAAATAGAAGACATTATTTTCAGAGCATTCAAATCTTTTGCTCTAAGATTAATAACTGTACAGTATTTGAATAGCGACTATGTGGGCCATAAAAATAGCAATATATTTGAACTGTGAAGTATGATGAACTATAATACATATCTGTTAAGTGAACAACCCAATATATTTATTTATAAGAAATAATTACATTATTAGTAATGCACAGTATAAAGAGTCTTAAATAGCAATCTAAAAATTTATTCATACAGATGAATATTAATGTGAAATTTCTAAAAGATTAATGCTTAAAATAAATTTTAAAATTCACTTTTCACTATCAAAAATAAGAAAATCATTCTGGAAACATTTTTTTCTAAACTTTATTAATAGTTTATTTTTCAAATGCAATTTCTGGATGATTTTTAAAATTCTGGACTTTCTGCTTTGGTAGAAATGGAGGAATATAGCATATCACTCTCCAAGAAAGCCTGATGGAAGGGAGTCACCCATAGGGAGAGATCAGAAAGGTACTTACCTCTATTAAATGCAGACCCACAGTCATTCTGTCAGACAATTTCTTCTGTGCAAGAGAACATCACAAAGCAAATGCTTTTTTAATGTGAAGCTCTGTTTTCAATTATTTAGGAAAAGTGCATTTCCAAAGCCCATTTATCTTGAAAATGACATTGTCACCCTGCTTTTGGTTTCAGGGATGCAAAGAAAATACTGATTAGAATCAAGATACAGTTGTTTTTCTTTTGTTTAGGGGCTTTAAATAAACAAAATGGAATGCAAGAGGAGAAAAATCTTGTCTGAGTATTCTCCTTGTGAATGTGAGTAAGTCAGACTTTATCAAAGCAAAGTCATGTAATTAATTCCCCACCTGGTTCTCATTTAATGAGTGGAAAATCAAAATCTTCTGAGAAATATCAGAGTTTAAACTGGAGATGAGTTAGAGTTGACCCAGATATTTTAGTTGAGCTTTTTTGTCCCTGACAGAATTGACTTACAACACCATAACTGTCCTTAAAAACACTGAGAAGAAAAGACATACAGACATAGTGTCTCCATTTCACTAAGGGTAATGGAAGTCTTAACAGTGTGATGGTAGTGCTAACTCTATATGTAGGTGATTGATGTGCTCAAGTGTGTCATTATCTAGACTCTTAACAGTAGTCTAGTTCAAGAACAAGTACCCTAGATATTTCAGTTAATAAACCTTCAGATGTTTGAGATGATAGCATTGATGGATTTCATGTGAGAATAAATACAAATATTTGAAGTGCAGAAGCTTCTTAGTTACAAATGAAGTGGCTTATTATATCTCCCTAGAGACATGCTGACTGGAAGGTACAAAACTATCCTTGTCCATGGAGCTTTCCTGGTGAGAAGTTTCAGTGCTCTGTGAGTCTCCCAGTTTTTAAGAACAGGGAGCAGAGGAGGAAGAACAGCAAAATTAAAATGTAACAGTATATTCTTAATGTATGAGAATATTTCTTATGTAAGAATATTAACAATAAGGTGAAGATATCACGAGGGAAGGAAACTGTCAGACACTGTCCAGAAGTAGAAAATCTCTGCTGTAATTTTTCCTACTGTGCTTAATTGTTTGTGTAAAAGGAAATACCTCAACTAAGATGAAAAATACTTTTCCAGTTTGCAGTATCCTACAATAAATTTGATTAAAGTCCTAATATGGATCAAAATTCTTTCCAGAATGGAACTAGATTCAACCAGAGTTTCCTACATCCTACTTTAATATCATAATTAGCAGAACTAAGGATAAAAAGTAGTTGATAACTTCCTGGAAATTTTTTGAATGTTCTGTTTTCTCTCCTTCAATCTAAAACTGTCTGGCAAATTCAGATAATTTCCCACTTTTTTTTTTTTTTTCTGAGTAGGGAAGAAGTTTCCCATGTCTGCAAGGAAAGCACACACACAGGGAAGACATTTCTGAGGCCCAGTGGTGGCACTGCTGTCTGTCTGAACCTTGTTTCCTCTGACATTTTGGGCCAATATTTACTCTGAATGGGCTGCTTTAAAAAAAAAAAAAAAAAATCAAAGCCAAAAACTTTCTTACATACTTTCATGAAGTTTACATTGCAATTCACAGGCTTTGTTCTGCAATAGTATAACAAGTTTCAAAGCCTAAGATTAACAGCTCTTTGTCTCCTATGCACTGGCACAGTCCAGCACAACACAAATCATACTAGGTAACAAAAAGACACCAAAACTCATCGGAGCTCTCACACCCATAATGAGGCTAAATCTTCCTACAGCATGTGATTCTGGACTTTTCTTTATTCAGATAAGTTCTCAGTATAAACATAAAATCTGTGGAGCTCAACAAGACCTATTGTTTGTGTAGAAACAATGTAGTGCAAAAAGCTTTTATTTTCATTTTGTTTTTTTATCAAGCTAAAACTGATTAGACTGTAATGCAAGCTCAGCCTTTCTCTATTTGTTATTTTTAATGCAAAGATTTGTAGTTACTTTGTATAGCACAAAGTGGTACCTGATAACATAAACTCCTTTTTGTTTTAACTCCTCTGTCCAGAAAAATAATAGGAAAACAATCAAGTTCCTTAAACTTTTGGCCTGCTGTATCCTGTGTACACTTTTACAGAGAGTGAATTTATAGCAGAAACAGCCACAGAATAAAGTTGATATAAAATGTTGATTTTGGTCCTACTCTGTCTCCAGATTTTTCTAACAGATAAAGAATTCGCTATGGCATGCATACATTTGGACCATTCCCTGGTCTGGCTTCCATTCTACCTCCTTCTGGAAATGACAGCACAATACTTTGCACTGCTGATGGGCTGCTGGTTTCTCTTTTATTTCTGTCCCTAAGAAGTCAACCTTGTCCCTTGGCTGAGCACTGCAGCCAACCCATTACTCTCCTTGTGCTTCACAAAATCAGGAACTCCAAGAGGGGCAGGGAGAAAGGACTAGTAAATGGGCTGATATAATCTGAAAACCTGGGGAAGTTTTTGAGTGAGAAAATGTACTAGCATGATGGAACAGCAAAATTCTGAGATTATGCCTGGAATCAACTTCATGTGTTTTAGAAGTACATTGGTAAGGAGGCCAGGCAGTGCAATGTAGAATGAAATTAAATCAGGAAAGGAAAATTGCTAATGTGTAGGATATCCCCATCTTTTCTCATATGTGATCAGTCATTGCTTTCTCACAGATCAATTCTTCCTTACTTAAAGTGTGTGGTTTTTTTTTCTTTTATTTTCTTTTATTTCCTGCTATTTTCTGAGGATATAAAGGTAAAGCTGAAAGGTCAGAACATTAAGGAGACAGTGTGTGTGTGGAGGAGAGTCAGGAATCCTAAAAGCATTGCAAACCTGGAAGTCTGACAGGCTCAAAGCCAACAAATGAGCAATAAACCCAGATAATGAGATGCAAATAAATTCATATCAATGCAAATATATGCATTTTTAATACATATCCCTTTGCTCAGTAGTATAACAGATGTATAAATCATAGAGCATAGAGATTTCTCACAAGCTGCTACCAAAGTGTTGAAAGAATGTGAAATGTTTGTACTTGTTAAAGAACGTTCAATACTAAAAATGCTTAGGAAACTGAAAAGTGATCTCTCAGTGGTCTTTTGGTCTTCAGCCCATCTCCTTATCTATCTATGCCCCTTTATGCCATTGCTCTTTCAAATCCCTCTCTAATATATAATTTCCCACCACACCTTCCCAAGATGATGCACTACACACTGAATGCCTACTCTGCACCCTATACTTTAACATCTTGTTGAAGCCAGGCCTTTACTTTTTCTGAAAGAAATGTGTGTGCTTGTATTATACCACTTAATATAAATTCTCCTGGGGAGCAGTATGTTTTGCTCCCTCTGTTGTTCAGGGCTGAACACAGTATATAGTCAATAAATAACATATTTTTTCCCTTCCATCTTTTAAGGTTTGCCAATAGCAATTTACAGCCAGTTGCCTCAAGAAGTCTTAAAGTGACATAACAGATGAAAGTTCTGTTTAAACTATACATTTGAACAATACCTTCCTTTATAGTTCACGTGTCTTTAAGATAAAAAATGATACATTTCTGGAGGGGATGGAACATAATCCATATAAATATAAAACCAGGACACTTTCAACTTCTGTTTTCTTTGGCAAAGAATGCTGTTTATTTTCACAAATCTTTGTGGGCACATTTCCATATTTCACTGGGGAGAAAAAGGACAGATCTACCATTGCAGAAGAGCTTTCAGCAGAAGAAATTAATCTCTTAAATGTGTTACTACTAGAGCTGGATAAGCTATTCCTTTACTGAGCCAAGTATTTTTTGCTATTTTTCTTGCTGAAAACTCTCTGGGAAATGATGTGATTTCCCTTAATGTATTTATGTGTAATTGTCCAAATGAATTGCAGTCCAGTGTTATCCGTTATTTGTTGTATGTGTCTTGGTCGTTTTGCTTCAAGAATCTTGCTGAAACACCAAGAATTTTCAGCATACAAAATGCCTCTTTCAATTATAGGAATTGGAAAATAAGAACAAAAATAATGTTTATATGAAAGAACCAAGGAAAACATGCATTTTAATTTTTCCTTGTAAAAAGTGGCAGCGTGTCTTTTTCTATTTCCTTGAACCAGGTCCTTTCAAGGAACTCTTCTACATAAACGAGTGAGTCAGTGCAATGGAGAGACCAGCCTTGAGCAGATGGAAGGATGGGTGAAAACTAAAGACTATTCAAAGGGACCTCTGAAGGGGTAAAAAGCAAAGAAGAGGAATGATGATCATCTGTAAATGTGGTACCACTGCATTTATTAGTGTTCCTACTCCTTCTTTTGGAGTTTAACACCAAACATTAAATTGCCTGGTTCCTTGAGTACAGAAGGTTACCTGGGAAAAGAGCAGCTGGGATCTGCTGCCTATTACTCTGTCCTATTTCTTATGTAAAAAAATAATACTTCAGATAGCTTCCAAGTATACAGATCATTTGTTTACTATTCCCATTAATCATGAAACTAAGTGTTTTTTCTTTTATTTAGGTGGATTTTCTGTTCCTCGGAGAATGCAGCCTTCTAGTTACTCTAAGGTTAGTCATATGCTGAAGAAGGGACATTCAGATGGTAACAATAATATGTGTAAAATTTTCCTAATTTAATAACATTCCAAATTTTTAATGAGCCTAAGGTAACTTCTAGAATAGAAATAAACAATGGCAAAAATAGTGCTTTTATTTCCCATCAAGGTGATTATGTTTGTCTTCCTTGTGATACTATTCAGAAAGTTTGGTTAGCATGTATGCACCAAAATGTTGTTATTCTTTTATTTCCTTTTTTGATATTTTGAGTAAAGCCAGATTTATTGCAAAAGATGCATCACCGATGGTTGTAAGCTTCACAGCACTGTTTTGTATGTCTTCCACACTAAGTAGCATAATGCCATATATGCTACATAATGCCTGCTTTATACACAAACAGCAAAATCCAGTATTTCTTCATGGTGGAGTGTATCACCTTTCTATTTCTTCCCAGCTCTTTTATGTGCCACCTTACCACTAAGTTATGCTGATCTAAATCAATACTTTTTTTTTTTTTTTTCACTCAAATAATGCACACTTTTCTAGATGTAGATTAATAAAAATTTGGGGGTAAATAGACCAGTCATTTTGTCACAAAAAGGAAATACCACGTTATTCTAATTAAGGCACTTCTCATTTCTCTGTTACTCAGTCAGCTCTGCTTTAATATACAGAAGACACATCAGCTGGTATTTATACACCAAGCACCTTTCTGCTGTCAAGGGATTTCAGTGAATTATAAATTTATTTCAGTCAATCAACAAAATGGTTGCATGAAAATGTTTGGATGATTAATGTGGATTAGCATCCCTAGTTCCTAAAGCTTACATGATATATTCATAGTTGCAAAACCAAAAATCTCTTCTCTCCATATCAGATCACTGTTCTTTGCCAAGTGGGTTCCAGAAGCCTGATTTGGGGGAGGCCGTGCGAGGGAAGTGTTTGGTACAGAGATGGGTTTTCTGGATGGAGTAAAGAGGGCTGCAGTCCCACCACCTTTCAAAAAAATCACACTGACAAATGCGTTAATGCATCTGTTCCAAGCAAACCTTCCAAAAACATATGAGAGCCCATTCGGAGCATGCTCACTAGGAGGGAGAACAGAAAAGGAAGATGGAATACACTGGAGGTTCCTGGCTGATGCCAAAAAGTCTGCATATTTGTCAGCAGGAAAGAGATCAGAGAGGGGAAAATATACTTTGTCCAATTTGTCTTTCTTCCAAAAGTTATTCTGTATGCTATCAACTTCAGTTATCATTATATTTTATGATTTTATGCAGAAAAATCATTATATTCACATATTCAGATAAGATTTTCACATATTCAACAAAGAATCTGACTAAGAAGCCCCAGCAAGTTAAAGATTGTAATAACTGAAATAAAGTGAGTCCCTCAAGTTGAGGAATAACAATCCCTCACTGGAAAAGGACAAAGTTAAAAGCAGGGCAGCCTTGGATTAGCAGCTAACTAATGGAAAAGTTTTCCTCTGAGACAGATACTTCCTCCTGTAAAATGTGAATCATGCTACCAACAGCCACTGAAGAACATAGACAGCAGAGAAAAGTGCATTCAGTTTCACTTTACCAGTTAGGACCTCAGGCTCTGGAGTGTAATTGCTGTCTGATTTCCTCTCTCTCAAAGTCCAGTAGCTGCGATCAAGTACTACACCCTTTGCAACCAGTAGATCAGGTCAAAGAAACTACGTTCTAATACCAGTAGAAACATGAACACTTCAAATGGCATGTTCTCCCATGGGAAGAGAGTTCTCCAGTAATTCTATACCGGTGTTTTTAGCATCTGAAATGATATTATTTAGAGTAATTCAACAAAAAGAAATTTACAATAAACGTAGCAGCCACCGTATATACTCTATGTTCTGATTAAGAGCAATTATTATTATTATCTGGCAATATTGTATATTATTGTTATTATCTGGCAATTTAATTTATTCACTCTGCTTTGGAAATAAAATACTTCTGACTTCTCATTTTGCAAGCTTAGAATAAATGAAGAATGTGTTATGGACATCTAGTTATTTCAGGACAAATTCAATGATGCAGTTGAAGTTTAAATAAAATTTCTTTTAAATACACCTAAGGAAATAAATTTGTAAATGTTACAGGCACAGAAATAAGCTGAATAAGAAATATGACAACATAATCGATTCACTGGTAAGTTCTCAGAGGGTTGGAGCATCTCTCCCACAAAGAAAGGCTGAGGGAGATGGGCTTGTTTAGTTGGAAAGGAGAAAGCTCCAGGGACACTCACTGCAGCTTTTCAGCACTTAAAAAGGAACAGTAAAGAGACTGGCTTTTACACTACTACATAGTGATAGAAGAAGGAAGAAGAGTTTTAAACTAAAACAGGGGAGATTTAGGTTAGATGTTAGGAATACATATTTTACTCAGAAAATGGTGAAGCTCTGGCACTGCTGCCCAGAGAGCTGTGGTGCCCCATCCCTGGAGGTGCTTGAGACCAGTTTGGATAGGGACCTGGGTAGCCTGAGCTGGTGGGGTACAACCAGCCCACAGAACAGGGGTGGAACCCAAACCGTTCTATGATTCTGTGATTCTATGATTCCCAAAGAAAAGTATGTCTGAGTCCCCTACCAATTTCCTAATTCTTCCAATATATAAGAAGTCACTGAACCTGTGCACACATCCATCTTGCTACCAAAGAGCAGAGATTAAGAAATTCCACTAAATAGGAAAAAGGACTTTTTAATACTAGTAAAATTATAAGAGTACTGTACTAAATTTGTCACACTACAAAAACTTGGAAATCAGAAGTTAATAAACCAGCCCTGCTTTTAAGTTAAAAGCTACCTCAGGACAAGGTACGGACATCTACAACTGAGTTATTCATCTTCATCTTTCATTGCAGACAAGAGACAGTTTTAGGGCACAACTCAAGCTTCTAGGTGTTTCCTTTGAGCTGGGCTGAATCAGTCCTTGGAATTGCTTCTCTATTTCCCTTGACCACAAAAGTCTACAAATCTATCTCCACTGCTGATGTCAACAGAGTAAGGTCACTAATTTGGGGTGGAGTTTTCTGTTTGCTTGTTGTTTTGTATTTTGTTTTGCTTTTGATTTTGTTCTTTTCCTCATAATTTTAATTCCTTAAGTATCATCCAACGTTTTGAAGGTATTTACCAAATAGGAGTTAGGAACATAGGACTTAAGCCTGAAATCAGCATATACAGTATGTTAACTGGCAGACTTTTTATCTGTTTTTTAACTTCATTTCGTGTTTCTTTCTTGCCAATCTGGCTTTCACGAATTGCAAAGAGCAAGTGGAATAGCATCACCTTCTGGTGGCTCAGTGAGTTACTGCTCAAGAACCGCCCACCCTTACTTTCGTTTTTTTTAAACTTGCTGGTACTCTGTTTTAGTGTTTTCTGCATGTCCCTCTGGGCCCCGATTCCTGTCTATCTCCTGTCTATCTTATGAGAATTTCTGAGATTTTTTTCTTTTTTTTATATACTACACCGTGACTGAATGGATAAATGTAACACTATCTCCAAGAACTGGCATTCAAATCTGTCTGCAAATATTTAAGAGAAGACTCTTCACCCTGATCAAGTTTTATAATCCACATATGGGCTGAATCATCACTACCAACTGTATCTCCAGTCCTCCCACTTAAGTGCCTGTTTTCTGTTCTCTGCTTTCTGACCTGTTGTTCCTGCAGCTTGAAAAAATGACTTGCATATTTCAAAAAGACTTGAAAATTATAAATGAAAAACAAACCAGAAATGTCGGACATTTACATCACTGCCTTAGGCCAGCCTTGTGACTTTTTAATAGAAGGATTCAATCTTTTTTTATCCTTACAGATGAGTATACCACCAGGATCAACAAAAGGCTTGAACACAACTATCCAGGTAAGACTGTACATTCAACATGTGTAAACAACTCAAAATGTCTATAACTTCCAATGTATGGGTAATAAAATCACAAGAAATCAGTCTATATTTGATTAAAAAAAAAACAAAATTATGAGCAGTATAACTAATAGAGGCTTATGTACAACGCAAGAAGCTCCTACACAATATGAATTTGGTTTCTTAAGTGCATTGTGACACACGCATGACATTTCAGAGTAGTTGCTGATATGGGTCTGTTATGGTTTAACCTGGCAGGTTGCTCAGCATCACACAGCTGCTTGCTCATTCCCTCCTCCAGCTATATGGGGGAAAATTCATGGGTTGAGATAAAGACAACGTAATAGAACAGGAAAGGAAGGGATAATGACAATAGTAACAATGGAATATACAAAATGAGTGATGCACAACACAATTTCTCACCAGCCGCTGATTGATGCCCAGTGAGTTCTCGAGCAGTGACAGCACCACAGCTAACTTCCCCAGTTTTACTGTCCAGCTTGATGCTGTATGTTTCAGGATATCCCTCTGGTCATTTTGGGTCAGCTGAACTGGTTCTGTTCCCACACAGTTCCTTGGGCAGCTACAGATCCGTGCTGGCAAGAATCAGAAAACTGAGATGTCCTTGAGTAAGTGTAAACACTGCTCTGCAGCAACTAAAACATCGGTGTTTTTCTTTCTTTCACAAATCCAAACCAAAGCACTATAGCAGCTTTTATGACGAAAATTAACTCTATCTCGGACAAAACCAGGACAGATTCCTAACATTTTATATTAATGCAATGCTTTGTGTAAAAGATATACAGAACACTGCTTTGCATTTCTGTAGAGATGGAATTCAACACAATGCTATACATTATGTCATTGAACTTAGTCAAGAAAATACTGCCTCTCTCTGAAAAATTCAAAACACATTTCTACTTAACTAGAAAACCTGCTATATATTTATGTAGTGATTTGCTGAGCTGAAATTAAGCAGGCCAATGACTTGTGTAATAAAAAGGGGATTGAAGTAATAAGTTCTCTAAGGTCAAATCCACTTGCCATTATCTGAATATCTACAGCATTAAATTGTATGGTTCTAACAGAAGCAACGCTTTAATGCATCTAAGAATGAAATTTCAGGATGAAAACAAGGCAGCAAGGGAGACTGATAGGGCAATGCTTTGCTTAGAATGACTTTACAGAGACTAGATTTAATTTCTGAATTACCTAGCTCTTTTACTCCAATTCCCTGCCTACTTTTTGTGGCAATCTCAGTTCAAAACAGGTCTAATTGAAGAGTTTCTCCAGGCGTGTTAAGTATGTTTTATTTGATATATCACTCAATAACACTGCCAAGTTTGTATCATCCAGTTACTTCACAAATAAAAAGCTGAATCATAGTGAACTTAAATGGAGACTTTAAAGACATACTTACAGTGCCGTTGCAGTTGCTCATGACATTTAGTGTTTTTTCTTGTCTCAAAAAAATCAAATTGTTGAAGTTCAAGCACAGCATTCACTTCTCAGTGAGTAGAATATCTTGTAGAATCTTGTGAGAGATATCCAAACAGACTGTAGTACCACAAAAGCATTGCTTGGTGAAGAAACATTACCTCATGAAATCTGATTAAATAACATAATGGTATTATCCCCCCAAAAAAAGGAAAGTAATTATCACACAAGTCCATCCAAAATCTCATGTATTGCGTTTATTTTCTCATGTAGACTTTTATGTCCCACTGAAGTCTTTTTATGAGGAGGCTCTACATTTTTGATGAATACTTATTTATATGCCAGGGGCCCTACTTTGCTCCTCTATTTTCACATTGCTTTACAGACATTAACCTCCCACAAGCAGACTAAAACAACACAGGGCATGTTCATATTTGAAGGAATAATGCAAAATCAAACTGAGACTGAAATGGATAAATAAACAGTTTGCATATACTTGAGGTAAATAAATTTGTCTCCTGTCAGAATTTGTAATGCTTTTACCTTCTTTTTTGTTAACACTCACAGTAGAGCAAATATGAACTGATAAAGATGAAACTGCGACAGACAAATTAGCACCCTGTGTACCCCGTAGCTATTCTTTCTCTAATAAAAATAAAATAGAGAAAAGCAGTTTCATGGAGCTGAAATTCTTAACATCCACTCATTCAGTTGCAATGGACAACTGGAATTGTGCCTGGTATTGCTAACTCAAATTTCAAACAGCAGTCAGTTAGGGAAGGCTCAGAGGGTGGCACCCACTCTTTTCCCTGAAAAGGCTGACATAAGATCAGATATGGAAGGAAAATTGTCAGGTAACAAACACATCTCCCTCCCACATCTGCAGACAGGAACATATCTGACGGAGCTCAGGATAGAATGTAAGGCAGAGTTGTTGGGAGGGACATGTTCAGATAACTACCAAATTAAAGTTTCCACAGAAACTGTTTCTTCAGATCACTATGCTCATAAAAACAAGGCATAAAAATCCTCAGAAAAGAGCTTAGAGCAGCTCTGCTTAAGGACAACATCTCTGCCCAAATGAGTATCAGGTCTAGTTCTCACACCGAGAGGGTAATGGTGCTGAGAAGTAAGTACACAGAAAGCTCTGAATTACAGACCTGCTCATTTCTGCCCTTGGAATATATCTCAAACAAATTATGCCAGTTGCTCTCTTTTTCTCTTAGGAATGTTCACAAAACCTTTCTGGTCCTGAAACTTGATCAGTATAATGGCAAGATTTTGCATACAGTTTAATAAATCTGATAGTGTTGGATTGGGTTTTCTCCTTTGATCTCTCTCCAATGTTATGTTCTCTTGGGAAGAGTTTGTAAGCTCTTTGTCCTGCCTCAGAAATTAAATGTCCTTTGCATATCTAAACTATGTCATTTATTTCTTGTGGGGAGACTGTGCAGATTTGATCAAATAGATAAATAATTTAGTATATTTCAGTGAAAAGTTGAGGAATGTCGAATATGGACAAGCTGACTCCTGTATCACTGCGATTTATAGTGAAAAAAAAGTTATGTGAAATGTATATATTATCCTTCCAAACGCATCAGGGGAGAAATTCTTTTTTTCTTCTTGCTGCATTAGGAAGCCACTGTATTTCTAGAACAATACTAATTACTCTGAAAACGAAGGAATGAGGGTGGAATTTTAAATTTGTATATGTAGCATGATTTGTCAAGGCCTACAGAGAATGTACATGAGGAAAATTAAATATTAAAAAGGAAGTATTAAATAGGTTTCTGAAAAACCATGGGGTACAATCTGCAAGTAACACAGATTTTCTGTGATCATTTAGATTTCTTTCTAATCTGGAATAGAAGTCCTCAAACCTTGAGATTAACATCAAAGAGGTCATCTTGGAAGATAGAGGCTCCTCCTTAACACAGAGAATATCAAACACAGTTACCAAACCCAGTAGCCGGGCTTTCCTAACCATTTTATTGCTTCTTACCTTGATGGAAGGAGGAAAGTGGTGGAGCAGTGGGTTGTGCAGACCTACTGCCAAAACCAGGCAGTCTTTCAGGTCAAAAGTGACAGATCAGGAGGTGAGGAAGTACAGAGAGTTTTTGTTCAGTCCTTCATTTCACTGACAAAGGACAACAAGAAATAAAGAAATGTTTCTTTCCTGCCAAATTGGTTTACTTCTTTAATGGATTGATGAAACTTGCAGACAAAACAAAGCCAGGTGATATTATATACAAGGTTTTACTGTGAGTTCTAGCTCATGAAATTTTGTTTATAGCATCATATTGCCACTGACAGTAATACTGACATGTAGACTGAAAAACAGTTGCTTGCTAGAAACAAGGCATAATGCATAATGATAAATATCTATCCCAAAGGCAGATGGTGCATGTCTTGTCAAATACTGCACAGGTTGTCTTTTTCTTTGGACTTTACATCTTAACGAACATACTGAGAAATGACTTAAATAGCACGTTATACAAACCTTCTTATGATAGTTAAGATTAAGCATCCATAGTTCTCTGAAGGTCACATCAAGGTGAAATTAGTTTTTAGAAAACAGTGGTAAGATGGGAAGTGTGCAAGGATGTTCATGGGACAAGAGGACCCTGGAAATCCATTCATGTACAAATAGTACTGCAGGTGGGATTGCACAAGAGTTTTAATCCGAGCAAATAAATCATTCCCCTGCGCTAATTCAGTGGTCATCATCTTCTGTCATGCAGAATTGTGCTGTGCTTTCTCTTCCTGCATTTTATTTGTGAGGATATGTTAGTCTGAAATAGAGTGAGAATAAAAGTATTCTGAACATTGTGAGCACCCTATCTAGAGGAAGATGCTGAATTATCTAAAGGCCTTAACTGCAGCAGAGGGGGGGGACGGAGAGGGTTTAGATGATACATTCACAACTCTGGCACCTCTGACAACATTCAGTTTCTTATTTGTTTATGTATGACTAAAGACATCTCTTCCTTTCAATCTACTATCCTTGAATAATGATGAGGAATCTATAACCATAGAGACTATTCATTTCATTGAGGTGGTCAATTTCCAAAGTGATTACCAGTGATAAACTGGCATTTTTAAGTGTTACAAAGTACAGAGAGATTATACCATTTTTGTTTAATCCTATAAAAACAAGGGCCAAATCCTGTTTTGGCTTGATGCCACAAGAGTTAATAAGATTCATTAAGCAAAGCTGATTTTGTGACAGCAGTCATATGATAAAATCAAGAGATTTCACAAAATAAACATGAAATAAAAAAACAGCACATTAAGTAGTTTATTTGAGAAGGGATGGGATCAGATACTTTCTCATTCCATATGTTTGATTATGATTTATTTTTCTTTGATAAGCATATGTGGATCCATGTTCAGGGAGAAACGTACATTTCAGATTTGATCATTTTCTCCTTTTGTAGGCAAATTTCTGACATTTTCTGAGCAACAAGTTGTTTCTATTTTAAATGGTTTCATGGAGGTACTGTATTCCGATACAGAAAATGAACCTCATAGCAGTGCCATTCTTTTCGAATCTATATCACAATACAAATTTCAGCAGGTTACTTCATAATCTACGGGCTGCACTGAAGAGAGGATAATAGGAAGGGCAGTAGGAAGACAGGAAAACTTCTGAAACATAACAACAGGAATCCAGTTAACACTTATGAAAGTGATGGGATAATTATCACCATCCCATGCAATTTTCCATTAAGGAATAATTCTGTAGACTGTGTGGTGCCAGGGCTATGAAGTTACCTGCATGAATCAAGAATGATAAAACTGCAGAGGCAGTGATTTTGTGGAGTGGAAGAAGGAGATAGGGAGAGCAAAGCTCTGCACTACATGGGCTTTACTCATCACTTAGTAAAACTAGATCTCAGCAGCGTCCCTCTGTTCACTGCCACAGGGTTACTCCCATTTAAAACCAGGGTAAGCAAGGGCAAATCTTCACTTAAATGTATATGGGCATGGCCTATTTACATTCTGAGTAAGTTTTTGAGTGGGTTTGCTGAGTAAGTTTTTGAGTTTGTTTGACTGTTTTTCACAGAAGGTAGAACAGACAGAGAAACCATCCAGTCCTGCCATTTCAGCTGCTGTACATTCATCAGTTATCCTACTCCAAGCCCAACAAGCAAAGCACAATTTCCTGGGGAGACTTATGTGGTACTCACTCTGTAGAAACAGCAAGCAAAAGTGAGATGGCTCCAAAACAGCAAAAATACAAGATAACAGACTGTGTTCACAAATAGACATTAAATTCAGGAAAGTAAGGCAAAATTTAGGTATCTTGAATATTTTGGAGTACTATTTCAAAAAAATCCCTTCCCAAGACCAAATCTGGTCATCAGCAAGGCAATACATTTTTAGACTCTTCAGCCAGGACTATGAAGGAAAATGTGCTCTGCCTCATGGCAGTGACATGTACCCTTCCAGTACCCTCACCCCAGCTTCAGCCAGCCCTCAACACCTTGAGAGAGCACAGGAACCAATGTCATTGACCAACAAATGCAAAAACAATTATCTTTTCCCCTGGCAGAGAAAATGGCTCATTTTTTGGTGCAGTCAGTACCTCAGGTTGGTGATGGCAGCAGTATGGTCAGCAAGAGGTGAGGACAAAGCTTTATACAGTCATAGAATCATACAATCGTGAAGGACAGACATAGAGGATTTTGACAGTTGGGGTGATCTTGTGATTATGGATGTGGCAAGATAAAGGGGAACATCCAGCAGAAAGGAAAGCAATACTTCATGCTGTACTTTCTTGCCTTCTTTAACAGTAAGCTGCCACCTTGCAGTGTTTTATTTTGATTTTCCTCACAGTTTTGTTGCCATCCTCCTGAGCTGCTCGGGTGTATCATTAAATCGAATTTCACAGAAATTAGAGAGATGACATACAAACCAGTGAGTAAATAGTTTTCCACCTGGAGAAAAACAGGAGAGGGTGGCAGTAATGATTATGATTAAAGGTGAATGGATAAAGTGGGCAATATGCTCTGTGGAATACCAAGACTGGTTCAGAAAACATACACAAGTCAAAAACAATGAAGAAAGAGATATGATATGGAACAATGAAAAAATATGGAACAATGTTTTTCTCCCAAGTCTTACTCTGTTCACAAAGGCCTATTTTCATCTTTTTAAAGTGTTTCGTATGTCTCTCTTACACAGCAATGTCTGTGTAAAGAAACCAATCTGTGCCCCAGCTGATGCTGCCAGGATTCCCAGTGCATTTATCTTGCAGAGCAATGTAATAACCACAATCTGGTGCTGGCATTTTAGTTGTTGATTTCAGTTAGGGAAGATTTGCATTTTTCAAGGCCTGACTTCATCAGGAAGTTGTGCATTCTTTCCCTAGTGTTGAGAGCTTTACTTAGTTCAGGTAAGATTTTTTTAGCGCAGTTATAATCCAGCTGTGCCCCAAAGACCTTTCAGCATATTTTGGAATGGGAAATTCTGGGAGCTGAAAGAAGTCCTGAATGACTCATTTCTTTTGTTTGGACATGAACATTTTCTCTCCTGTCTCGTGGGATTTCTTTTATTTTTATATCTCATTTTGTTGACATGAACATTATCCCTGTCCCAGTATGCCACTATCTTCTCCAGATGCTGAGTAAGCCCATCTCACCTGTGATATAGTAAAATGTTAATACCAGTTTAGCAGTTTAAGAACAAACTCATGATCCAGAAATGCTTATAATCTCCATTAAAGCAACATTTTCTTGTATTATTACTTGTTCTCTATTTTTTTTCCCCTCTGGCTTCTCAAAATACCATGCTTTGATACCTTTGATATTTTTGTTCTGTGTAGTTTTACCCTTCATCTTCAGATCTCCAAGACTTTCTTTCTTCACCATGCCCCAAACTCTGCATGTTTTGGCAGGGGCTTTGCTCTGTACATTCGAGCAGGCTTCTCTGGATTGACTGCAAATTGGGCCCTCTTGAGTTTTTCCAAGTGAAGAGAATCTTTGCTCATCTGTATTGTACTGTTCAATAATTAGCATTTGAAAACTAATGATATAATCTGTATTCAACCCCTGAATATACAGAGGCATTTTGATTTCTCCTGCTCCATCAAAGATAGAAGAGAGTTAAACGTTACTTTGAACTTCTCCAATAATATTGATTCTTCAGCATCCCACAGCAGCTGCCTCCATTATCTAACCATTCGTAGGCTTGTGAGAATTTCTTAATATTGAACCTGTCTTTTTTTCTCATACATCGCAAGCCAATTATTTCTTATTCTATGCTATCTGACAAGAAAGAAAGGTGAGTTCTGTATTCACAGTGCACTTACAAACTGCTCTTCTCCTTTTATCTATTTTCTTTATCTGTGTGCAAAGACTTCTCCCTCTTCTTTATATCACTGAATGCTGATGAAACAAAATATATTCCAAGCCAGCCTGTCATTCTAGGGACATTTTCTTGAATATCAAGTTTTCGATCCACAATTTTTCAAATACTAGGCAAGCAAAGAGCTCTGATCATTTGAAAGGCAGTAAGAAACAAACAGTACATTCATGATTTCGCTAGCAAAGGTGGAACCATAGCTTTGATGTATAAAACTTCCAGTTTCTAAAATAATATTTCCAGTGAGATAAAATATGAAGCAGTCTTATACACAACTGAATTAAATCTTAAACAACTTGGAATTTTGTTAGGAATTTTCCACAAGTATCACCGAACCATTCCACATAGCTATTGATTTTGTGGAATGTGTTTTGCGGTATTTTATATAAATTACTTAATGAGATTTGCATATACATGGTGCAGTAACATCTCTAAAGTCTTTTGTGAACTTTGTAGTAAGGTTGGTACAAGAGATATAACTGGTAATTCAGTATATAAGTATAACATAGCAGTAAAGCATCTGGTAGGTAGAGTCCTGCCACCAAAACCTCTGACACATACTGTCTCATCACTACAACTCTGTCCTGACCTGTGAGGATTATTGAAGTTTTGCCAGACTTTCTGGATCATGCAGTTGCTGCCCTTATTACAGCTTGGTAGTTAAAGAAAACCTGGGAAGTGTTTTTGTAAGGAATAAGTCAGAACTAAAGCCCACCAAATGAACATGACAACCAGCTTGTAAAAAGCAAACATTTTTTAACTCCTGTTAAACTGGGTAGAGTAAAAATAGATGGTCTGCAAGTGAAAAGATGTACCTCAGAATAGATGCTCTTTGAATTATCCTGTTCACTCTCTAAATCTTTACCTGCCAGTTAGCCAATGGAAGATCTGTGTTTGTAGACCCCTAGTTTGCAATTACAGATCCCAGTGGTTTATTCTGTGAACTCTAGTCTCAGTATTTTGGGAGACTTTGACTTTTCTCTGGTTGACTTCTTTTTATTTTTTTCCCTGTTTTGAAATCATTAGAATAAGAAGCTCATGTAATTCATAGATATTGGTTATGGCTGCACTCAGGTTTCTTCACTTCGCAGAAGCATCAAGCAAACCTTACCAGCTTCCATTTCACCTCATAACAAAATTCTCCACTGTGTTTCATTCATCTGTACTCTTGTCTTCTCCTGAACAAAACAATGATTGATGTTTTCTATCTATATTTGGTAACTTATCTTCAAGGATCATTTATTTTCTTAGTGAAAGCGAAGAGCTGGTCATTTGCTACAGCTTCATATGTGCTGCTAATCATTCTGATTAGAAACCTGTCAAAATAATTCCTCCCAAAGTCAGGGAAAATGTAGATAGCATATATACAGACCTGTAAGCAGCATGTTAAAAAATAGAGGAAAAGTAAAAACTACAAATCCTTCATAAACAAGTGAGGAATGTATTTTAGACACTTCTAGGGATTTATTTATTTTTTTCTCCAATGTCTACTTCCTCTCACTGTGCAGCATTTCAATGGGATATAGAAATGAATATTGGGTCTGGAAGTGCCTATGGAATAGATGATTATTAAAAAACAGCAACAAAGCCAATTTGGATTAGTTAAAAACTTCCTTTACTTATTTTACAAGTTCTTCTGTTCACAAAGAGTACTGTATAATGGTTTCATAATCCTCTACTGGCAAGGCAATCATAATGATGCGATTGGGTTTGGGATGGTTGCATTTACTTTCATTGAAGAGTTATATCATTATACCATGAAACCAACCCTCATGAAGAATAGATCTATTAGAACCATTATTCTCAGAATTGTGTGCTTATAGGTTATGGTTACAAATATTTTCAGGTCATATTAGAGATTTCATTCCTTTGTTAGTGTGTGCATTAATTGCATTTTCATCATTAATATTTCCGCAAAGATATACTACAGCATTTGATATCATTATTTCATCAAGACAATTTTCTAATGAAGTGAATAAGTAAGAAAAAAAAAAAAAGGAAAAAATGTTTCATTTTCAAGGATTAATCTCTGTAGGGGATATGTAGACATCACTGTTCCACTTGGCACAGAGACATTCAAGATCTTCCTGCACCAGTACAAAATCTAGTGGATAAAAGTAGTGCACAGTGTTCGGAGAAGTGCCGTCCATTGTAACAGAGAAAAATTAGTCACTAGATAACGATGAGCAGAATGCAAGTTTTTGGGATGCAGGATGCATCTGAGAGTTGAAGATGCTGGCTGCTGTCACTGCGATAACATCACAATGATCTGTAAAAATCTGTAGTTATCAGATTTTTAACCCTTTTAACCCTTGCAGAGTTAGTCCATCTTCATAAGATGCAGGAAGATGCAATGAGATTTGGTTTTTTTAGAAGTAAATTCCATGTGCTACTCAGACTCACCTCAGTCCATGAGACTACTGTTGAATGAGCATTTAGAGGAGCTGTTTTAGGTGCTTGAAGGTCAAAAACTGGTTGGAAACAACTAGAATCAAATTGCAAAGGGCAAATTTCTCTGAGATTAAGTGGTCAATTTATCAGTGGTAAGCTGGATATGAATAACTTCTTTTTTTGTTGTTTTAACACATAGATGACAAAGTTCAGAGATAAGATCCCACTATTTATCCTGTCAGAGTACCTTCTCAGTGCTGGCTTGGTGCCTCGGAAAAGTGCCTTTGATATTTGTGGAGTATGCAGTTGGAGCTCAATAGTGATAAATGTTTTGCAAACTATCCCCTCAGTACAGGGAATAATGACTAGTTGCATTCAATTATTGCTCTCTTGGAACAAATGGTAGCTGAGGAGGAAAGAGTTATTGGAACATCGTGACAGAATGCAATCCGTCTTGAAATTAAAATAGTCACTTTTTAAAAATCTGAACTTTCAGTGTGTATTTTCTATCAAAACAAGAGCCTTCCAGATATACCTGGTTAGTCTATAAATGTACACATAAGATAGTAATGGCAAAAGAATAATCATTTGAACTTTTTTTAGCGACTCTTTGAATTTCTCATTCTAAAGTTAGGTCAGAATCATAAGAACTGATGGGTATTATCCAAAACAAAATGCTCTGTAGTGGTCTGTCCATCCTGCCAAAACAACAGAAGGATGTAAAAGAATTTGCTCAATAGTATTTTACAACTCATTGCTTTGAGGTTTGCAAATCCCTGCTCATAAATGGTTTGTAAATAATTTATAAAAATCTGTTGTTCTCTACAAGCACTGAAGAAAGAAATGTACCTTGTTTGGAAAGCAAAACATTTTCTTACGCTTTAAATGCTAATTCTTTAAAATGACACAATAGTGAACTGTGTAAAATTGTTATTTAGAGAGCAATAGGAAGGATGTGTCTTGTAAAAAGGGTTTTATTGGTTCTTACACAGCTTTAGTAAGCAGGTTTTTGGATCTGAAACTTTAATAAGCAGTTGGCAGTTGTCTACATTTTAGTCAGCAGTTTTCTAGTTTGAGCGTTTTCTTGTTTGCCAATCAAAATAAACTGGAGTTGCAACTCACTGCCTATAGAATTAATTCACCCCTCATCATGACTGGAATCTGATTAAAAGAAAACTCAGTATGGACATTTGTGTAAACAATTTTAAGTTTTTTCTCAAAAAAAAAAAAAATTATATATAACTGTTCAGTTATGTTCAGAAATGTATACTGGTATTTTAAATATTGCCATACTCTTCCAGCTTATTGCATTATTTACTTGATTCATCTAGACAGAATACCTACAGTATTGTATCATTTCCTAACAGCTGACTGCACAAACGCATAAAGAAATTTCCAAATAAGATAGCTGGGCCTGTACATCAAATACTTTTTTTGACCTTTTTCTTAATTTGCATTCGTCTCAAAGTAATTTTGAGATACTGTAGGATCACAGAATCATCAGAGTTGAAAGGAATTCTCAAAAGTCATCTAGCTCCCCTGCAATGAGGAGGGACATCCACATCTAGATCAGGTTGCTCAGAGTCTGATCCAATCTCACTGTGAAAATCTCCAGGGGCGGGGCATCCACCCCATCTCGTGGACCTACGCCAATGCCTCGCTACTCTCACTCAAAAAGACTTGTTCCTTATATCCAACTTCAATCTACCATTTCCCCTTGTCTTGTCACTACAGACCCTGCCAAAAAATTTTTTCCTCTTCTTTCCTCTAACTCCCCTTTAGATATTAACAGGCCACTTTCAGGTCACCTCTCAGCCTTCTCTTCTCCAGGCAGAACAGCTCCAGCTCTTTCAACCTGTCCTCATAGGACAGGTGTTCCATCCTTTGGAACATTTTTGTGACCCTTCTCTGGACGTTCCCCAGCAGGTCTAAGTCTCCTTTGTATATATACTGAACACTGGGGTAAGCAAAATTCTGGCACAGGAACTATTACATAACAAAAAGTTTAAACTATAGAACAAGTGTTACCTAACATAAAGAAAGAATGACTGTGCTCTTCACTGTGTGTGCATGGGTAAGTAGACAAAGTAGAACGAAGAAGAGCACAGTCACATAGAAAATCCAGACTTGACACTCCCTATGCCAAATCCTTTTCCACAGTAAAGTGAAATTGTTGAGACAGAAGTAAAACGAAAATTAGAATCAAAGAATTGCTACATTCTAATGCATTTGCATTCCTTAAATCATGTCCTTCAAACTTTTCAAAACTAGAACTGACTGGGACATTTTTTATGTAAATTGCATTTCAGCTAAATGTAATGTCTACTGGAAAGGGTTCTCCAGAGAGCAAAATACTGTCTTCACTACAGCATATGCTAATCCAGGGCAGGGGAGAAAGTTATTTAAAGTATAAATTTGCCCAGAATTGAATAACAAATTGAACAAGGACTAAATAAGCAAGTCAGCAGGTATTTCATGACGTACATCGTACAGTTCATACTTAGTTCTAGGCACAAACTACTCCAAAACAGTAAAGCAATGGTGAAAAGATATGCAATGATCTCTGAAGTCTACCAGAAGTCTACATAGAGAGATAAGAGAACTTTCCAAATGTTACCAGAAGTATTGGAAAAATAATGAGTAGATTGGAAAAGTTCATATAGAATGATTGTTTATAGTACCCTTCAGTACAAGAACTAGGAGGTATCAGCTGAAACCAGCAGGTGGCAGGTTGAAAAGAAATGAAAAAACACATATAAAAATCACAATTACCTGTGGATCTCTATCTTGTAATGTGGATGTAAACTTCTGTATGCAATCAAGAAGCAAATAATCAAAGCAAAGAGAGAAATACACCAAGAGCCCCTAAATGCAAAGATCCCCTTGATGTCATCTGGGAACCATCAGTCCTTGGTGAATGGAAGAGAGCTCTGTGGGAACTACATTATTGTGTCACTATAAGTATCCATCAGTCACTGTCCTGCCTCTTCCCTGTATTCTTTCTTAGGTATTTATTACTGGGCATTTCTGGAAAGAGTACTAGCCTAATTAGTGCTAAGTGGACATTAGATCTCATCCAGTACAGCCCTTCTTGTGCTCGGAGCACACACATCATAGACGGGCCTGTGTGTTCCAAAACTAAAATATTTCATTTTTCATTTTAATGCATAGGAAAAAAAATCCATGAAATGCAAATCAATGCAGCCAGGATTGCTATGAGCTTTCAAGTTTTTTTTTTTCTCCATTTTTCCCTCCTGCCTCTGTGGTGCAACAAGAGGAAAAGGGTCTTTTAGCTGGTTCAGATGCATACAAGTTCTGCATGCAGTAGATGCAAATCAGTTTGTCCTATGAACATTCAAAGCAGATCAAAAGCAGTGTGTTAACTGCTGTTAAGTGTGCAATACTGCTACTAACAACTCCTCACAACCTGATGCAGCAATTTTGGTACCCTAGCTTTTCTATTAGGTTTGTTTTAAACATGTCTAATATCTCAGAATTTACCAGGAAAGTAGTTGATAAATAGATTTCTGTAGATTAAACAGAAGTATGAAGAGCTTGACTTCATAAGCTTCGCTCCTTTTCTTCTAAAACCTCAAAACTTCCATGAAGTGGAATTGCCCTCTTCCAGTCAGATTCATAGCTTTATTATGTATTTTTTTCCACTGATATACTAAGAACGACATTACATTCTATCTCTGAATTACTATGCTCTTTAGATGCTAAGGAGAGTTGTAGAGAACAGAGTTAGCTGCCTCATTTGTCATGTCTCTTTTCTATTACAACCTGTTTGCTACTATCCATCTGTCATCCACATGAAACAGAGACTCCTCAGTCTCTTAAATCTGCCCTGACACACCAAAAATGAGAGCTCCAAGAAAAAGAGCAACTTACTATTCTGTGCAAGATACTGGAGTGCCAGGAAAATGTACCTTCATGCTACAGTCTCTTCTAGGCAAGTCACTTCTAAAGTCTGCTTTTCCTCTCCCCATGGTACATGTTGCTTTGCTCACAAAGAGAGGCCGATAACACCAGCCTGAAGGACTAGTGTCTCAAGAAGACCAAACAAGAAGGTAAAATCTATGTCAGAGAAAAGTGAGCTAGGCTGGTTTTGGCTTTATGAAGAAGACCCTTCTATGGAAAGCAAGGAGTCTGTAAGCTGACAAGCTTCCTGAAATAGTGGCATCTGAGTTCATTAATGTCTACCTGCCATCTCTGTATTAGACTTTGAAACATTTCTTGCACTGCTATAGAAAAGAGTTTGAGTGAGAGATCTGTCAAACCACACTACAACAAGCCAGTCATTCTGTAGGAGTTAGACAATGAGAATCTTATCTTTCAGGGAAAACTGCTCAAAGTGTGTGTAAGCTAAACCCTAGGGTGTGGCCTCTGTGAGATAGAATTCACGCTTATCTTGGTAACTTGCATATGTTCTGAGTTGTAGTATAACTTTCATCAATATTTCTGCAGTGTACCGAGAAACAACATTTGTAAAAGAATTTAAACAGTGAAAGGTGCATCCGCGTCTGCTATCTTGGCTTAAATATGCGTTACTGAGAAAATATCTATATACTAAAACCTAACAATGATGCTGTGTGTACTCATATTGTACCAACAGAAACTGTGACGTTGAAAATCTTATCAGCCATTTTTCATGTTAAAGATTGTCCAGAGAATCGCTATTCAAATGATAGTTAAATTTTACTACTAAATTAAGACAACAATATGGTTCCAGCAGGATTAGCCGTATCTGTCTAGCAATTGTATCTTAATGAGTCTGAGAAAATAAGAAATAAACATTTACATAATTTTGTGTAGGGTATTTCAAATGACGGGTCAAAATAGAACTCATATCTTCTCTGTTTGATGGAAGTACTGAAAGGCCACAAATCTGCACTTTTATGGAAATTTTATGGGCATAACTTTCAGTGACCTGAGTTTAAGGTCTTTTAGTGTAAGATTAAGAATCAGATAAAATTTGCCCTGAAATTCCTGTTTCTCTCTTAACAAAAAGGAGTGTTTTGTCATACCTTCCTTTCTCTTGCTACAAGTACCTACCACTAGCAGGTACTTCACAAGGGGACATTATGGACAGCAGATATTCTTGCTTAAGAATTTTTAGATGCATTTTTCTCTTCCTTCCTCTTCCCTCTCCTCCTCCTCTTTACCTTTCCCTTCCTCCTCTCTTCTTCTTCCCCTTCCTCTTCTTCTTTCCCTTTATTTTTACCTTTCTTTAATATCTTTTTCACAACTTCTCAGCATTTATCTGCATGCTTAGTCTCTGTTTCCAACTGCTGAATAAAGATTCTGAGTGTTTGGAATACATTAGCTAAACCTGGGATGTCAGTAAATTAAGATGTAGAAGAGACAACCTTAACATCCCCACATCGTTCCAGTACATGTACACATACTCGTGCATTTATCTGTTCCCTTGGAAAATCACCTCGTCCTACACTGTGACCACAACAGTAGAAAATCAAACTACTGTGCTTAAATCATTATCCTGCAATTAATGCAGCAGGGAGCAGATCCAGCATCATCTGTCATCCATGCACAGAAGAAAGTAGAAAAGCGATTGAAGTAACTAAAATACTGGTTAAGCTCCTTTTATCAGTCCACAGCAAATTTCTTTCAAAGGTTCACAAACAAGGTGAATTAATTCATTCCACAGTTGTTATTCTTTCTTCAAAGAATACAGAATTTAAGCTCTACTGTAATTAAATATGAATATGTTGAAAATCTTTGTAGCATATTTTACCTGTGTAGTTTCTACAATGCCATGGCTGCTAGATGAAATATCTCACCTTCTCCATGAGATTTTTTTCCATTCAGCCCCATGAAGCCCCACTAGGCATATTTCTGGATGCACTTGAAAGCAACAGAACCAGCTGTGCACCTCCATATGGGAAAGGTCTGATCAGACCAGTCTCATTTTAAAACTGACAGAAAGATTGTTTTGCTACAGCAGAGCGATTCACAGCTCCAGCGCAGGTTGTGATGCCAAGTTTTTAAAAAGCTTTAATAAGCCAAGCCAGCCAGGAGTCAGAACATGATGTAGCTGTGTGGCATTGCTGAAATGCCTGACAACCTCAATCAGCCATAAATTAATTTTTACAAAGGGTAGAGGAACACACTCAGAAAGGAGTAATGTGCCCTGATACTGTCAATCTTATCAGCATGATGTTGCATTGACACTCTAACCATCAGTTACGAACCTATGTAATGATTACAAATTATGTAATGTAATGAATTAAAGAAAAGGTTTTTAAAAGGAGGAGCTGAAAATGAGTAATGTCTGCAATCCCAAAGACAGCTAAACAAAATTTGATTTCCAAGATGTTTAGAACTACACTGGGCAGAGAGCTGGACAATATGCATACCATTCTGGTACCCATCTTCTTTAATATATTTATTGATGATGAAAAGAGGGGATTGAGTGCACCCTCAATAGGTTTACAGATGACCCCAAGTTGGGAGAAATTGTGGATCTGTCTGAGGATAGAAAGGCCCTGCAGAGGGATCTTGACAGCCTGGATCTCTGGGCTGGGGACAATGGGATGAAGTTCTACTAAATCAAGTGTCGGGTCATACACTTTGGCCACAACAACCCCGACCATATAGGACTGGGGCAGAGTGGCTGGAAGACTCCGTAGAGGAAAAGGATCTGGGGGCTGAACATGAGCCAGCAGTGTGCTCAGATGGCCAAAGAAGATCAGCGGCATCCTGGCTTGTATCAGCAATAGTGCAGCCAGCAGAACCAGGGAGGTGATCATCCCCCTGTTCTCAACTCTGGTCGTATCTTGAGCAGTGTGTTCAGTTTTGGGCACCTCACTGCGAGAAAGACACTGAGACCCTGGACAATGTTCGGTGAAGGGCAATGAAGCTGGTAAGGGGACTGAAGCGCAAGTCTTATGAGGAGCAGATGACGGAACTGGGATTGTACAGCCTGGAGAAGAGGAGACTCAAGGGAGACCTTATAGCTCTCTACAATTCTTGGTTGGCCTCTTCTTCTGGATAACTAGTGATGAGAGAGAATGGCCTCAAGTTGCACCTAGGGAGGTTTAGGTTGTATATTAGGAAAAAATTATTTTCTGAAAGAGGGTTCAGGCACTGAAGTGTGCTGACCAAGGAGGTGGTAGAGTCACCATCCCTGGAAGTATCCAAGAAATGTGCACAATTAGTATTAAGGAACGTGGTTCAGTAGGCAACATTGGTGGTAGGTGGATGGTTGGACTAGATGACCTTAGGAGACAAACGTAATGATTCTATGATTATATGATAGATCCTCCTGTAGAAGGTATTTGTAGTTTAGTAGTTTTTTCAATATTGCTGTTAGACTGAAATGAAAACTGTATAGAAAAAGCAACAGTTCTTCTGTAGCAACATATTAGTTTTGATGAAACACTGGTGAAGAATTATTTATCCAGTCTAGAAAAGAAGCACAGGCAATCATTTGTGAAGGTCATTTCTCAGTACAGGATGTGAGGCTACTGTTTGTCCACAATGATGCTAGTATCACACTAGTGTGAAAACACCTGAAAGGAGACTGCTTATGTTGATTCATAGATTCATGGATACGTTAGGTTGGAAAAGACCTACAAGATCATCTAGACAACCATCCTCCTACCACCATCCCTACCCACTAAGCTACTAAATCAAATCCCTTCGCACCTTGTCTAAATGCTTCTTGAACAGCGCTAGGTATGGTGCCTCAACCACCTCCCTAGGCAGGCCATTATTTTTCCTCAAATTTAACCTAAATCTTCCCCAGCACAACTTGTGGCCATTCCCTCTCGTCCTGTCATTAGTCATCTGGGAGAAGAGGCCGATCCTCTCCTTACCACAGCCTCCCTTCAGGAAGTGGTAGAGTGCGATGAGGTCTCCTCCGAGCCTCCTTCTCTCCATACTAAACAATCCCAGCTCCCTCAGCCATTCCTCATAAGACTTGTGCTCCAGACCCCTCACCAGTTTTGTTGCCCTTCTCTGAGCACACTCCAGGGCCTCAATGTCTTTCTTGTAGTGAGAGGCCCAGAACTGAACACAGTACTTGAGGTGTGGCCGCAGCAGAGCTGAGTACAGGGGGATGATCACCTCCCTGCTCCTGCTGGCCACACTATTCCTAATACAGGCCAGGATGCCATTGGCCTTCTTGTCCACCTGGACACACTGCTGGCTCATGTTAAGCTGAGTGTCAACCAGCACCCCCAGGTCCTTTCCCTCTATACACTCTTCAAGCCATTCTGCCCCAAAACCTATAGCATTGCATGGGGATATTGTGGCCAAAGTGCAGGACCCGGCACTTGGCCTTATTGAACCTCATCCCACTGACCTCAACTCAGCTATTCAGCCTATCCAGATGCCTCTGAAAGTCCTCCCTACCCTCAGGCAGATCGACACATCCTCCCAACTTGGTGTCATCTGCAAACTTACTGAGGGTACACTCAATCCCCTTGTCTAGGTCATCAATAAAGTTATTAAACAAGATGGGCCCCAATACTGACCCTTGGGGGACACCACTTGTAACGGGATGCCAGCTGGACTTAACTCCATTAACCACTTCCTGCTGGGAATGACCCTCTAGCCAGCGCTCACCACACAGAGAAGAGTGAACCTGTCCACACCACGGGCTGCCAGTTTCCCCAGGAGAGTACTGTGGGAGACCGTGTCAAAGGCTTTGCTGAAGTCCAGGTAGACTATATCAACAACCTTTCCCTCATCTACCAGCCTGGTCACCCAGTCATAGCAGGAAATAAGGTTGGACAAGCACGACCTGCCCTTTGTGAACCCATGCTGACTGTGTCTGACCTCCTGGTTGCCATGCATGTGCCGTGTGATCTCCCTCAAGATCAACTGCTCAATAACTTTCCCTGATACCGAGGTCAGGCTGACAGGCCTGTAGTTCCCCTGCAGTTTGCTTATGGGGACAGTCCCACAGAGAGGAAAGTTCTCAGGTTCTGGGCCCTTTCCTGAGGACTTTTATGATTTTTGTAAAGGTGAGATGACAGAGATGATTATACTGAAATACTTCTTCTAACCGCTTGGATGCAGACAGCCTGAATTACAGGGAGTTGGAACTTAGGACTTAAATACCATATAGATCCTTCAAAAACTCTGCACTCTCTGGTAATCTGAAACCAATCTTTTAGTTTTATGAATAGAGGCTATCATGAATAATTAGACTAATAGACTCATCAAATTAAGCTGGGCCATTAAAGGTACAAGATCAATATAATCCATATAGTAAATTGGCTGTGCATAGTTACCCATGTTTTCGAAAAGGAGAGGAGTAGTAGCCTGTTTTCTTCTAAAGCAAATAGTGGAAACACTGAGTGTGTGCAGTTATGAAGTTCTGCATTATGAAACATTGATAGTGATCCTTCTTTTCTTAAAGACATATGCATGACTTCCATGGTGGCATCCTCACAGAATATGGTCCATACTGATTCCTTGGGAAAGATTAACTTCTTTCTTATATATAAAATAGGTAATGTAAAAACATTAGAGTCTGCTGGACTACCAGTAATCTGCTGCTGCAGGACCAGCATCAGGCTCAGGAATAACTCACAAACAAGCTGTATCTCTCATCCAGCTGGAAGGTTGCTAGGAACTTGTTCCCATGCTTCTGAAAGTCTTATGGACATATTAATCAACAGCATTCCCTATACAGACAATTTATAGAGGATACCAGGGCTCAGGGGCTCACTGTGGGGAGCCTCAACTGTCCTGTCTAGACCGGGATTAGTGAACATCTATTACAGGTACGATGCTTGCTATTTCTTAAGTATCAGGTCACAGTGACAACCTTAAGGTCAGATTGCCTTGAAGCGACAATGTCTGCAATATAGTAAATTATCTGCAGTCATCTCCGGACAGAAATTTAGGTATTCACTGTAGCAACTTGTCTTTTGTCAAGAAGTGTAAATATAGAGAAACTCAGAATAGACACCAAACCCTAAAACTGTCTAAATAAACTTGACTGGATGCTCCTCTGTTGGAGATTTGTATGCAGTTCTCTTGAATGGTACTTGTCTTACTTCAGTTCTTTCAAGATCTTACATATTTCCTGTTTATAAGTCTCCATCCACTGGAAATTCACAGGGCTGTACTTATTCTATGACCTAAAAAAACTTAGAAACTCATTTAGAATATGTAACCAATAGATTATATGCCCTTTGATCATATGGTTTATGGAACCAAATAGATATTTCATTTTGTCCAACTTTAGTGCTACCAAATACATGAATATTCATTATCCTAAGCTACAGCTACTAATATAAATTATTTATGCATGCATAAAAAGGTTTTCCTTAACAAAAAAATATATTTTATAGTGCAATTCTATTACATAGAGACTATTTGCAGATGTGAGAGCATAGGGTCAATAGATACTCTGACTTTTTACGAGCATCTCACCAGCTAGTGCAGAAAGTTAATGTTTTTACTTCATAGTCTCTAAAAAAAAAAAAAAAATAAAAGGGAAATGTTTTGTGTTGCTGCGATTTTTAATATCCCTGAACTGGAATTAAGCATGCAATGGACTCTTTCCTTTAGTACATGCATTTAAAAATGTGTGCTACTCTTTCTCACACTCCATGTGTGGTGAAAGCTAATTCTGTCATTCTTCATTTACACAGTTGCTCCTTTTCACTCTTTGAATAATAATAATAATAATAAAAAGAAGATAAGACGATACAAATGAAAACTTTATTGAGTTATATTGAATTAGGGAAGGAAAATGAAGCCAGATCCATCCCCAGCTGTATGATGCTCATTTGTGTGTACGTAAGTGTGATGGTACAAGACCAAAAATATCTTATCAAAAGGTAGAGAATAGCTATTCCCAGCACATGAGTAGGCACAGAACATATTTTTGTCATCTTCAGTGAGGTCTATAAATCACAGCCACATAGAAAATACACAGTAGATAACTACCTTTTGAGCACATTAGTCATAAAAGATGATTTGCACTATACTGTACAACATTATATACGTAGTCATTGTAAATTTAAGTTTTATCTAACACAAACAAAGCTTACCATTTGCTTAATTATTATCCATATTATCCACATGATCTGCATAGTAGTGCATATCCTTTTGTCTCCTACAGATGTTAGAGCACTGTTACTGTACTAACACAGTAAATATCAATGCCACACACTCAAAGGGCTTGGCTCAAGCGTCACACACAGGTGACATACATGGAATCATAGAATCCTCAGAGCTGGAAAGGACATTTAAAGATTCAACTGCAATGAACAAAGATATCTACAAGTCAATCAAGCTGCCCAGTCCAGCCTCGCCTTGTAAGCCTGCAGGGATGGGGCATCCATCACATCTCTGGGCAACCTGTGCCATTGCCTCTCCAACCTTATTGCTGAAGACTTTTTCCTTATATCTAACCTAAATCTACCCTCTTTAAACTTGAAACTATTTTCCCTTGACCTGTCACAAGATACTCTACTAAAGAGTCTGTACCCTTCATTTCCCTTTTAGATATTGAAAGGCTGCTATCATCAGCTCACCTTGGAGTCTTCTCCAGGCTGAACACCCTGAGCTCTATCAGCCTGCTCTCACAGAAGAGGTGTTCCATTTTGTGGATCATTTTTGTGGATCTTCTCTGGACACATTTCAACAAGTCTATGACTATCTGAACTGAGGACTCCGCATCTGAACATTATACACCAGGTAAGGACTCACTAGCACAGAATAGAGGGGCGAGATTACCTCCCTCAAGCTGCTGTCCACGCTTCTTTTTATGCTGCCTATGATACAATTGGTTTTCTGGTCTGCAAGGGCTCAGTGCTGGCTCATGTCCAATTTGCCATCCACCACTAACCCCAGGTCTTTTTTGGCAAGGCTGCACTCCTTTCATCCCCCAGCTTGTATTGGTAGTGGAGGTTGAAAGCCCCTGATGCAAGGCGTTGCACCTGGATGTGTTGAATTTTATGAAGTTCGCCTGGGCTCACTGTTTAAGCCTGTGTAGGTCCTTCTGGATGGAATACCATTTCTCTGGTGTGTCAATCATACACAACAATTTGGTGTCACCAGCAAACTTGCTGAGTATGCACATGCTGAGGGTGCACTGTACTCCACTGTCAATGTCATTGATGGCGGTATTAAAGAGTATCAGTCCCACCACTGACCCCTGAGGTACACCACTTGTCACTGATCTCCATCCAGACACTAAGTACTTGATTAGCACTGTGTGGACTCAATCCTGAAGTTTTTTGTCCATTGAATAGTCTACCCATCAAATCCATATCTTTTCAATTTGGATAGAAAGATGTTGTGAGGTACTGCTTTGTGAGACTTTACTGGAGGCCAGATAGATGATAACACCAGGTCTTCCCTTGTCCATTGATGCAGTTACACCATCAGGCCACTAGGTTGATCAAGCCTTGGTGAAGCCTTGCTGGTTCTCGTGAATCACATTCCTGTCTTTGAAGTGGCTTAGCATAGCTTCCACAGGATCTACTCCATCTTTCCTGGCAGAGGTGAGACTGACAGGTTGGTAGTTCTTGGGGTCATTCTTTTTACCCTTCTTAAAAATTGTTGTGATGTTGCTTTTTTTTTCAGTACCCAGTGTCTTCGCCTGACTGCCACAATGTTTCAAAAATCGTTGAGAGTGGCTTGGCAATTACATCAGCTAATTCCCTCAAGACTCTCAAATGCGTCTTATGCACCCAGAGATTTGTGGATTCAGGTTCCTCAGGTGGTCATGAATCTGATATTTACATACAGTGGGAGGGACATCACTTCCCCAAACTCTGAATATCTAACTCTTTTTGTATTATACAAGTGAAGGCTTAGAAGAAAAAAAAATCATGGGATCTTTTCTGCGAAGTACAGAACATTTCATTAGAGGAAAGGCACTGCTAAGACTGAGAAGAGACTGCAGTGGATTATCAACAGTATTTAGGGCTTTCAGTCTCTGAGTCATGAGGCAAGATTAGCAGCATAAAAAGAACAGAGAGTCCACAGAACTCTATCCCATCTGGAAAACAGCATAATAGTCATGTTGGGAAATACTTTGATACTGGAACGATTTGAAAACATGATGCCTTGATGTTAGCTTTTGCTTGGGAAAGTGCTTTTACTAGAGGCTCTGTAAATCTGCAAGTGCTGCAGCTTATTGAGCCAGGAATGAGCTGGCCTATTTCAGTGAGAGGAACAGTTCCAAGAAAAAAATGTCCCCTCTCCCCTTAAAACTATTTGATATGGGGCTCCCTAACAGCTGGACAGCTGTCACTTTTATGGGTGAATGTTTTTGTTGTCTGAGGTAGAAGAAAGATTCCATTCAGGAGGGATCTCCTACAAATAAATTACTTTGCAGATATTTTTTCCCCTTTCTCTCCTGCAGACAATGTTTTCACAGCAATAATGGCAGAAGACACTTCACTGTTTTCTCTTG